>VWZN01015389.1:0-62147 GCA_013396955.1 Regulus satrapa | reverse complement strand
CCCCGGCCCGCCCACCGCGGCCCGGCCCCGCCGCCGAGCGCAGGAGGAGCCGGCCCGACCCGGGCACCCGCTGGTGGATGGGGTCAGGTGGCCGTGCTCCGGTGGCAGCGGCGAACGGGCCCGGGGGAGCCACGGCCCGGCTCCCGAGGGTGTTCCTGCCGAGCCGGGGTTCCGGGAAGCCGTGGATGGCAGCCGCCGCGGCGGTGCCGCGGAGCAGCACCGGGGCCTGTTGGGACAGCGGTTCAGTCGCCATTGTCTCAGCTCGGTCATCAGGAGGGCTTAGCGGTGGCAAAACGCTCCCTTTTCCCAGCCTGGGAGCTCTAGGAGCCTTTCTGCGAGGGATTCGACACAGGCTGATCCGGGTGACTGCACCCACCCGCCCACGGGTCCATCCCGGCCTGGCGCAGGAGAGCACAGCAAAACGCCGTGGCTTTTCTATCACATAAAGCTGCACGTGGGATCGCTTACTCTGCTCCAAATCCAGGTTACGGTGGCCAGACTGCTTGGCGGAGATAAGCTGGCTGGCGGAGTTCCCCCGTCTCTTACCTATTCAAACCTAACTTTGCCAAGCAGGGGT
The DNA here is from genome assembly GCA_013396955.1 of Regulus satrapa. Taxonomy (NCBI): domain Eukaryota; kingdom Metazoa; phylum Chordata; class Aves; order Passeriformes; family Regulidae; genus Regulus; species Regulus satrapa. The sequence continues at coordinate 61,570 of VWZN01015389.1, read as the reverse complement.
TATTTTGCTAAGTGAAGGAACCATGTCAGGCATATTTCTGTAAGGTGAACGTGGTGTTGCCTTGTACAGTACAAATCAGGGCATGAATTAGAAGAGTGTTAAATTCTATTCACGCTATTCTTCTAATTTAATATCTTGTTTACACTGGGATTTTTAACAGTTCCAGCCCTCAACAAAAGCGATTAGTAGAAACACACCAAAGCAAACCACAGGTTTAGACAAACCATACCCAGTGTCAAGATCTTTCATGGTAGGACTGAGACAGACGGGATCTGCTGGCAGCTGTGCCATGGTTTGTAAGTCATCTCCCAAGCTAAACGTGTCACCTCTGCCAGGTAACCACCTCCAGCAGAGGGAAATGTGAGCGTCATGCCTTGGCTTCGTGTCAGGCTCAAGCTGACTGTGCATGACTCTCAGTCCCATTTACCAACTGTTCCCTGGCGCCAGCAGTGAGCAAAGGATTAGGTGGTAACAGTTTTGTAAAGTACTGTGCAAGACTTGCCCCTCGGTTTCTGCAGTTCCAGTAAAGAATAAGCTCTTCTGATATAAATTGTAGGTTTTGTTCTCCAACAGGGGCTTGCTTGCTGCTAGGATAGGTGAGGCTGGGCCAGAAGACTTCTGCAGACAGCTGCTCAGCTTTTCTGAAAGAGAAGGGCAGAGTTTGATGCTGGAAAGAAGAGCTCCTGAAATGCAGAGCCAAGCTAGTTCCCTGAGAAATACTCCCATTAATCTCAGTGAGGTATCACTGTTAATATGTTGGTACAATCTGTTACCAGATTTAACAGTGTCACTGATAATAAACTTTCATATTGCCTATGTTTTCTGTTAATCCAAAAGGAGCAAATTTTTGAGAACACTGCTGAAGAACCCAGACCTGGACACTGCATTTCAACAGTGCCAGCAGTATCCCAGTATCCTGGCTTTATATTGAGGTTGGGCTTATGGTGATGCAGCTGCCTTCCTGCTCAGTACCACATACCCATCCTTGCATTCCTCTGCAACTCCCTAGTAATTTATACTTTCAGGTTGTAGAAATGTTCTGGAACGTATGATGTATGACTAGAAGGCTGGCTGTTCTGTGGTTCTGGCAAAATGCTGGGCTGACTCCTTTAAAATGAGTGCACTGGCACCTTCAAAGGTACACACAGAGGTGTTGCATCTTGTCTCCATCTTTTCTCATTCCTCTTCTCTTTGTCTCTTTCTTCTGCCTTCTCCCAAGCCACTGTCATTTTCATTTCCTTCTCTGCTGCCTTGGACATTTGATCTAGACTCTACTTGCAAATGTGTCTCAGAGTTTTTCTCCTCACAGTTTTTGAAGCCTGTTTTTCCACCTTTGTTCTGTGGACACAGATCTCGAACCAGTGTAACTTCCTGTTGCTGGAGCATCAAAGATAAACAGATTCAAGGTACAGTAAAAAAAAAAAAAAAAAATCACTGTTTGGAGTTGTTTAATTTGAATGAAAATAAGAACATTCATATAATGAAATTTGACTGAGTGGAACCAGGTTAAGAATACCCCAACCATCATAAAAATGGTGTTGAAACAGGAAGATTTTTTACTGGAAGTCTTTGTCTATTAAGGAGAGCACTAAATTAGTCAGCGTAGGTATGGTTAGAGCAGTCCTGACCAATATAATATTTTTAGTACCAGTAATTCTTGTTGAATTATTGTTGAATTCATCAAAAGCAATTAATTTAATTGCTTTTGATGATCGAAAGAGTCAGAGTGCCTTAAAAAAAAAAATCACAATAAAAGAAACCCCTTATTAGGGATCAAGGAACCATTAAGTCTAAATCCTAAAAATTTGCATTCAGCATACAAGATTAAGGAAGCAAAAACCTTGTTAGTTTGATTACTCTTACTTACAAATTAAGAAAAAACAGAACTTTCAAATACCTGAAGTAGTCTTGATTAAAAACGTTCTTAAGACTAGAAATATGTCATTGTGCACTCAGCCAGAAATGCATTTTAATAAATGAGTTAGGGTTACAAGAAGGGTGAAAGAATATTTCTTACTGAATGCATCCCTGCTGTGGGGCTCAGTCATGTAGTGTGCTTGGAAGGAGCAGTGTACTGAATATGAACAGCCAAGGGCTGATTAATAAGACATTTAGCCTATTATTTTTTCATGGATCAAGGAGACTTTAGTTCTGTAAAGTATTTGTAAAATGTGTTTCCAAAATGAACCAGGCAATCCTAGTCTGATACCTGACAGGCACCCATTTGGTACCTCATAGGTGTTTGCATAGCAAATCTGTTACTAATTACAATTCTTGACGCTCCCAAGTATATGAGCTGTGTGGTTCGCCCTTATTATTTTTAGGCCAAATTTTACCCCTGTACAATCTCCTGCCAGCCCTTCACAAGCACTGTCTACTTGCCTAGAGGTAGGGGAGTTTGTACTTCTGGACTGCTGATGGGCATTAAATAACACACAATACACACATAAAAACATACTGGATTCTGAGAGAGACGTTAAATATCTGTATAGGATTATGCAAAGAGGGACACAGAAGTGGAGTCTGTAGTTTTCCCTGTGCTGCAAAAAACTGTCCTCAGTTGTACAAATCCATCAAATGAATAGGCAGGCTCTGAAAGCTCCCCTTTCTCCGCCCAAGATGAAAAATGTAATTGCCACTGGGATGCCAGCAGTGAATGAGATTCTGTCAGGAGGTTATATTGATAAAAGTAAACATCCTGCACAAAAGCTGAGTTTCTTTTGGCTGCTTGGCACAGATGAGTTCTTATTATAAGCCTGTACAGCAACCAGCCCCCTGATTTGTTAAACAGATAACAGAGAAGCAGTTCCTCAGTTGCCAAAATGATGTATTAGTGACAAGACACTGGTAGTGCTCCCAGCTACTCACTTTTTGGAGCTGGCAGTGGTGATGGGCTGGCTTCAGAGGCAACAGAGCAGGATACCAGAGCAGATGGCTCAGGGAGCCAATTAAATGCAGTAGGGAGAGAGCAGAGCAGCACAGGCCTTAGTGAGGCACAGGAAATGGGTTTGGCAGGTGAAACTCCACTCCCAGTCTACACCAGAGAGTAAACCAAGCATTTGGGGTAAATAAGGGGGAGAAAAATACCCTTCTGCTTTCTTTTGATTTCATAACAAAAAAAAAATTACGAGGATTTAGCCTTGGGGTGTGCATGATAATGGAGGAAGTTGGTGGTTTCATTAAGGTTTGATTTAGAAGTGTTAGTGGTAAAGCTCTTTCCTTTTCTCGGATTTAAAGAACACAGGGTTTGGGCTTTGTTAGCATGTTCAAGGACATGTGGCAGCAGAACTACCCTGTAAAAAGTTTATGCTTTGGGTCCTACAGACAGCATCTCTTTTTTTTTTTTTTTTTTTTTTTTCTTGCTGCAAACTGACCCAGATTTCTGCTTTATTTGAGTATTTTTGAGCATAGTGTGAAGGGGAAGCATCACTTCTGGAAATGCATGTCAATGGTCTTGTGAAATGAGCATCTCTCTCTCTCCCTCAGCCTTCCCCCAGTCTAATTAATAAGGTCATCCCACTGAAGGCAGGCTTATAAATAGCTTTCCAAACCCTAATGGAATTAGCTCTGGCCTGGACAACTTTTCCAGGGTGACACAGGTATCGAAGAAGGGCTGGCTCTTCCTGGCAGACAGCCACTTCCAGTAGGAAATGTTAAAACATAAATATTTACCTGATGTCCCAGCTCTTGCTGCCAGCACTAAACCTGAAATGGGATTACAACATTGCCACGCACATTGTAGAAAGACTTCCTGTAAATGAAACAAGGGATTTTAAAGGGATGGGCCTTGTATTAGATTACATTCGTCTGGATAATAAAATGTCAAATTCTGCTGAAGTTTTCTCTTTTGTCACTATTTCTGAGGAAAGTGTATGTTTCATGTCCCACAAACCCACAAGAGTTTGTGACAATAATAAACAATTACCATGGGGAATAAAATCAAAACATTTCCAGTTGACAGGAATCTTTACTATGACAGCAATTAATGGGAAAGGAATAGCACAGCTATGAACTCACAAAAGAGGGTGATGATTGAAAATTGATTGCTTAAATCAGTGAATGGAGCCATTGAACCCCTTCAAAAGCAATGGCTGAATTATTAATATTTAAAATCTGCCATGAGACTGGAATTTTATAATGGAAATAAAGCCTAAATTCATCATAGGAAAGGTAAGCTCTGATTGGTTGAAAAACCTTGAACAAAAATGTAAAGAGAATGTATCTGATTCAAGAACTTCAAATCAATAAGCATGAAGCTCCTGAAACATGAAATTAGAATATGATTGTCTGTGTGACTAATAAAGTAGAAACATTATTTTGCAGTCATTTGGCCTGTGTACCTCAATAGTCTCAATAGTATTGGATTTCCAGTAAACAAAAGGACTTTTCAAAGATTTCAAAATGCATATTGGGAAAACCAATGAAGGTCAGATTTTATATTAATTAATCTTTTCAATCAAATTCCTTGTTGTTGCATATTCTGAATATAACTTTCTCCTTAAATGAAGAAGCTGACATGAGGGCAGGAGGTGCTTCATGTAACTGAGAAAAGATCACTTCTTTAGAAGTAAAGACTTCTTTAGAGAAGGAGAGAAAAGCAACACTTCTCAGTCTCTAAAACAGCCTTGGACCAGCTGCACAAATTCTGAGTCATCAGATGAATCAAGTCTGTTAATGATTGCAGAGATCTTTTACTTCAAAAATGCAGAAGCCTCCTTCTTTCAGATATTGATTCTGTAGTGCTTCCTTTGAGAAGCTTTAGTCATAAAAGTGCTAGATTTCAAGGCTTTTTAGAAATAAAAAATGTCAGAAGGGTTTGGCTTTTAGTGATTGTACCATAAAAAAAGATGGTGGCCCATAGCCCTTGGAAAATATATCAGGTCCTTTAGCTGAAATCAGTATGGAATTTTGGCTGGCAGACAAAGAGTGAGTTATTGAAGGTAAAATTCACTTATAAAGAGAATTTTATATGAAAGGCCAAATCAGGACAACCTGACTCAGGAGCTAAGCAACTGCCATTGACTTCAGCTTCAGACTGGAGAACACTGAAAAAAAATCACAGTTCAGTTTCTTAAACCAAAGGGATAAGAGTCATGAGGACCTGCCTTTAGGAAGTCTACAACAGAGAATAAAGAATTACTCTACTGTATTATAACAATATACCCTCTCAGTGGCGTTATATCCTAAGAGATGAGGTCTCTCACCCCATTCTCCAGTTGTCTAATTATTGTGGCCTGCAAAGAAAAGCCCCAGCTGAACCCCCCCCCTTGGGGAAAAAAAGACAAATTTTGCTGTCTCTCAGATGTTGGATTATAGCACCCAAAAGTGGAGGCTTTAGAAGGTCTTTTTAGCACTGTGTTACCCATGAAGAACTAAAAAAAAAAAAAAAAAAAAAAAAAATTTTTTGACACAGTATTTTAATCTATCCCTGAATTCTTCCCTTTTCAGAAGTAAATGAAAAATGTTCACCATTGTACCAAAGCCAAAACACAGCAATTCTCTGTTTTACTTCCAGCCCACAGTGGACCATCTTTAACTGATGTTTATAACGTTGACACACAAAATCTTTCCCCCCGCTTTCTTCTCCCCATCACTGGGATTTTGCTCTGCAAATGTGTCTGCCATCCATAATCACTCTTAATTCCTCATCTTTGACATCACAATCAATAAAGGGAAATAAGCTGTTACTTAATGGGGCTGACACAAAATCCATTTAAGTTAACGGAAAGACGCTCATTGTTTCCTATCAGCCCTAGGTCAGGCCAAAGTGAACAGAGTGGGTGGAATTTAGCTCGTCGTTTGTCATCTGAGAGGAAATGATTCCTACATCCCATTTGGACTGCTTAGAGATTTTAAACATATTTAGTAAAAGGAAACAAATTGATTTCTCGTCAGTTGTTAAATGGCTGAAATTTTACTCTGGTTGGATAGTCTCTCAGTTTAAAATGGTACTTACTTTTCTCAATAGTTAAAAAAAACCAAAACAGTTTTAGGAGAGAAGCATCAAGGTGAGTGTAAGTCAGTGAAACTCAAGAGATACCTGACTGCCCTGTGCAGGTCATGAAGCATCATCTGCACAGGAGCTCAGCCTCACTGGCAGGGGCTGCACAGAGCCCATGAACTCACCCTGCCCTTCCTGCCAGCTAGCAGACAGCCTCTTAGTTTTATTTATTTTAGGTATCCTAAATAACAAATTCCTAAATTTGGAAAGGGAGAAAACATCTGTACTCCAATGCATAACATTGTCTCAGGTCTTCTCGGTTTTGTAAATGAACTTAATAAAATATGAATCCAATTTCTCTGTTGCTTGCAAATGTTTACAAATATCACTCAGAAGCAAAATGAAAATGCTCTTTAATAGACCCCAACCTCCCAATCTGAATAATGCTTGTTAGCCTTGGGAAGAGTAAGCAGAGGTAAGCCTTGGGAAGAGTAAGCCTGGCAGGGACAAGAGCATCTGAATGAATGTCTAACTTGCAACTCCCCTGATAAGTTTAGAGACTGTTTCTGCAGAAATAACTTCTGTTGTGTAAGGAAAAAGTCCAATTGTTCTGTTTCTTATGGTGTGTTACAAAGAGTCAAGGGAGTTCTGTTTCACCACATCCCTTCTGAACAGCAGGAAACTCTTGGGATATATCATTTAGTTGCTGGTGGCCCAGCCAGGTTGCTGAGAGCTCAGAGGACTTGCAAGACACAGAGACATCAAGAAATTTGATTACAGTGCAAATTTGTCTACTCTGGTCCAAACAGTGATTGCAAAACAAGTGTTACTGCTATTGGCAACCTTCGTGAGGCCTTACATCCACCATCCACTTAATTCTATCTGTCCTTGAGTTAGAGTTGTGATTTCTGTTATCTTTGATGGAAGGGATAAGTTTTCAGACAGACTCTGACCTGACTTCTCTTTCTGTTGTGGATAAAAGTCTACAGTAATCCAGTGATGTAACTGATGGATTGGACTCACACAAATAAGACTCTGACCCCTCACATAATTGCTGGAAGGACTAAAGGGGAAAGAAACCCCTAATACTTGGGAAGTTTTTAGGAGCCGTGTGGAAAGTGATTGGGTAAACAACAATCCAGAGGGGCACAGGAGTCACTCAGCTTGTTTTTAAGATCCCTCAGCAAATTCCTGTTTTCCAGATTCCTGGTCTTGAGGCTCAGTAGCAATATTTATAAGGAGAGGCTGGTTGAACAAAAACAAGAAATAAACAGAAAATACCCCTGATGAAGAGCTGAAATGGAGATTTTTGTGGGCACAGATTGTGTCTTTCCAGAAACTATTCCTTCTCTGGGACTGTCACTTCTGAGCTGCTTCTGCTTACCCCCACAGGGGAGTGGGGATCCTCGTGAGGGCCTAACCTTGCTCTGCTGCACTGGCCATTACAACCTCTTATCTGTAGCTTGTTAGTGTTAAATTGCAAGGCCACATTTTTGGGAACAGAACTCAGGGCCTTGGAGGAAGGCCATGCTTTCAAACTCAGTTTCCTCAGTAGCTTCCCCAGCGCTGGGGCCGCAGTGCTGGCAGCGGATCAAAGCCCAGGAATTCCTGCACTGTGTTCAGACTCTTCCTCCTGGCTGAGGTCACACCACTCTCCCCTTTCTGTTTGGTTTTAGCAGGATCAGTTTTATAAATTACAGGGCAAGATGCAGCCCTGGTATGAGAGTGGGGCTGGGGAGGGCTTGTGTCCCAAACAAACCACTGTGGTGGCATCTGCCCTTGGCTGACCCCACTGGCAGCTGTGCTCTGCCCTGCTCCTACCTGCCCAAGGCTCTTCTCAAACAGCCTCACATCTGACAGAAATAGGAATGGTGGTTTCTGAACTGCCTCCAATTATTTGGAACTTTACAGGAGCCTTATAATAGCATTTTACTTAAATTCTAGAAAACAACTCCCAAGCTATTAGCACCTTGGCACTGGAAAAAACCTCTGTGGAGATTTAGTCAAAATGACAATCCAAAATTTATAAAAGCATTTTCAATTTTTCAGTGGAAGTTCATATTACCATATTTTGGCAGTAGAGCTGTACTGGGTACATTTGCACTAACATTAACAATTTAAAAGTTCCTTAGTGCCCTTAGAGACAAAAATAATTCTTCCTTTGAGGAAAGATGCCCCTTAGCAGAGGAGAGGTGATACTCTAAAAGAGTTAATCTCTTCCCTTTTGTTCTGGAGTTTTAGGGGGGCAGAGGTTCAACTTTTGGATGGTGATATTAATCCCACACTGAGCAATGGGCCCTCACTTGCAATCGTGCAACATGGAAGGCTAAAATAAATGCTTGTTAAACTCCAGGCTGTATAGTGCATGGCACATTAGTCCCACTTTTAGTCATCAATATATTGCTATTTAAAGATGACTGAGATGTTTAAGTCTGATGATTAATCATATTAAAAGTGTTTCTTTTTCATTTGAGATTGTATGGTGTCATGCAGACATCTCTGTAATTAAATGTGTGCTTGACTCCTTCTGTCTCCAGTTAAGTAGACATTAATGGGGAACATACCAAAAACAACTGCCAGAAATGTTCCTGCACTTCAATTTAAAAATATTAATACCAAATTACAGTGATGATAAAAGTCCAATATGAGATCACTAAAGGGAATTGATGCTAATGCTTTTGGAATCATCCAAGGTAGTTTGTTCAAACTGCTCTTTTTCTCACAGTTTTTCTGTGGTCACAGCAGAGACCTATTCTCCACTGCACAAGGAAGGAGTTTAAAAATAAGCACTTTTAAGCACAAAATCTCTCCACTTATAAAATAGTAGTACTGAAGTTGCAAAATCAAAGACCTTAATATTAGGGAGCACCAAAAGCCAAGTCAAGTCTGTCTTAGCCTGTCTCTGTCTAATACCGCACATTATTTAATGCCATAATTAAACAGTATTTTTCCTATGGGAAAAAACACATAACTGAATGGACTGTGTTCACTTTTGGAGCAGCTATTCAATATTTCATTTTTCAATATGTTTAATCCAAGCTGGGAGGGAGCAGTCTTACACACTGCAGTCTTGATAATCTGATCTGATCCTTAGTCATTTACAGGGCAGCCCTAATCTAACCTGGGCACTGAATCCACATGCTAAAATTTTCCCATGAATTTTTTTGTCTTCAGAATTTTCTTTGCCTACAGTAAGAACAAATCGTCATGATGCAGTGCCTGCAGGAGGGAACTGCCTCACTGAGTAAACCATGGCTTGATCCCTCCTTCCCAGGGAGCAGATGGATGCTCAAGATAACCTGAGGTATATAGATGGTGTTGTACCAGTGACTGGAGATCCCAAAGGTGCCCTTATTACAGCCACTTCCCAGGTCAAAGCTCTTCCCTGTACGGGAGGATTTCTATCCTTGCAGCATTGCTGTCATAACTTTGCCTCTGTTCCACGCTATGGAGTGGGGATGAGCTACACCTCACACAACCTGCAGACCAAGCTGGAGGCCCATAACACAACCAAAATTGGATCAATTCTTTTGTAACAAGCGAGTGGGACCTTGAATGGGGATGTTGTTTGTACTCATCCCTTTGCTGCAGAGAGCAGCAAGGATACAGAGAACAAATATTTGTACAACTGCCTTCACAAATCCAGGTCACATAAACCCTCTGCCCTCCCTGCGATAAAAAGCTGCCAAAAATATTGTCTGTTCATTACATTTTGCTGTGGGTGATGAATGCAGCTTCCTCCAAAAGCCATCCTACCCTCAACACTGAACACGGCCTGGCAGGAATGATCCAGTTGATCAGACTGGCTTGGAGGGCAGATCCTTGGCCTGTCTTGGGAGCTGTGACTCCAGTGCAGCCAGGGCTGCTCTCTAGACCCTTATTCCAGCTGATTAGCTGCACAGCTTTACATCCCAAATCCTGCCTTTTAATCTGAAATGTGAAGAGCCAAGCCAAGCAGCTCAGAGTCTCTGCTTTGGTCACAGTTTACCCTCTGCAGCAAAGGTTTGCTGGAGGAGGATTGCAGAACAGCATCATGAAGATGTGTCTACTCCAGCTGGAAATTTCTGCACAGTTCCTGGCTTGGAGGGGAATGGGACAATGCCCATGCTTCTGTTGACAGTCACACAGAGGAGGTGGCAAAGCTGCTTGTATTTGTTGTCAAAAACAGACATGCTAGCAGGGGCCACAGCCTGAGCTAAGCCCGTGGGAATGTGGGCAGCCACTCTGCATGCCTGCCCAGGGAGCTCTGCCAGCTCACCTCTGCCCTGACCTCACACAGCCCTGTTACTTCAGCTCTGAGTCCAGTTCTGAGCAGCAGCTTTGTCCTCAGCTCAGGAGAAAGGTTTGTTTTGACAGCAGGATAATTGAGTGCCTCAGCTCCATAGCTGTAAAATCCCTGGGGAGATGAGGCATGTATAATTTGTACTGTGCCACAGCCAGGTAACACAGCACCAGGTCTCTACTCGGCCATGACTGTGCTCAGGCTCAGTATTTACCTGACTGCAAAAAACTACAGCTGCTTTCCTCATTTTATAGTGGCAAAGCTGGTATCCACTAACCATTCCACTTGGAAAAATACCACCCAGCTTCCTAGAGAGGCCACAGTGAGAAACCATCAGCTAGTGCAAACTTTTTCTTATGGGATCAAGGAAATTGCAATATTTCCTTACACTAGGACTTGAGGCAGCATTGAAGGAGCAAGCCCTGTCTTCTGCCGTCCTGTGGGTGAGGCAGTGAAGCTCATCCTTCTTTTATTAAAAATGGGCTAAAACCAGCGTAGGAAAAAGCCATCCTTAATCAAAGAAGCTGATGGCAGGTCCTGCCCTGCAGAGCAGTCCTGGCCTGTGGCAGCATCACTGCAAGATTATCATGATTTAAGGCCTGAGGGTATTTTGTATTTGCACATTCATCTTTCACATAATCATACCCATGTTTACATATGGCTGCTCTTGATTTTACCCTGATTTCCTAACCAACAATCCCTGTCATTTCCTCCTTGACTCACCTTGGAGCTGATCTGTTCAGTGCTGGTCTGGGAGTGCTCAGCATTGTTGTTGGATAAATGCACTGAAGCAGCAGCAAGAATGGCTCTGGTGACACTCTTCCCATATTCCATTGTGGTTTATTTTATGTTCATGATGGTTTTTTGTTTGTTTGTTTTTAATTTTTTTTTTTTTTATTTTGTGCTAATAAACTCTGCAAATATAAATATTGAGCCAGACTGGTTTGTGTGGGTATTTGACATTGATAGAATAAATTACCTTCCCTACATATTTTCCATTATGTATCTGCTGCCCTTTTGTGCTGCGCATGGACATGAGAAGGAAACCTTTGTTCTCACAGCCCTTTGCAAACACAGTTCTCTTCCAAGCTTTTGGTCTTACTACTAAATAAATATGTATTCAAGATAGCACTGCTGTAGTACTAAACCCCCTCTATAATTTATACAGCTTTCAAACCTACACAAATTCAAATTTTTCACACAGCAAACTTGTTCTGAGGCATGGAGTTGCAGAGGATCTTCCACAGTTGTGCTTATACCACCTCCAGGACCAGAAACCCAAAATGCACAGTAGAGACCAAACCTGTGTCACTGAACCCAAATGAAGTGTCTTGTCACCTCAAAGGACACAAAATACACCTGGGAGCTGAATTTTCTTTGGAGGTACCATATCTCCAAAGAGAGGTACTCTCTCCTTTGGCTGTGAAAGCAAACTGAATTTCTAATCAGGCATTCAGGTAGGTAAAAGAGAAGCAATTCCATAGCCATGAGCTTGGACTTGAAATCTGATTGACCACATAAGACTGATTTTGGGAGAAATCATCTCACCCAACAAAAAGGGTAAAATAAGGAAAATTTTCAATACCCTGAAAGGTAACAAGATGCCTGGGCAGTTTTGAAGCTTTTTGGTAAAAATAAAAAAATACAGCTGTCAACTATGCCAACTACTGCCAAATATTTTATTTTCATTTACAATCTCCAGCAGCCTTTGGGTATGTAGTCCCAAGCCATCACTCCTAAAGCAGCATCACTCTGGCTCTAAGGCAGAAGTCCTGTCCCATCCAGGGTGAGCACTGCTGCTGCTGGGCTCTGTCTCCACATTACCCAGACTTCAAACCTGCACTGGGCACAGTTCAGAGCCACATGGCCAAGAAGGGGACCCACAGGGAGGGTATCAAGTAGAGGAGAGCCCCAACCCAGCATCTCCTGAAACTCATTCCATCCTCAGTCATTTCTAGTTAGTTCATTTTCTTCCACTTCACTTCTAGGATGGCCCTGCCAGGTTAGACACAGCTTCTGGAAGCCTTGCAGAGATGTTTTTATATTGCATCCTATATTGTATAATAATATTTATTATGTAGATGTATTATATAGTTTTTTATATATTTGTATAGTTTTATATGTATTTATACACACACACTCAGAAGCAGGTCACCCTCGGTTTGCCAGTTGGACTGGACTGCAGAAGTGGCAGAGAGGAGACCAAAGGCTGGGGTGATTTACAGATCTGCTCTATACATTGCAACAAACCTCACGCAAAGTCAACATGGCCTTGCATCATAAAGTACAGGCTGAAGCCAAGAAACAGCTCAGCTAGAGAAGCCACAGAATGAGGAGAGAACAAGCCTGTTCAGGTAAGAGCTCTGCATCTAAAAACATGTCCTGACATATTCGCAGGAGGAGGTTAGGTATTTTTGAAGTTGATTTTTCTTTTCTTGCAACTCCCCAATCCTCTGAGCTTATTAAAATGAAGACAACTCTAATTTCCAGGAGTGGCTAACAGAGAAAGGTCAAGGAAGGACTTCTTTGTAATGTCAACTGTAAAATTCCAAGGAGAAGAGCAGCAGGATTTCATTATAAATTACTGCACTGTCAAAGGCAAGTAGTATTGTCATTATGCAAAAGAAAGTGAAAGAAAAGACATGATGATTTATAGCTTGTATACAGGTCTGTTTGAAATGGGGTCTTGGACTGACAAAAGCAAGAGTTTGGTTACAGCAGCTGGCCCTGGCTGGGCAGAGAGCAACCAGAGCTGCTGGATCAGTGGTATTACACATCCCCTCTGCACAGAAGGTTTTGTGGGGACACATTCCTAGAACCTCAGTTCTGAAGATGCAGAGTTACTCAAAGAATTTTCTAAAGTCTTCAAAAGAAACAAAGCAGAAGGTTTTTGATGTTGCACCAAACCTCAAATAAAGAAAGCAAGCCCTGGAAATCCAGTTAAATCAGTGCTGAAAAGGACACTCAGTCTCTTAGGGAGACACTCCAGTGTAAAATCCAGAGCTCTTGCTTGCTACTTTGTGGTTTGTATTTCCATGGACAGGTGCCAGAGGAAGACAGTCTGACTGGACAAATTGCTTTTGAACAATTATTCATGCCATCTGTCCACTAAAAGGTATCCTGACTTCTGACTAACAAGAATATTACTTGAGGCCCTCAAAGGGAAAACAAAAGGAGAAGCTGAATCTCCCAGGTGCAGCTCTAATGACATGAGTTTAGGGTGTTCAGAGCTGTAGCTGCCTTTGTCCTCAGGAAAACTTTGCTCAGATCCATGGGTTGCATCTGAAGACCAAGACACTGTCTTTTAACAGTTAATTAGCTGCACCAATTAGTGGTCATGTTGTACAAACAGTGACAAAATAAGTGTGAAAATCAACAGTAAGAGAGCGGCTGGATCTGAAAGCAGGGAGGGATAGCAGAAGGCTGGGGCAGCACATCCAGCAGCCAAACTGTGACAGACAAAGAAATTGTGGCTGTACCCATGCAGATTTGGGCCCCTCTTCTGCACTGCAGTTTCATTTGTGTCACTCCCTGGTATTTCCACTGAAATCCAGTTGAATTACCTCGAGTAATCTGCCTGCAGCAGGGACAGGGAGAACAGAGCATAGCACATGGGCTTCAGACCTGGTCCAGGGTCACATCCCACCCCCAAGCAACAGAATCTGGTCCCTGCTAATCTGAAAACTGGAGCATGGAAAGACCTATGGTTTCTGGGGAGACACCAAGTGCACATCATGTGCTATACCTGTATCCCAGAATGTGCTTTTTGGAAAGCTGATGCTTAGGACAGCCAGTTGCATGTCAATGTCAAATAATCTGCCCTGTCCCTTGAGCTTCTGGATAAAAGGGGTGACCCAAGATGAGGTGAAGAATGAGAATCGAGCTGGGGTGACTTATGTATTAAATTTAAGGCACTGTAATTCAGGGTTAAAATAGAAACAGCCTTTATGCAAGAACCTGTAATTATGTGCACAAAGACAGGTCTCAGCGTGTGGACCTGTGTGCATACATTATACATTAGTATGAGGCTAGCAACCAGAGAAGCTGATAGGGTTGCAACATTATTGCATTCTATATTATCTTTTATTAGGAGACATGCATTATGATGGCTTCATTTTTAAAAATCCAAACATTAAAGCATTTTCTGACTGCACCACACACAGGAGCAGCCTGTGCTGTGCCAGCAGTCAGGGCTGCACCTATAAACCCAATTATCTCTCTGCAGCCTTGCCCTGCTCTGGTCATCTGGGGCACTTGCTGTCCCCATCTCTGAAGTCATGATCAGGCTCACTGTGAGTTCTAAGTCCAAAGTGCCCCTTTGAACTTGGGGCTGATCTGAGCCCTCAGTGCCTGCTGGCAGATTGTGCTTGGAGTTTGAGACACTGTGATCTGGCCAGCAGAGGTTTATTTGCTAAGACAGAAAAGCTGGTGCCCTGTAGGTGCAAAGCTAATCTGACAGAGTGGCAAAATGCTTCTGACCCAAGAGGATGCTCTCAAGCTCTGCACTGGCAAGATGCAGTGACAGGAGCTGCCCATGCTCACAGCACTCTTTCACACTGGTAGCACACATCCCACCTGGCCCTGCTCAGGACATGCATTCCCGACATCCAGCCAGGTCCTGCTGCTCATCCTGGGGAAACTGGCCTCTGAGGATGGGCAGGGAACTGCTGAGACCCAGCTTCCACTTCCAGCCATCTGCACAGCATGGGAAGTACCTGGAGATCCCGGATGCCCTGGGCACTGCAGGCAGGTGAGTGCTGCTGCACACCTGGGAAGAACTCATAGCAAAAGGCTGTCCCTTTTGCATCCAGTCCAGGTAAGAGCAAGATTTTGCTATGTGTCAAAACAAAGTGAGGTGCTTCATCCTCATGCAATGAGAGCACAGCCTGGATTTTAACCTTTTGTCTTCATCCATTTCATTCAATAAGTTCACCTTGACTTCTTCTGCTCATAAAACAAAACAAAAAAAACCAAAACAAAACCAAAAACAAACCCCTAAAAAAAAGGAAATTATGCAGCTTCTGTAACATCTGTGACTCCAGATTACCCTGAATGCTTCCCAGCAGAGAGGGCACAGAAAAAAACATGGTCATCTCCTCCCTAGCAGCTGTTAAACAAAACAGGAAAAGGCAGCTCTAGAGCATGATCATGCTTGGAACCTCTGCCCTGCAGGCCAGGTTTGGCCACCTTTGGGGAAATTTTAACAGCACCATTCACCCATCTCCCTTCTGGTGGTGGGACTTTTCTTTGCTTTCTTGCCTCAAACATGACTGCCCTCTCCTCTGGGACCTCTACCCCAAGTTGAGGCATTTTCTTTTTCATATGAAGAGCAAACAGGCAACAAAATAAAAGCACACGTTCACCTTCAGCATCTGAAGGAGGCAAAGCTTTTTCTGTTTGCGAAAGGGAGCGAAAACAGTGAGTCCATCTGCAAAACAATTTTCCATTAACCAGCCCATGATAATATCCTACACACTCCTAATGGCAGTTTAACCTCAACAAACAGATGGACTTTTGTAATACTGAGAGCAAAATCACAAGAGGAGGGAAGCCTTGGGATCTGATGGCCTCCAGAGTTGTCTGGAGGGGGGAAAAAAGGGTCCTTTGTCCCTTCAGCTCCCCTCCCAGGCCAAATCACTCTGCCGAGGCAGTTACAAAAACACATGGATGTGACAATGGTGAGCCCTATCTGCTCCTCCAGTCATGGCTTAACGCTCCCACCTGCTGTCCCAGCAGTTCTCTAATCTCTACCACCAAGAACTGGGGAAAACCTCCCCCCTCCCAAAGAACTCAAACACTAGCACGTTTTGTAAATACACATCCCAAAGATGTGGTGTCAACACTTCACAATGATTTTTTCCATGCCAGAATGAGTTAAGGTAGGAGTCTCTGTCCTGGCTTCAGATTTCCTGGCTTTCCCCTGTCTGCGTCAAGACATAATTCTTTCCAGCAGCCTTTTCCTCAGATGTTCAGAGTTAGCATTGGGATCCCTGCCAGCTTTCCTTCCCAAAACAAACAGGGAGCCTCCTGATGCCAAAGATTTGCCTTCTATTCATTTCTCCAGGGATAGAACACTTGGCTTTACAAGCAATGCCCCGATTTTCAATTCAGCATACATATATAAATAAAAATGCAGCTTTACAGAGCCTTGTCTGCACTAGAAAAGACTAGATGGCATGTCCCTAACAAGCTGTCTCTCTCCATCAACTGTAAATAGAACTTCAATTAATTAATGAGATTATCTGCCAAGTTAATACACATTGCTTCAGCAAAGAAAATAAGGCTTATTGTCAAATTACTTTTTGCTGGTATAATCATGTCAGCATCAGAGTTTTTGCTAGTAATAAAAACATCCACTCATTATTAAGCTACTCTGGTTCCAGTGTAAACCTGGTCTAAAACAAAAGCCCCAAAAAGTGATAAAATACCATTCCCATCTCAGAAAAAAGCTTTTCTTTCCCTCCAGTGTCCCTGGGCTCATAACACCGCCCCTGCCCTGGTGACCTGCCTGTTTTGCCTGGAGGGCTGGAAATTGCAGAGCTGCTGGTGACTGCTGAGAAATAATTTAAAAGAAGTGTTGCTGTGAGCCCTGCAGAGAGCAAACTACAGCCCTGCACTGCTCCCCGTGGGGGACAGCAGAAATTTGGGTAGATTCTGTCTCACTAAGGGATGTCCTTCAGGCTCAGGACAGGTGGAGTGTTTGTCCCCCAGCAAGCCGAGGCTGCTGCTCTCTGCTCTTCTTTTCAAAGGAAAAACAGTAGGTTTCTGCTTTTTGAGGAAACAAGTGTGTGACTTACATCAAACCTGTGCTTAATATGCTCCTGAAAGAGGAGGAATGCAGAGAATGGGAAAGAAATCACCTGTAATAAGCAATATAAATATGCCTCCATCAAGTATAGTCTTTTGTTTGGTTGTTGTTGGGGGGGAGAGGGGGTATTAAATAATCTGCTGCTATTCACAGATTTTTTCAAGCCACCTTTTATACTCATTATATTTCCTTTATGTATGCCCAGTTTCTAGCAATAAACTTAAGTCCCATTAATCTCTCAGAAATTCTGATGTTTTGTCATTTGAAGAAGGGAAGAAGGGAAAGGTGGATATGCCAAATCCCTTCCTCCCCTCCTCTTTTTTGAAAGGTTTAGCCCTAGAATTGGCCTGAATTTGTACATTTATTTTACGTGAAAGAAGTGGCAGAGATAAAAATAAAATGTGAAAAATATTACATAATGAAGTGATAAAAAGATATTGATTACTTAGGCAATATAATTAATGCAAATACAGATGGATGCTGAGTCTATATTCCTTGCTCATGCTGAATTCAATAGCAGTTAAATTCAGTGTATTTTTAGAATAATAATGAGCTATACGATGGGCCAAATCAGCTACAATACCAAAGGAGTGCAAAATGAGAGTGCTTAAACAATATGTCCAAGTCTTCTAGGCATTCAGGAAGAGACACAAATATATAATCATTCATAATTAACAATTTCTCTATAGCACCACCCGTGAAAGGATCTCATGTTCCTTCATAAATATTAATTAAATCAACCCTACACCTCGCTTGTGTAACAATTATTACTGACATTAACAGATGGAGAAACTAGGGCACAGCTTCATTGCCCACACAGAGCATCTGCTGCAGATATGGGATGAGACTGACCTATCCTCAGCCAGGGCTGAACCCTCAGATTCTGGATCCCGGTGCCTTGTGACAAGGATCTGCCTCCAAAAATTGCCCCTGATTTGTCACGTTAGGGTGAAAACGCCTCTTTGAAAACATTAATGTCAAACAGTGTCAGTGTTAGGGAAACCAAGGAGCAGTATCTCCAAGGAAACCAGTATATGTGAGGAGGAAGAAGAAAGGAAACTAAAGCAGGAGCAGAACAGAAGCTTGAGAAGACAGCTTTTTTATCATTCTGCTATGATTTTCTTAAGTTAAGGCAGATAGCTTTCTGCTGTGGATGTCAGAGCAATTTATTTATAAGCAATTAATTTAGCTTTCCACCACTCTAGTATGAAGAGCCAGACCTTCACTTCAGAGCCCTGAGATCTGCCCCAGGAGTCCACCTGCTTTCCTGGGGGCAGCAGCCACCAGCAGACTCCAGCACACATCTTCCATCCTCCTCACATGCACATCCTTGCTGAGGCTCCAGCTGTTGTTTCATACAGGAGCCCCTCAGGGACTCGGCAGGACATGTGGATTCAGTTTCAATCCTCAGAGCCCACCCGACAGAATAGATCCTGCACAGGGATGCAAGAACTTGGGAGAGCCACAAAGTCATTTGGGCTGGAGCAGGGCCAAGATCAGTACTTTGCCATATGAAAGGTACACAGGTGGCTCAATAGACTTGGGCTTGTGGGGTTTGATCCCTCTAAAATATGACAAATGGACTGTAGTGCTCCCCAAAGCATCATTGGCTCATGGTCTGAAGAATAGTACTTCCAATTAAACTCCAAATGCCAATTGTTACCTTCTAGCATTCCCACCAAAGCACCAACATCACATGAGCTGGATGACTGATAACTCAAGGTGATGCAGTTCTAGGCAGTAAAAATTATCCTTGAGTTCTTTCTACAGCCAAGGGGTTGGATTTGGACATATCACTGTGCTTCTATACTCAGCACTATCAAAGGATGAAAAAATGTGCTGATAAAAAGAATGAGACAAGATTAACCCCTTTTCAAATTCAAAATAAGCACTGCATCGGAAGGAATTCTCCCTGGCAAATATGGGTTAGTCTGTCTGGACTAATCCTCTACTCATATGTAGTGGCTTATTAGGGATTTTAGAAAGAATCTGAAGGCCTAGACAGTATGTTTACAGTGGAATAGCCTCACATGAAAGAATGAATTTTCAGTGAATTTAATGACATGTTCAACTTGAATTAACATTGGAGAAATCTAGAAATTTTTTTTTCCTGTTGTTTCCATAAAATCCTTTAATAAAAGCTTTACAAAAGCAGTAATTAGTGAATTTAAAAGCACACTAAGCCAGTGCAGACTGAATTGCTGCCTCCTGCAGACCAGCAATAAATCCTCCCAGCACCCGTGAGTTCCCTTCAAATCACAGAACTACAGATATCGGAGTGCCATGGTGACCACAGCTCACCCAAAGCAGATGTTGTAAGGCTGTGCCCAGGGTTTGCCCAGATTTAATGTGGCTTGTTCATCAGCTTCTCAGCTCCTCCTGCCCCAGGCGTTTTGGGAGAGTATTTTATTTTGTTCTCTTGGATCTTTCTGAAGTTAAGTCTGTGGACTGAAATCCAAGAGCAGCCCCATGTGCCAGTTTTGTAATGATAAGCCCCTTATGAACTGCATAAATGATGAAAAAGAGAGAACTCTCAGTACAGAGGGCAGAAAAGCAGAGAAAATGAACCAGAGACACACGGAGCAAAGCACAGAGGGGGCAGGAGCTGCCCAAGGATGCCCCATAAACCCAGGGCAGAAATGGTAACAGAGCATATTTTATAAATCCTTGTCAATCCATCCAATGTTCTCCAACTCATTTTGCATATGAATAAATGTTCATATAATTTTACCCACATCTCACTCATTTGCAAGGGCACCTGCTGCAAGACAGGATTTCTGTGCTGGATATCCTGGCCTTAAAATCCTCCCTAATTCTCTGGGCAAAGCACATGTCTCCATAGGCACGGGCAGGATTAAGCAAGCACAAACACATCCTGGACTGAACAGGAATGGGAGAGTCAGATTCAGAGGATGTGCAAAGAGCTGCATGACAGCTCTTTCCCTGAATCCATGGATCCCCATGACCACATCCTGGTGCTTCCCCGTGTGGGACAGGGCTCGGAAGATGCTGCAGGTGTCCCAAAGGGATAACTCAGTCACTGCAGAGCTCCTCTGGATGGCTCTGTTTGGGATAGAAAGCAGCAAAGCCTGGTTCAGGATCTTTTATACTGTGTGAATTCCAGCAAGGGATTCATATTTTACACAAAACATATGCAAACAATAACCTTGCTGTGGGAGTATTAATTCCTGTTTTCTCACAATGATGCAAATGGCATGGCAGAGGAATGCAAGCACTCGAAGGAACACAGCTTCAAGGCTGATTTCTGGCATGCTTGGCCTGATAAAATCCCATTTGCATGCATTAATCTTGAACACAGTCATTAAGAAAAGCGTGGCAGCAGAGACCTCCCCAAAGCAGTCATTTCACTCACAGGGACTTGATTACTTGGAATTCTCTGTACATACTCAAGGGCTCTCTCTCACTAATAATACTCCAGCCCTGGTCTAGTATAAACAATGCACCAATATTGGCCTAGTAAGATAAAATACTCAGATATTGGTTTAGCATAGACAAAACTAAGAAAGCCATTTTATTCCTGTTGGGAAGACAAAGTCCTGGTGCACTTTGGTTTCTCATTTTCTGGAAAGGGATTATGTTTACCTATGTTTACCTTCCTGCTATCAGAAGGAAAGTATCATCTGCTGCTTTTACATCCACATTTTGGAGCAGAGTCCACCAACTGTCACAACTGACAAATTTCCTCATGAGTGAGCAGTGAAAGCTGCTACTGTGCCCACAGCCTCCCCAGGCACAACTTTCTAAAGCTTAGTCAAAAACGTACTCTGCCAAAATCAGCAGCTTTGCCATTGAGCTTCAAGGAGCCAGGGATCTGTGGTTAATGCGCACAAAACCACCCATCTAGAGAATTTCAGCTATCTAAAAATATTTATTAGAGCAGCCTTGCAAGTCTGTTTTACCTACAGGAATAAACACAGTGACAATAATATGGCAATGTGGCATGGTATCATGACATTATTTGCATGACCTTCAGGAAAGAACCACTGCTTCTCTGCTGGCACTGTGACATTTGGTGTTGCACAAGCTGTGTCATGCTCTTTGTGATATTTTTTGAGCTCTTTTTAGTCCTCCCCCACAAGGCCTTATTAACAAAGGTCATTATTTCTGTTTTGGAATGCCAGGGATCCCTTATCACCAAGAAGGCTTCTAGAATGTTAAATGATACAGGAACACACAAAAAGCTTTAAAGAGCTTACAGGTTGATGGGAGAGCTCAAGGAGAGATAACCCGCCCTGTGTGGGTGACAGCAGCCCTAACACATTTTGCCAAAGTAGCTACAACTAATTGTACTTTTTCAGTGCTAAATAACCAAAAGAAGACATTCAGTGTAGTTATTTTAGCATGATACATGGAAGAGGATCGTGGCACTGACTTCTGATTTACCTGTTTAATCACATCAAGGGTTTTACTCCAGCCCCCACCCATCAGGAACCTTCCTTCCAATTCAGGCTTCCTTCCCAAACCAGGCATATCATGACTCCCAGGGTGCAAAGGATAGCTTTAAAACAAAACCTGGGCTCACCCACAAGAATTTAGAAACCAAAACAAAAACCACTAACCATTCTGGCTCCTTTTCTTAAAATACAGTTAAATAAAAAGATACTCTTGATATTTCTTTGCCAGTGCCAGGATGCTCTGTGGCTGATTCAGAAAACAGAATGTCTAGGGACATAGCACAGGCAGACTGTTCCTTCCCAGCTGGAGTACAAACCCTGCCATCCAGCCAACAGCTTTGTTTGACTGTGGTTTGAATTCACTGCAGTTTATTTCTGGAAGCATCTAAAATGCCTATCCTGAAGGCATTAGGACCCTTGCATACAGTGAGTCATCTATGACAGCTGACACAGGTAATAAATTTCACTCTGTTTACTAAAGGACTCTGTGGGAACTTCACATTAACATGATGTAAAATAGCCTATGGGACAGCCACCTGCAACATTCTGGGTCCACTGCTAATTTTCCCTTAATAATCAGCTAAAATCCACCGCTTAAATAATATCACATATAGGAACATGAGCACTATTTAGAGGGACACAGTAACCTGGAATTAAACATCCCATTGAGCAGTGAGAGGGAGAAAACCAGCAAGATGCAGAAGAAACTTGTAAACCAAAAACTGTTTAGCTTATAACTCTGAAATTATGGGAATAGCAGGACCTGATGCAGACTGCATTAAATTTCCTGAAGATACAATAACCTCATGTAGCCTAGCAGCAACATGATACAGCCGAAGGAAGGGTCAGGGTGAGAGGCAGGCTCAGACAGGTGGAGATGGTCCCTGAAATCCAGAATGTGGGGTCAGGAGCTCCTGTTCCAGTGGACAGTGGTGACACACATTTCACATTACTAGTAAATTCACCTCAGTTCCCACTTCCCCTTGGGCAGAAGGCATTGTATACAGCTTCTCCAGGAAGCATATTGTACCCTGTCAGGGTACCCCTGTCAGGGGATCTGTGCAGGGCAAGGGATGCTCTGCCCTGTAAGAGCAGAGCTTGTGTTCTACCTACAGAAAATAAGTGCCAAGACAGGCTTGGCACTGCCCTCAGGGGAGCTCACAGCCAACATGGAAAGTACTGAATTCGGATGGGAGCAGCAGCTGGCTTCTATAGGAAAGGCACTATCTCTATCTTGAAAATCTTTCCTGTTTCTCTTCTCCCTGGGGAGGTGGGAGCAGCCTCCCAAGGTCATTTGCAGGACTGAGGAAGGTATGCCGAAGCTGTGGGGCCGCACAGATCAGCCCATCGGGGTAGGATGCTCTGAACAACACCATGTCCCTGCCAAAATAACTGAACTGGGCACAACTTGAGATTAAACCCAGGCCCCTCATCAGTGCCTGAGAGGATAACAGTGTAACTGCTTCTGGCTGCCACCGGGCTGCAAGGCAGCAGCAGAAATGGAAATTAGTCTCTTTATGGCTGGCAGGCAGAACTGCAAGCTCATATCGATGTAGAGCACAGCTCAACATCAAATGATCCCCTGAGCAATGACACCACATCAAATAAATCAGCATCAAAACTTACCTGGGGATTACATTATCCTTCTGCACACGGGGAGTAAACATAGCAGAGGCAGGAACTGGAACTCCAGACAGGTCCCTCACACAACTGTAGTCCTTTTCCCAGGCAGATCAGCAGGGTTCTCGTAGGCAGAGACAAGCCCCTTTGCCCAGCGAGTGCCGGGGGAACCCTGCTGCATCACCACCAGCCGGATCGGGGGCTGGGTGTCTGCAGGGACCTCAGGGGCATATTCCTTGCTGGGATCCTTCCCTCTGCAGTCATAGAGCACGCAGGAGATCAGGAAAACCAGAAGCAAAATGACATAGCTAGATACCAGAATGATGAGATTCAAGGTAACAGGGTCAATCTCCAAATAAAACTCCATTTGGTCCCATACTAGCAAGGGCAAACCTGGAGAATGAAGTTTCATATGCACGAATGAGCAAGTGCTAACTGATCAGAATAGATGTATTGGCTTTGTGGTAAAAATACACTAATCCTCAGGTCTCCCATAGCAATGGATTTCCCTGAACCGGACTATTAAAGCAGCTCAGTTTAATAACTTAAGCTCCTTCTATTAATGCCACGTTCCCTACAGTGGAAGAAGCTAGATTTGATTGCTATATTGACAGGAAAACATCCCACTTGCCCAGTGACCACCTTTTTCTTGGTGGGTAGGTAAGTACCAAACTGGGTTTTCTATAAGGGTATTTTACAGAGCCTCCCTTCCTCAGATGGGTTTGGACTCATTAGTGAGCTGAGCTGTGTAATTAGTAAATGAATACAGAAATAATTAGAAAGTCATTTGCAAGGTAACTTTTCTCAAAATATCACAAGCCTCATCCTGATTTTGACTAAGAACTTTCTGCCGTGGGCTAGTGCTGCAGAAGTGTTTTAAAGTGAATCAAAGATGTTTATTGCCCAGGTGGCTGTCAGTATTACAAGGACACATCACACTGCTGTCACACACTGTTCAGCTAGTCCTTGCACAAATTCCTCTGTAGGGTTCTGCTTCCCACAGGGTGCTCTGTCTCATTTGAGTCTCCCACATGTGAGAAGGTACAACAAAACTGCATTATTTCTGTAGCCAGGGTGCTGCTAATTTCTTTTTCCTGTGTGGACTCTCTGCTGAAAAGAGGGTGAAGTTTGCAAGTGCCTGGCAGCAGGGCCAGGCTCCTGAGCACAAACCCTTCAAGTGCCTTTTGCACCTCCCAGATTTATGTCTCTGAAGCTGATGGGGGAGTAGGGCCATACAGAGCTGCCTCGTGTCACCACACAGTGCTTGGAGAGAGAGCACCCCAGCTGCTGGAAGACACCAGGACACAAGGGAGGCAGACACAAGGGACAGAGGATGGTGCCAAAGAGCACCACAGACCGTGCATCAGCACACTCCATGCAAAACTCTAAGGTTTTGGTTACTACACAGGAGGCTTTTAGGAAGAGATTAGGCTGTCCCAGCTCTTAGCACTGCCAGAGCTGTGGAAAAGGGCTTTACATGTCAGCAGGAATCCGATCTGGCGCGTCTAAGCTGCAAGAAATATGTCATGGGGCCATCCTGCCGCCTCGACCTCGACACACACCTCTTGTTTTAAGGTCAACATCAGCTGCATCCCCCACCCACCATCTGCCATCATGGCTCTTTAGCTGAGGAGAAGTTTGTATCAAATAATCCCAAGGCTGGCACTGCCAGTGGCATGTTTGGCAGCGGGAGGGAACCCACACAATTTTGTGCCCCTGCTCTCTGTGGCTGTCATACACCACATGCTGTGTCTGAGGCATCTGTGACAGCTTTTGGCTGTCAGATGTGGTTTAGGTGAGGCTGAGTTTTTTTTTCAAGACAGACTTTTGATTATGCATTTCCATCTGAAGCAATGGCAACGGGAGCTGGGATTTGGTTTCAGCATTCACTGGGAAACTGAGTCTTTTGGAAAACCCTCCAAAATTCTAAGAAACACCAGGACATTTGAAGGGCAATAGGGTTAATAGCCTTAAATTTCAATCATGTTGTGCTACAAAAGTTCAGTACCAGAGTAATAAATATTATATATTTTCCATGCTGAGACAGAGATGGGATTTTACATTAAGTCTTTTAAACTGTTCCTTTAATGGCAGCCTGGGTTTTGAACTCAGCACTTTGCNAAAGAAAAAGAAAAAGAAAAAAAATCAGAAACAGGATTTCCAAACCTGAATTGTCTCCTCCAAGATACTTCACATCAACAGCTTTGTTTCAGATTATTGTCTAACACTGCAGCAGGGCGATACATGCCATAAAGTGTTTAGTTTAGATAGGCATCATTCCAGCTTTTAGAGAGACTTTAATGTAAAATCTGGTACTACATTGTCACAGCACCTCCCATGTTGCTCTAGACACGATCTCCTGGACAGAAAAAAAGCCTCCTTGTTTCCACATCTCTACAACATCTCAAGACACTCTCTTAAGGGTTAAAGCAGATGCTAGTTTCAAAACACATCCTCCCAGGGTCTGGTTTGCAGCAAAATCTCACATTTATGCTTTATTTGTATTCCCAAGAATTCCTGTCCTCCAGCCTGAGCAGCTCCCAGCAGCCTTTGTCCAAGTCAGTGTGCTGAAAACTGAAGTCTAGGAAGGGACTTGGCTTCAATACCATTTATTTCTTCCTCCCAGCCCATGTCCAGGGCAAACCATAGATGTTCACTGTTTGATATTCCTGTGCACACAGATTGCCAGGGTCTAATACCATCTGCCAGCAGCCCTCTTGCAGAAGAAGGAGCACCACAGCACCACAGAAACCTCATCCACATACACATTGGAGGTTTTTATAGAGGAACCTCACTCCAACAAGCTGGCCCTGCTCTCAGGATCAGTGTCCTAGAGTCCTTCCCTGCCCAACACCACTTCCTTCTACCCACCCTGGGACCTCAGCTATCACTGGCCACCCCTCACCAGCCTTTTGCATCTCATGCTCCCCAGGCTGTTTATGCCTGGACCCTTTTCTGTAAAAAAGGTTGCTCAAATTCCTGTTTGCACATGCACTGATGGAGCACTGAGAGCTGCCCTGCCTCTGCAGTGAGCAGGAACACATTTCCCAAAACACAGGGTGCTTTGTAATATTGGGGAAAAGCTCAGAATATTGTATGTGTGTTTTCCCAGGCAAGCAGAGCCAGGAGATGACCAGGGCAAAGCACTGCCTCGAGTAGGCTCTGCAGTGACTGGTGAGACAGCACCTGGAGGACACATTTCCCTTGGATCTCCAAAAATCATCAGTGCTCCAGCTGCTTCAAAGGCCAGACCAGCTCTGTCACCAGTTGTGCCAGGCTGCAGGAATGGTGGGTTGCACAAAACCTCAACTATGACCTCTCAAAGTGGATTAGCTGGAGCATGCTATTTATTTATTCATGCCGGTATTCCATTATTTAATGTTTGACAAAAAACTTTCCCAAGGGCCAGACCTCCTGGTTGGAGACCCAAGGTGAGCAGCTGCCATTGGTGAAACTCCACACTCTGTCCTTCCTTCAGTTTTTCCCCCTTATTTTGTCCACCTCAGTTTATAGACACTTCTGCACAGAATGCACATTTTCTTCTGCAAACACCCAACTCACCTGGGATGAGAGGTAAGGGAAAAAGATGCATGTAACTAGGTATCATGCAGAGAACAAGGTATTTTCTGTAATTTTTGTTTGACGCCATTGCACAGTGAATTTCACAATATAAAAGTTCAGATGTTAGTAAAACATCAAAGAACCTCCCTACCATCAGAAAGATAAAAGATTTAAAAAAAAAAAGGTTCTGGTAGGAGGGAGCTATAAAAGCTCTGTTTTAAGAGCAACAACAGCACAAGTTGCAAAGGAATTGCAGGCAATGGCTGAAGAAGATAAATCAGTGTGCAAGAAACGACTTTGTCTCACCTCATAGAAGAGTTCAACACTATGTCCCTGCTGTACTATCTCCTTCAGAGCAATTTAGGGCTGCTCCATGGGCACTTTTTGGGTCTCAGACCCATGCCAGCAGCTCAGAAGAATGACCCAGCACACAAAGCACCAGATGGATGCACAGAACAGAATATTTAGTCTCTGCTGCACTCAGACACTTGGAAGCCAAGATAATTTGCCTTCCTGGTGCTCCCCAGCTGAAGGCTGAGGTGTCAGCCTCATGTGCTGTGGGAAGGCATGGCTGACCCCATTCCAGCCAGAGGGAGAGCCATCACTGCCAAGCCTGATTGGCTTAACCATGGTATCATTGCTAAAAACAGCCCATCAAAAAGAATAATTTCAATCTAGCTGCAGTGAGAAAGAGGGGAATAGGGATGGCAGCAATACCAACATATTCTGACAGAAGAGAGAACGGGATGAGATGGGGTGTCAGAAAGGACAACACCAGCATAACACCTTGTCCTGCCACCTCCCTGCTGCTCAGGACAGGGAATGAGGACACTTAGAGGTTACAGGCAGGTGCCTCAGTCCATTGCCTTTCTCATACAAGTCATAATTTAAGAGGCAAATTGCAGAGATTTCAGGACCGCAGGAAGAAACCTGGCATGACCAGGAGCCACAAATACTCCAGTGTACCTACAGTCCAAACCAAATGCCCAGAGCA
This sequence comes from Regulus satrapa, assembly GCA_013396955.1. NCBI lineage: Eukaryota > Metazoa > Chordata > Aves > Passeriformes > Regulidae > Regulus > Regulus satrapa. The sequence continues at coordinate 33,949 of VWZN01015389.1, read as the reverse complement.
AATCCAGGGAAAGCAGATGAGTTACATACTCATGTGCAGCCACCAAGGGCAGAGCCACAGCCACTGAGCCCCTCTGGAGTGCCCAAATGCCTATTTGAACAATGCAGGCTGTTTGAGAGGGGTCATGCAGCCCAAAGCTTCTGAGGTCATGCCTTCTCTCAGCACAAACTCTGCCAGGGGCCAGAAGCCTGACCCCTTCCTCGACTCCCCCAGTCTCCTATTGCCTGTGGATTTCCTGAGTGCAAGAATAATGCAATAGATCTGAGAACTGTGGTGAAGGGGAGCTGGAATTCACCAGCTCCATGAAAAATAACGGGTGGCAGCACCAGAGACCTGAACTTGCAGAATCCAAAATGTACGAGATGGCAGTACGACTCTAGGTCTGGGTTTGTTGATTTTCCCTGCAGGCCTCTCGCAGCTCGGGTTTTTTTAAAGCTGTCTCAGAGCTCCCCATGTCTGATCCCGGCCGGCCACACGTTGGAGCTGTTGCTTTCCCTATGGAGCATCCCCGAGCGAGCCGGCCCGGCAGGTGGCACCGGGGGACCGTGGGCGGACCCCGCTGTCACCAAACGCCTCTGCGAGCTCAGGCACCGCCTTCCCGGAAGGAGCCCTCTGCATTTAACCTTTCTGGTCAGCGGTGACAACCCTTTGTCAGTGCCTGAACGGGGACAGGAGCTCCCGCGCTCGCATGATGCTCGCTCTCGGGAAGCGTTGCCACAGTGGTTAAACTCTTTCCTGCTTTACAGGAAAGTATTGCATGCATTCTGTATTTCATCTCTACAGCAGCAGAAAACTGCGGTGGAAATGCTGCTTTTAAAAGAGGAAGGGAAAGTTAAGAAGAAAAATTAAAAGGTAAAATAGAAAGTAGCTCCTAGGACACAGCATGGGTCTGATTAGTTATTTGTACTCAGTGCCCTCCTGGGACCCGAACCCTACACACAGGGAAGGGTCTGACTGAGACTGTGAATAGTCCTACAGAGATGGGAGAGACATCTGGCACCTGAGGTTAAGCATATCCTGAATCATGCTGAATAAATGAAGCTCAAAACAAAGACTAAGGTCTTATCAGATTAAGCTCACAAACCTTGCCTACAGATCTCCTCTCCCCAGGAGCTCAGACATCACTACACATCCATGAAAACACTTCCCACTTACAGCCCCTGGTATCCAGCAGGCAAACACAGTAATTATATCCAATTTCCTTTATTGCAATTCAGCTTACTAGAAAAGTCTCAGCCAGAGAGGACCAGGTCCTCAAGAAAATTAAAGCAGTTGCCATGAGGTGGCAGATGGTGATCAGATATTTCCCTGATTGCTTCTTCTTTGTCTCAGGCTCCAGGTGAGTTCAATCAAACCCCTTTCCAGCTGAGATTGTCCAAGCAGAAATGGGGTGCTGGTGTTTGCTTCTATCCCAGCCTACTTTTGGAGAGCTCAGTTGGTATCAGAACTGGCTCTATTTGATCTACAGGGAGCAAAACCCTAAAGGAGCTGATTTTGTGCAGTGACATTTTTGCTTTTAATAGGGATTTTGCAGGCAAAATAAAAATCAATTTTAATTTAGAGGGTATGGACGAGTCCAGGGTGCTGCATGACAGAGGGATAGATGGGTTTGACCCAGACCAGTAGGGTCACAAGGTGTGCCAGTCAGACAGGAATCCTTTCCACAATCTCCACTAGGATGTAACTGAAATGGCGCTGAATGTTCATATAAAATACCTTAACACTTAATTGGCTTTTTTTTTTTTTTTTGTTAATCAGAAAGACAGAATTGATGTGAAAGAGAAAATTCATTACTTGATTTTAGAACAGTGATCTGAATCTTCATGTCAGATAAACAATGTCAAATAAGTCCTTACAACTTCATCAATGTAAGTGGGCTAATATCAAGAGATCATGGGTGCCCTTTAGTGAGTGCTGCTCTGTAGGGTGAAAAGTAATAGAAGATTAATACCTGGAGGAAAGAGATATCCTTATTTTTCATCTCTAAGTAACTTTTCAACAAAAGCTCAATTACCCCAAACTGTGGTAAATCTATTTTCATGTGCTATGAGATATTTAGTCAGTCTGCTTGTTCTTGTCCATGCAAATGTGAATTCCTTCTCATTATTAATGGTGAAATCATTTAAAAACAGGAGGAAAAAATGCAAAAATTAAATGCTTGATATTGAATACAGGGGTCTTGGAATGGGTAAAGCTGACTCAAACTGGGGTTTCAATTTTGGTGTAGCTGGATTGCTTGCCTGATTTGTCTTCTGTCCTATAACTCAGGAGCTAATCGAGATGATGCAGATATAAAATAAGTGATGTAGACATGCTTTCACCAAATTCAATGAAACTCCTTTTGCTTACCCCATGTGAGTTTTCTATCAAATTCAAAGTTACTCCATACAAACTATCCTATCATTTCCATTGCTCTGTCTTGGCACTTCACAAATAACTTTAAGGATACACTTCCTTTCTTTCCCTGGCCCTTAAGCCCATGCTGACATGCTTTGTTGAGCTGGAATGGGTTTAGGTGCAGAATGCTCTGCTCAGGTGTGTGTGTTTAGCTGAATGGGGGCTATGAACTAATTGTGACTGCCAGAATTCAAATTATTATTGTAGGTATTGTAGGTAGCAAAGTATTTAATCTGAGAAATCACAAAGTGAGAGCTACGGCTTCTTGTTCTATTGCTTATGAAGATTAAGGGTTGTACTCTTTCTCTCCTCATTCCTAGTAAATTAGGATTTTTCAGGTCTAGCTCAGCTGGAGTGGTAGCAAGAGGCACTTGTTGTGCCCAGATCTGGGGGTACGCTGGGTTTGGTGACCTCCCCACCAACACAGCTGTGGCCTGGAAGAGGAAAATAGGTGCTGGCACCCTCCTAGAAAAGTCAAGGGCTAGAGACATCCAGGAGAAGCTCCTGTACCCAGGAGCAAGATGGGAACTGAAGGCTCCAGCTTTAGCAGCGCTGCTCACCAATTTTTGCCATTGCAGATCAAGCTGCTGAACTGTTCCTAGTTCTGTTTGCCACTAAATGTGTGTGTCCTCCCTCAGAGTGACACATGTGTGTTTGTCTCTCTCTGTTTGCCTTGAATAAACCTCTGTGGGGCAGGATGTCAGAAGTACATCACTATTCCTGGGGCACGCTGGAGTGCTGCTGTGATCGTGTTACCAATCTGTGGGCAATAAATCCGTCATGCTCCTGAATTCAGTCTGCTTTTTCTTGATTTGCATTCAAGACTCTGCACCCTTGGGATGACTGGCAACATATTTTTCTAGGAACCAGTGGACTTCTGAGAGCTGGGAATGGGTAGAGGGTCTTTGCCCTAGTGAGCAGGTTTGCTGGCAGAATAAATCATAGGAATCATTTCCTCAAACCCAAAGGAAAAAGGTCTCCAGACCTGGCTCCTGACCACTGCTTTGGGTAAGATGCTGGGTGAGGGAGGCAAAGAAGAGTTAGATGATGAGAAAGGAGTCTCTAAAATTAACTCAGTAGGATTTGCCTAAAGAGGCCCTGCAGAGCTCTTTGCTTGATTCAGCTGGGGTACAACTGGAAAAAAAAAAACAACCTGAGGTTTTCTGGAGCAGCTTTTCTTGTTTGTTTTGTTTTTTCAAGCTTTCAGATCTGCAAATTTGTGTCGCATCATGTGTGAAGGCAGAAAAGAAAGTGAACTTTGAATTAATTTTTGTTTTGTTTTCAGGGAATACGGGTCTCCCTCAAAAGAGGATACTTTAATACCAGTCAGACACCTGGTGAGCAAACCAGCTGTTCACAGCTGTTCTTTCCATCTCTCTTTTTCATTGTTTGCAGAAACAATGAAGTGATGGAGGACTAAGAGGGTTGAACTGAAAAAAAAAGGGCCCCAAGTGCCAAGCTCTTTAGTGCTCTTTGTAAAACCCAAATAAATGGAAAAATAAATCAAGCTTAGACACCAACAGGAAATTGAAAAGTTATATCAGTGGAAGGACAGAAATGTATACGTCAATCATTTGGCTGGAGATGTTGTGGTATAAACAGATTTTTATCACTTATAGCTCTCTATTAAAATAATTCCATCCCAGAGTTCTTTTGTAACAGTACAGAGCACAATTTTGCCAACAAGTCTCTGGGAACAAATATAAAAAAATAAGAAAGGCTGGCTTTGCTCTCCCTAATTTCAAGTTCTCAAAGTTTTTACAGCAACGACTTGATTCAGAGAAATGGAAAAAGCTGATACCTAACCCTCAGTCAAGGTAGAAGACTCATTTGATGCCAAAGTGGGCGCATCTGGATGTGTTGTGCTGAGTAGAGATGGACTCCTTGAACTGCTCCATTCCCACTATGCTCAAACCTAATCCTCACTGTCACATCTGTTTTCCCTCCTTCACAGAAACACACATTTTTGTGAGTTGGTTCATTTGCCCACAGGGAAGGAAGAGTTGGATGTGACAGCAGATTGTCCCCATCCCAACACCCCAAGCTGCCATCACCATCTGTGCACAGGGTCACTGTGGCTCCAGCTCCATCCCAGGGACATGGTCCCTGTCACGGGAGCCCTGCTGCTCTCAGGCGGGGATAATTGGCCCCTGAGGACAAAGCCTCTGCCTTCCTTTTGAGATATAAGATATGGGGATACAAACAGTCATAAATAACTGATGTCACTCTGAACTGAATCCTGTCCCCTGCCTCACCCACTTCCACTCTGTTTACCACCAGGATTTTTTGTTTTGTCTCTGCTTCTTCCGCACCCACTGGTTACTTTGTGTTCCCTCAGACAGCAGCAGCAGGACTCCAGTCGGCAGCAAGGGGCTTTCCTGGGAGATTTTCCTCTCTGATGAGGAAAGAACTATGTCCCCCTGCTGTAGATACATTTAGGCCTCTGATCTCCTCCTTCTGACACTTGGGCTCTCCCTCTCATCCAGATACAGCAGTTGCACTGCAGTCAGTCCTGCTGAGTTCCTCAGGTCTCTTTCCTGGCACCAGGCATGGTTTTCTGCTGCAGACTTGATCCAAATAATTTTTGCATTGTTCTTTCCTGGCCACTGTCTTATCATCTCTTCACGGTTGCCTCTTGGCTTCCTCTGTGGTTCCCATGTGTCTGCTGGCTCTGTGTGTATCACTGTAGGCTTAGCTGCAGTAGAGTTCTGATGTCATTCACTGGGCATCTTGTCTCGGCATTCTGGTTTCTCTCTGCTCTTGTCAATTCATTCCATGTATTTCAGCCTCTCTGACTGAAATCTCAGTCCAGTGTATCCAAACTGAACTCAAGTCCAGTTTATCCAAAAAGCCTTGAGCTGAAGGGGAAGGCAGGGTGTTGTGAAAATGCTCATGAAAATGTTCACAAGCACAAGGTGAACTGAGCTGAGCCCAGCTGGCCAAAACCCCTTAGATGCTCTACAGACTCTTGCCAGAATACAGTTCTGTTCTGAAAGTAGGCACTGCTTAGAATTTTACATGATTTGCTGGAAAATCACACGTCTCCGCATGACTGCTGAGGACCTGTTTTGCCAATCTCCAAGCAGATGGCCAACTTGATGCACATGGGAATAAAATAAAAAACCCTCGATGTTTCCAGGTAAGTAATTACCTATCTAGTAAGCATTTCACTATACATTGGGTCATCCATTGGAGACAAATCAGAAGCAAAATTTACACAAATATGTGATATTCTGAGAACAGTTCCAACATTTTTAGAAGTTGCTCAGCAACCTTCATGCAGTAAAGGTGGCCAAAGGGGAAATTTTTTAAGTTAAACTTTAGTCCACCATTTGTGTCACCCAGTGAAAAGGAAACGTGATACAACAATTTATGGCCTTGGACTGAGAGTCTCACTATATATGGACATCTATTTTCAGTTTAATATAACAAACCTGTCCTTTGTCTAATGTTCAGCAGTTCTTGTTACAGCTGTATTCAAATGATTGACAATCCCTTGGGACAGGGGTGTTCTGGTCAGACTGTCAGCAGTGAGCCATCTCTGGGCATGAGTCAATGACATTTTCCAGCAGCCCAGCAGCTGCAGCCCACACAAAAAAGAAAACTTTGTGTCATATGAGACTGGGCCATGCCAACCTCCTCTTCACTGCCCACACTTCCCTGCCCATACTTCAGGTCACAGCAGGGCTACACCTGGGCAGTGAAGGCTGAGCCTCCTGACAGTTACCAGTGTGAACCCAACCATCAGCACTGTCCTGATCTGGGCAACACCCCAATAAACTGAGTGCAGCCAAGTGTTGTTTCCATTCTTATTCTGACACTTTGTAATTAGAGTACAAAATAATATTTTCAGGGTTGAAAAGTTCCTTTAACTTTGAACAATTTAAAAATTTATTTTGGTTTTTCTTGCTCAGACAACATGGAGACTCAGTGCTAAACTACACAAAACAAATTAAATATCCAATTACAAACAGTTGGCTCTGGTCTGGAAGCACTTCTGTTGACTGCCATGAGTCAAAGGAGAAAAAAATATTTCATTTTGAATACCATAATGCTTTTAAAACACAGCACACTGGCTGACCTGTCCTGGATCACGACTTCAAGAACTTCACATTCTTGTTTTTGAAAATGAGGTTTGTGCCTTATCCTGTCAAATGAATGTTCAAGCTGCAGTGAGGGGAGAGGAGCAGCCCATCTGCCCTTGATGATGTTTCCCAGAGGTCTGGAGTGACCCACATGTGTTACCCCAGGCCTGACACCAGTCCTGATCCCCTGGCCCTGGACCACAAAGACATGTACAAGAAAATCCCCAGCAGACACAGACAGCTCCTCAGCAAGGAAGGGAATAGCTCACTTGTATGAGTGTCTGGCAGTGCAAGGATTTAAAGGGTGTTACATCCCTGAATCTTCCATGGCAATATTCACAGGTGCTGCCAGCAGGGATTGACAGCCATCCTTTTGGGCTGGACTCACACCAAAGTGTGGTTTTCAGATCCAATGCTGAAATTTACTAAGAAGACACTGATTCTCACGGCTCAGGTGGACATTGCTATCCATCCTCCAGTATTTGTCCTTCAGCTTCACAAAGAGCAGAGTTTTAAAACAGCACCACATGGCTGGAGGTGTAACAGGAGGTAAATGTGGTGCCTGATCCTGCAGAGAAGATATTTTGCTCAGAGGTGTGCTAAGTTTCACAAGACTCACTGCAATCCCCAGCTTCCATGAGGACCACCCAACTGCATGGCAAGAAACCCATTTATTTTGTCTCATGGTTTTGTCCATACTTTAGCCATTTTGCAGCTTTCTCAGCTCTTTTGTTTTCCCAGCTGGTTTGCCTGAGATCAGGTCACAGAAAGCAAAAGGGCTTGGTCAGAAGTTAAACAAAAGCTCTTTCGAGTTTAAAACGAAGAAAGAAGAAAAGCAACCTTCTTGCAGGGAGATTCCTTCTCCAATGAGGAAGAGTTTGATTTGGAGGCTTTTCTGCAAGAAATCCAAGGCTAACTTGACCCATGACTCACACTGCCAAGGTGTGTGAGGTGGGTGAGATTTGAATGTCTCTATAAGGAAAGAGAATTTCAGGAACTGTGAATATTTTAGGTTATAGATGATTTTGAAGGTCTTTTCAAACCTAGGTAATTTTGTGATTTTGGGAAAAGACTTCAGCAACAGAAATACATACCCAGCATTTAAGACAAGGGATAAAATCTCCTTCCTGTTATGCAGCCATCAGAAAAACCAAGGAGGACATAAGGGACTGGCTAGAAGACCAAAAACTGAGATGGATGGATGGATGCAGAACAGAGAAGCCCAGTTCCTAGTCCAGCCCTGAACTGGCTGGGTGAACACAGTGAAATCCTAGCCTGACTGCAGGGTACCAGCACAGCCAATCCACAGGTGGAGGAGCTGAGAGGGGCAGGTTTCCCTGGGCATGCAACAAATGCTGACAGTTTTACCCTGGGTCAGATTTCCAAGAACCAGAAACTGTCATCAAGTAATTCAATGGCAGCTTCTTTTTGTTCCTGGAGCACAGAGATCAAGATTTCTACTTGCCTGGCAGGAACTGAACAGGCTTTGAATGAACCAGAATTATTGGGGGAAAACACAAACTCTTTCATTTTTTACACGTAAACCCCACAGCTCCAAGTGTCCTGTGAGCACACTGGGGTGTCAGACATCAATCCCTGACATTTATGCCCATGCAGACAGAATATCCTGCATTTCAGATAACTGCAAGAACAAAAATTTTGTTCCCATGGAAGCTATTTTTTATTACACTCCTAAACCTAATCTTAATACTTCCAAGTGTACTTTGGACAGTGGCCAAGCTGTGCACGTGTGGTAGGAAGCTGCATCGCAGCCCTGTGCAAAATGGAAGAGTGGCTCCACAGGGTCCTGTGACATCTGAGCCCAGGAGAAGCAGAAGGCGGCAGAGGAGATGGCGAATGTCACCCCAAGGGGGCCAGGCAAGAGACTGCTGTTACTGTAACAGGGCGGAAAAGCAACATGTAGTGATTAAAAATAAAAAAGGGAGCTCGAGCTCTTTTGATAGCCTCAATATCACAATCAGGAGAGACTTCCTGGCCTCATATTTTCCATATAAACACTCTCCACTGGATAAAGTTAATGGTTCCCTAACTGCAAGGCAGAAGGGCTTGATCAGTTTAATTGACGTCACAGATTGGGTATTTTAATGAAATGTGCTGTGCTTCCCCCATTTATATGTTTGACCCTAACCTTTACCAGATGTTCAATTCCTGCTCCCTCACAGACACTGCAGCTCTGTGTTTGGGAGGTGCTCGGAAAGCTGAAATGCTGAAGCTGAAATAAAATCCTCTGATACAAACCCTTTTATTTGAGCTGCTCCCCAGCTCAGGAATGGGCTGCATGGAGAGCTCTGCTCAGCAGGATTGTGCCCAGGAGAGAAGGGAGAAACAGCCAGAAGGATCATATTGTGCTTTGCCTGCCTGTGTGGGAGGGTAAAGGATACAGTGCTGCTCCCCTGCCACTGTACAGGGATGAAATCACAGTCTTCCCTTCCAGCCCCTCCAAACTGTGACCCTGAGACCAAAATAAAGAGCCAGAAAGCCTGAACTGGGGATTTGGCTCTGCCATGTCCCCTTGGGCACTCTGTTCCTGCCTCTCAGCCTTGTTTCCCAGGCATAGAACAGGACAATGTCCCTTTGCCCAATTACATCCTGTGTTTATCAGGGGCGGGGCTGGACTGGGGAGAGGCTCCAGGTCTTGGATTAGGAGTGCTCCCTCCTGACCCCTGGAACAACCCAGGCTCTTCCTTGGGCAAGAAAAAAAGAGCAACTTGGGCAAAAAAGAAGTACCATCACCACAGACCCAGCACCCCTGTATTCCTCTGGATGCAAATCTGCTCCAGGCTGAGACTCCTCAGAAGTTGTACCTCCCTGAGCTCTGTAAGAGTGAAGCCAGCTGGAAATAAATCATCAGGAATAGGGCATGTCATCAAAAAAGATGCCATCAAATTTTTTTTAGTGTTTGATGGACATTTAGAATGTCTCCTTCTTATTATTTTTTTCAAATAGAAGATAAAATGATGGAGCAAGAGAGGGTTAAAAGAAGATCCACATTCCCTAAACTCAGCTTTGTTTTTCAATCATTTTAGTTAAATTGCAAGCTGGACCCCAGCCACCCTTTAGTTCTGGGTTTGGATTAACAAACTGAAAATCACAGTTGAGATTCTGCAAAACCAAGCCCATATCCTCCTTGGCCTGCTCCTGGCTGAAACTGAGCTTGCTCTGAGCAAAAACGAGTGAATCACTCTTTAAAAGACACACACAAAAAATGCTGAACTCAACAAACAGAAACTGAGTGAAGGAGAGTATGAAAGCCTGTGCAAGGCACTCATTCCTTTTAACCCCAGAGAGACTGAACTTGCAGCACCAGCACTCCGCAGCAAATTAGGCAGCAAAAATATTTGGAAATGTCAAAAAAGGAAAATGGATGGTTTTGGTTTTGGCAATTCCATGCCAACGCATAAAAACTATTTATTCTGTAGCCAAACATTTGCCCTGGAGCAGATGACAGAGGCTGTTAGCATGGCAACCTCAGACCCGATCATGTTTCACTTTGACATTGATCCTGCAAGGGTCAGTGGATTTAATCAAAGTGGGTCTGGAGTTATCCTGAACCCAGGATGAAATCCAGTCCAGCTCAAGCACACACCTTGCTGTAACCCCAAACCATACCCATGTGTAGGTTGAGTCTAAAATATTGATTATGTTCTTGAAAGTCACATCTGCTTCTCAGCCCATCTCATTGCAGAGGAAATATTCCTCCTGCCTGGTGTAGCCAGAGGATGAAGAGATGCTCATGAAGGACAAGTCCTCCTGTCAAGGAACACGGGACAAAACCTGGGCATGATGTCCCATGCCAGCAGTGACTGCCCCACAGCACCAGCCTGGGGTTCTGGTCCCAGAACATGCAAAATGAAGTGGGAAACAGACAGTAAATCAGATCCCATCTCTTGATCACAAACCCATTAACATCACCACACTTTTATTAGCAGGAAATCCTAAATCCAGCCATGAAGATGTTAATGTAATTGCAACCTGGTTAGAATAGCAGGTAGGGCCCCTCTCAGCCCCAAGGTGGATGGAGGGGCTCCTCTGAGTTCCCAGATTCATATTCAAAATACAGCCTGAGCACCAACAGTTAACTGTATTTTTCCAGTCGCAATGAGAGGGATTCCAGCAGAGTAGGAAATAACATCCTTTTCTTTGGAATCAGGGCTGAGAATGAATCTAGGCCGTCTTCCCTGCCATAATTTATACATCCTCACAGACAGACATATTGGAAGTGACTTTTACAGCCAGCCAGGAGACAGCCACACAACCCACACCAGCTCTGGCAGGACTCACATGCCACAGTGTCCTACAATGTGTCTGTCTCTCTGGAAGAAGCATGTGGAGGGTTGTTATTTTGCTTAAGCCCATTTGATTTTATTTTTCTTTACTTACTGGCAATGAATTGTTCCACTTCTCTTGCTCACCAAACACTTTATATTGTGGGGTTTTTTATTTGCTCATTTGTTGCAACTGGAGTGGCAAAAGATTGTCCGGACTTTTGGGATCACGCAGCAAAGCCCCCTATCAGGGGGCAAACAGCTTCCTTAGAGACACTTCTTAAACCCTACTTTCATTCCCACATTCCAACCCACCCTGAGTGTCACAGCCATGCTTAGAAGACACCTGGACCCTGAACTGGCCAGGCTTTCCCACCTCCTGCCTTCCTACACATGACTTTTCTACCAGCACTTCTCCACAGGGAGGGTGAAAGGACTGATGCATCTTGTCAATGCTTGCTGCGTATGGATTTGTTGTGGTTTGACGCAGGCCAAATGCAAGGCACACATGAAAGTCACTCACCCTCCCCTGCCACAGCTGGGCAGAGGAGAGAAAAATGTAATGGTTTCATGTGTTGAGATAAGGACCAGGAAGGAACACTTCAAGGGTAAAACAGCTCAACTTGGAGGTACTAAGTGAATTTATTGCTAAAAAAATCAGAGGAGGATAATGAGAAATAAAATAAGCCCTTAAACACCTTTTCTTACCCCAGCCTCTCCCTTCTTCCCACCAACACTGCAGGGAGACAGCATGTGGGGGTTTTGGTCATTTCATCATTTGAGATTTTCTTCTGCTGCTCAGGACAGGAGTCCTTCCCTGTGAGACTGTGGGATCCCTCCCACGGGAAACAGTTCTCTGTGAACTTCTCTGACAGGGGTCCACTCCCACGAGCAGCAGCCAAAACGCACCTGCTGCAGCGTGAGCTCCCCCACAGGCACACCGTCCTCCCAAAACTGCTGTGACCTGGGTCACTGGTCCATGAGGTGCAGCCCTCCAAGGACAGGCTGCTCCAGCCTGGGAGCAGGGCTCTCTCTCCACTGGGTCTCCCACTGGATCACTGCCTCCTCCAGGCATCCACCCACTCTGTCCCTGGCACATGCCCGTGGACACCTCTGTCACAGGCTGTGGGTGGATCTCTGCATCCTCTGGGGATCCCCACGGGCTGCAGGGCACAGCTCTCTCACTCATTATGGTCTCACCATGTCTGGCAGAGTAATCTCAGCTCCTCCCCTTTCTTCTCCACTGACCTTGGTGTCTCCATGTTGCTCCCCTCACACGTTCTCACCTCCTCATCTTCTCTTGCTAGGAAAAAACTTTGCCCGCTTTGTTTTGACTTTCTTCTTAAATCTGTTATCACAGGGGTATTACCATTCTCTCTCCTTGGCCCAGCCTTGGCCAGCAGCACGTCCATCCTCAGAGCCATTGGGGACTGGCTCTGCAGGACATGGTGGAAGCTTCCAGCAGCTTCTCCCAGAAGCCTCCCCACTACCAAAACCAGGCCCTGTAAAAACCAACACATATCCCAAGGACAAAAAGCTAAATGGGAATTCTGGATTCCCTTTTGGAGCAAAATCCCGTATCAGTGTCTCCATCCCTAAGAAACTCTTCTTTAGAAATCAGCTGTGGCATGGTCTGACACACGGGCTGGAGAAGATAATTTGCTATTACCTGGTGTGTATTGTTTGGAGACCAATTAGCCTTTCCCAATTAAATGTACTTTTCCTCTCTGATTAAAAAGGTAGTAAAAGCAATACCTTATACTACACAAAGTGTCAGGATCTGAGCTGATCTCAGTCAGGGCATAGCCCCTCTTGCTGCAACCATCTCCCTGGAAGGCTTCGCTCAACTGCAAAAGGAAATTGCCTCAAGTGAAGGAAAGTGGTGCCAATGAAGCAGCCAGCATATGAATTCTTTTTTTTTTTGTTGTTTTCTGTTTTCACAACTGGGCACAATGGACAGACAGTCTGGATTTATGGCAGGGTTTACAGCTTTGCTGCCTCCCAGGAGCTGCTGTGCAAAATAACCATCACCCAAACCAAAAAATCACCAAGTCAAGAGCCTGAGAGGGAAGAAGTGCAGGTTCTTCTCAACGAAACTAATAATTAATAATTAAATATCCTAAAGGATATCTTCTTTTTATCTTATTTTTCTTCTTTTATTTTTCTATCTTCTTTTTATCTTCTTACCAAGATGTGTCACTCCCTTCTTTTTGTATTTATGAATGCATTCATTCAATAGCATGGGTAAAAGTAGGGTGGCAGGGCCAGGCTGGCAGGAAGGTGCCACCAGCACCAGCATGGAAGAGACAAGTGCAATGGATTTGGTTGGCCTGGCTCACATGGAAGAGGAAGGAATTGCCTTGGACATGCTGAAGTTGCTGTTGGTTTTAGGCCAGGGAAGAATGATCTGATCTGCTGTGTTCCCTTGTTGTCTTGGCTCCCACTCATAAAGGCTCCCACTTAAAAAGCTGTCTAGCTTCAAGTATGCGCTTAAGTGCTGAATTAGTGAATTAGCATATTTATTTGCTGCAATCTCTTCAAAAGCCAACCAGAAGCCCTGGGATTTTGATGAATGCCTTTGATGCCCCTGAGACAGAGCACAGGTCCCAATTTACCCTCCCTGACCACACCTCTGTGGCTGTGGCAGCCCTGTCCTGAGCAGCTGCTGTGTGAGAAGAAGCTGAGCTTGGATGCTCCTCTCTGGTAATCTCTAAGCTGAAATAATTTTAGGGATCAGTTTCGTCCTTTCACTTGTCCCACTCAGTGCCATTTGGAAACTTCTGTTTGCATGAAGCAGAGCTCACTGTCCCCCTCCAGAAATGTGTTGATATTCTCATGCTCGGAGGCTGCTTTTCCTGCTAATTGAGGCTCTCAAGTGCAGTGATGTTTTTCCTTTTATTTAATCAGGGGAAGGTGTTTGCAAAGAATCACACATAGAGCTCACATCAAAGGCTCCATGAGCAGTGATGCACCCCAAGATACAGCAGATGTGACTCCCAGGCTGTGTCCAGCTGCCAAATGAGTCAGCACTTGCAGCAACCCCATCACACTCCTGAGACCTGTGGTACCCTGTCCATGCCAGGCGGAAGGGATATGAGCCCCAGAGGTCTCCTTGCTCCCCATCCTCAGCACTGTCCCCCTGCAGTGGGACTGCAGCTCTGCACCATCAAACTCCCCGACAGGGAACTTAAAATCTTGCCTTGTTCATGTCTTTTGTTTGTTTGTGGATGCTAATAACAAATAAGAGCTGCATTTCTGCATATCAAGCCTGGGTGCAGAAGACCTCAAGTCTTCTCAGCTCATTAAAAGCCAGAGAAGCCATTCCAAAGGAACTTGAAGCCAAATGAAATGTTGAAACACTTGAAGCCATTTCTTTTAAAACTTCTGTGGGACCAACATCCTTGTTGCTGCAGCCCTAGGGAAAGATCACAACCCTGACCCGTGTGCCCCTTTCCCCTCTCTCACTTTTGCCAAACTGCAGCAAATAATGTATTTTTTCCCCTTCTGTGGAAAGTCTAAGCTAAATTTTTGATGATTCTTGTAAAATCTGGAAGCTGATGTGGCTCTGCAGGCACAGGGGAGGACTGTGACTGTCTGTTTTTCTGGATGGGAGAGGGAAGTAGCCACAAGAAAAGTTCTGGTGGGCCAACTCAGCTCTGAGCTGTGATTTATAACTGTAAATACAACAAATCCTCTCCAACTGCCCTGCAGTTGCTCAGGAACCAGGCTCAGGTCACTTGAGTTTAATGACCAGTGACTTGGGAAGGTGTGGAAAGGCAGATAAATTGCTGTCCTTGGTCCAAGCTAAATCCCTGCAGGCTGCAGCTCTGCAGCTGCCAGTTGGGATGGACTGATGCGCACTGCCTTGTCCTGATGACCTACCCCACAAAATGAGGCTTAAACTGCAAATTGAAGGGCTCATCCCTCTCCTCCCCATCCTGGAGGCATTGCTGAGACCAACAGCTGCAGCAGCTCCATCCAGGCAGTTTCAGCACCTCTTGAAAAGAGGAGGCAAGATCAATATTTAATAGCTCAAAAATCCAATTTTCTCCCACATTGTTTTAGATTTCAATGTTTCCATTTTTTAAGTTTATTTCTCATTTGGAGGAAATGCTGGAAGTATTTCCACCTCTGTTCTAAGATGGGACACCACCTTAGTTTAGAGAATATTAGAAGAGGTCATTGAAGTTATTTTTAGAGGAAAACCTGAAAATCTAAACAAAATGTTCAGCAAAAAACAACATAGGCTCAGAAAACATCCTGATCTGCAAATCTGTATTTTTCACTGGAAAAAGATGCATGAGAAACTATTCCTTGTGTTTACAGGGAGCTGATGGGAAGAGTCTGGTTGCTGCTACTCCACAAGGGCCTGCTCTGGTTGCTGCTACCCCAGCCCAACCATCACCGGACAACTGGGAACCCCCACATCCCCTCATACACAGCTCTGCTGGTACAAATGGCAGCACCAGAGTCAAAGGGATGAGTTAGAAGACCAGGAAGGAGCTCAAACTGCCCAGAGACTAATCAGCTGCTCTCTTTGAGGATCATGCTGGCTCACAGAGAGCACATCCTTGAAATCCCTGCTGGAAGCAGCTAGCTGGAGCAAAACCATCCTGTCTTTGTTGAATTCCATGTCCAAAACAACTGGATGTGTTATTTAGCTTAAATGATATATTAAATATTCTGGGCTTTTTTCATGTCCAGCAAAGCAGACTAGGTAAATCAGAGCTAGGGCATTCCCAAGTCAGTTCAATTGGAAAAATCAGTTCTTCCCAGAGCATCTTCCAAATTACACCAGAATGCAGGGAGACCCTGGGCTGGGGTTCCTCACTCTGCTGCAGTTAGGTGCTTGCCTCTGTGACTGTGTTCCTCACGGGAGACCGTGGGGATGAACACTGACATTGAAACATCCTTGCACACATACATGGCACTGTGAGTGCCTGGCAGCCTGTAGGGATGTCCCAAGGACAGGGATAATGGACACACTGAAAAACCCAGCAAGAGGGGCAAAATCTCAGACTTTACTTGCTCACTTCACCACTACAGATAAATCACTGCTTTTACAAGGCATTACTGAATTCTTTCCAAGCTGACCATCCAGCCCCCCCACCGCCATAGAGCAGACTGGCACAGGGTTGTCCAGACAGGATATCCTCCTGGGAACAGCCTCTGCACAGCACAGAACAATAGAGTCCTGCCTCTGGAATTGTGGATACACAACGTGCCCAGCCTCTTCTCCCCCAGCCCTCAGCTATCTGCTCTCAGCACAGCACCACGGTATCAGATCTGCATCAGCATCTATTTCCTGTTTGTGAAAGTCCTACCAGTGCTACAGGGAGCAGAGCAGGCTCTGTCCTGCCTCTCTGCCCACCCTGTGGATGCGGCAGGTTTTGAGAGCTCAGGTATCTCCACGTTTGCATGCTGAGCTCCCAGTGTTAAATGGCACAGCAAACCCACCAGCCAGTGCTACTACCCATGGCAAGCGTTACAGGGCCTTCTGCAACTCCACTTCCATAGGTTTCTATCCCTGTTTTGGGATCAAGCATATGTACATAACACCATACCAATGTATCTCACGAGGACTTTGAAGAAACCGTAGTACTGAAGCATCTTCCAGTCACCTTGCACATGAGGAGGAAAACATTTCCAGTGGTTGTAAAACACCCATCCAGTTGTTCACAGTCTTCTTGGTTAAGATGTCCTGAGTCAACTGCTGCCAGCTAAGCTGCCGTTGAGATTAATTCTGGTCTCAATTATATAAATTTGGTAAATTTGTAACAACTTCACTTTCACAGCATAACCTGATTCAATGGAGAGCAGCATCTGATGTGCTTTCTAGGTTTGTGCTGTGTAATAGGGAACAGACTTGGATCTCTGACTCATTAGCAAGGAACATATATTGAAATTAATCTCCCAATCGGCAAACATCTCTTGAGCACAATCATTTCTTGCCCTGGTTGTGGAAACTGTGACTTAGCACTGAACTGCAGCTTGATACCCACCACGTACAAAGGGCAAATTCTGTAGCATTGAAAATTTATCTTCTGCTTGACAGTGAAATAGAGAAAGTCTCTTTAAAAGCTATTTTAGACTTAATGCCAAGCCCTGAAATCCTGCCCCTGGAAGCATGAGCACCCTGATGGGGCCAAAGGGGTGGCACAGCATTAACTCCAAGAGCCTCAGGGATATTTCCTGTGGTACATCCCGCTTAGTTCCTCTCCTAGTGACTCCACTGAAGCTGGGTTTGATTTGTTAATGTATTCATCATACATTATACAGGATTCATTCAATTCATCATATATTATACATACATCATTCATTATATAGGATTTTGGAAAGAAAACCCTTCACAGAGGGGTTTGCTACCATGGGCTGGCCATGTGTGGGGCCAGGTGGCTCCTTGCTGGCTGCCAGCATCCCCAGCATACCCTGCCCTGCAGCACTCAAATCCTTTGCTATCACCTGAAGACAAAGAGCATAGAAAAGAGCTCCTTTTCTCCCACAGGCAAAGAAATCCCACGCTTCCAGCATGAGCAGGAGGTGCTATTGTAAATGCCCAAGGTGGGGTGCTCAGCTTGGATTTCAGCCGTGCAGAACTAACTGGCCCATGATCACTTATATTCCAAGGCCTGGCCATTGCTGAGGATTTTGATCCTTTGGGATCTTTGTTATCTTGAACCATGCATCCATTTCCTACCCTCTGCAGTAGACAGTGCACAGCATCACATCAGTGTGTGAGAACAGGATGGAGTGAAAGCCCTCTGACTGAGGAGCACCTCTCAAAAGACTTACAAGAGGCTCAAGCAATTTTTTAGCACTTGTTCTTGCTTGAGCTCCAGCAGTCACTGTGTCTCAGGTGTTCCCAACTGTTTATCCATTCCCTTGGCACCCCAAGCAGCTAGACCACTTTCCCCACAGCCCTTGCTGTCTGAAACTCAGCTTCTGCTACTCTTTATATGCAATCTTTTAGAAAATGTCTTATTGAAAATGTTTCAAAACTACTATTCTCCCATAGACTGATTTCTTTCCATCTGCTGAGTACCCAGGGCATCACAAATAAGAAGCCGGCCACAAAAAGAACCTTAAAAGCCTCTAAGTAATCCCTGGTATCATTCCATGACAGTGTCCCAGCCTGTGGTGCTGGACGCATTTCACAGCAAGAAGAGAATTTTCCTTCATTCCAAGCAATTGGAAACACCCATTCCAACATTTGCTTTATTTGCTGGGTACTTGTCTTTCATTCTGCATCCCTGAGCTAGTGCAGGACTTGCAAACATTTTGTAATGCCAAGAACAAGCACATTAAAGCCTCAGAGTAAGGGGAAAGCCCTTTTCCTGCCAACAAGGCACATTACTGTCAATACCTCATTGTTGTACTCACACTCACCACCCCTTAAAGCAATTAATGGATAAATCAGGGATTTTTCTGTGGCATTTCTGTGGGTGGAGTTTATTCCCATCCTTATCTGAGCAGCGGATCTTTCCCACCAGTAACCTGGTGCCAGGGTGTCCCACAGTCCGTGACGCCGGCGCACGCTGCAGAACAAACAAACTCGATTAGGGGAGGATATTTACAATTGCTGACCAAACTCTTGATTTCCTTGGTAAGCTCCTCCAGACAATGTGCTCCAGCCCCCAATTGTGCTGTCACAAATTCATATGAGACCAAGAATGAGAAAATATTGTGTTTGGACTTGTGATAGGCAAAGCAAAACAAGGGAGCAATGTTTTTGGAGGGTTCTCCCCCAACCCCATGTGTTTGTTTATTTTTGCAGCCACAGAATGGAGCACGATGAGGGCAGAGCCTTTCCTTGCCCACTGTCTTGCTGCTATCCAGAGCCAGCCCTCAGTGCTGGCAGCAGCAGGGCAAATTCCCTGGGAGAACAGAGCTGCACCCTGTGCATCGGGCTTGTTGTGGCCCCAAACTCCTACAGTGCTTTCACTGGACTCATTAAAACAGCTTTTCCCAGATCTGTCAGGATTCAAACAGGCAACTGCGGTGCCAACACGCTGGCATTTGCAATGGAGAATAAAAGAAGCCTTCACCTCTTATCACAGCTGTAATTCCTGCTCTTTTAAGGGCTGCCCTGCAAGCTCCCAGCCCCATCCCACACAGCACTAACAAGCTGAGATAAAATACCCCCGCCTTGCAGGGCATTTTCATCTCTCTGGGAAGCCAGACTTTGGTCCCTTTAGCCCTGGTTTGAGTCAGCATCCAAACTCCCCTGCAGGACATGCTCAGCTCAGGCTACTCTTGGGTGTCAAACTCCTAAATCTACTGAACTGAAGAGTCCTTCCTGAATTTGAGCTGCCCTGGGACAAACAAAGTGTCCCTCCTGGAGAAGGTCTGGCAGCCATCCCCAGGTGAGTGGTGCTGTTCCACAGAGCCAGGCCCTGAGCTGCTGCTTGGAACACAACCTTGCCAAGGATGGTGCATCCCTCGTTTATTCCTGTTCTGGGGCAACTTTGCTGGGGCCATGCTCCCCACAGATTGCTAGAAGGTGCCACATTAGAGAATATGTCTTTGGAGTTTTTGACACAGAGCAGATCATATTCAGCCCTCATTTTTGCCTCAAGCAAAAATCAGACTTATACCTTCATTAATGCAGACTAAGAACAGAGCTGTGTGGACTGGTGGCTTAATGTTGTAACCAATTCTGTTTCTTATTACATCAAGAGCAAATCTTGAATGATGGCACTGCAAGCAGTGTTTTCCATATTTTCAGCAGTTTAATGAAAACCAGAATTTGGCTCTACATCTTAAGAGATAACATTCTCTGTACTCGTGGCCAATATATTAATGTCTTCCAGTGTTGTGAGTCTTCCCCTTGTAAGCCTTCCTTTATAGGTTATCCAGGGATCAAGGTCTGAAAATCCATAAAATACAATTTATTCAATACATGCATTTAATTTAGCATGGCTTTTCTTATCACTAGGCAGTCTTGTTTCACTGAAAACCTTCATTTGTTATTTAGGGGATTAGGAGTGTTCAATGAGAGGAGAAGGGGCTGATGACTGTGGGACTTGAATTCAGTAAAAGATAGAAATACAGTTATTCCTCCAGATTTACAGCAGACTAACATCAACCCCTGGTTCAGAGAAGGAATATAAATTAGTTGGTTAATAAGAACTGGATTCCAACCAGCTGAATTAGGCTCCTGTAACATTCATATATTCTACTTCTCTCCCCTTGCCCTGTTAGTTGACTTCAGGCCACCCAGGGTAACAAAGAAATATGACAAATATAGTGTATATTTATGTTGGCTGATCTTGCTGTAATCTCCTTCAGGGTATGACCTGATTTTAATAACTCAGACTTACCCTATCACTTTCTGGCTAATTTCCTTATGTAGTTATAGCTTATATAATACTTTTTGGTTTATTCTTTCAGCACATCAAACAAAATTAGAAAAAGAAAAAAACAAACAAACAAACAAAAAACCTCCAAAAACCCCAAGAAAATGAAAGGAGAGAGGAAGAGGGAACCTGGCTACAAAAATTCATTAAAATCCATCTCCATCCTAAAAATATTTATTAGCACAGATCACCTCCTGACAATGTTTCCCCACAGCCAGTAAGAGCATTTTCAGAACAACTGGAAGATGTGAGTGCTGCCATCTGTTCTACCCTCAGTGAACTGAGGACTATAAACATCTCCAAGGCGGAGTCATTTATCATTACAAGAAAGTATACAAAGAGGCAGGAGTTGAAGTACAATCAGTCTGATCGTGGGAAGAAGTTTGATTGTAAAGGCAAACCAAAATAGCTTCCAATCTTCCAGTCTTCCTAAAAGCTTGCAATGGCTTGTACATTCAGTTCTCTGGAGCAGAGACTGCTTAAATTAATTTAAACCTGCCTGTTTACAATTCTTTGTGCAGTGCTGATATTGTTAGTTCAGATAGTTGTTGTGGCATTGATATAGTTATGCTGCTAGAGTACATTCAAAGAAATTCTGAACTTAAATGGGAATTTCAAATATGTTACTGAGATAAAGAGGAAGAAAACCTGAGCCTCAGTTGTTTAGGATGGAGCAGAGAGGTATTTGGGGTGGAAGTCTGCAACCAATGATTTTACCTCAAGACCTTTTAGTTTCCACATCCTCTGTTCCACACTGCTTGTTCACCTTGTCTGAAAGCAGATACTTCCTAAAGCTGAGATTAGAAGTAGAGTATGAAGAAAATTTCAGATGAAGGGAAGCTTATCCCAATGAGCAGAATGAGAACTGCCAGCCAAAGAATGGGAAAAAGCAACTGAGAGCAGATTGAAGGGGAGATCCCCAGACACAGTTGTGCCTCCATGATTCAACAAAGGCTTCAAAAGAGCCAAACATCTTGAGGAAAGAAAACAAAAGAACTGGCCTCACGTGAACTTTAATTTTGTCCAGAAATTCTACTCTGGATCAAAGAGCTACAGTGAAAGTTTAGTTGGAAACAGCATTTTCCTGCACAGAAGTTCAGCTTCAGCAAGTGGAAAACTTTTCCCTTCCTCATGAAAGGCTAGTTTTGTCAAAGTCCTGGCCTATTCTAGCCTAAGTCCAAAGGCATCTTTTGAGGAAAAAACAAGTGCAAGCTATGTTGGGCTGTTATCTGGGCAGACAGGGCAAGGCACAGAGGGAACACTGGGCTCATTTAGCAACAGCTCTGCCAAAAGCCTGGAAGCTAATGGTGGGCTGCAAAGAGCCAGGAAAGAAAGTGGCTGATGTACAGGGAAATGTGGACATGTCCCTGGGCCTGAACTATGAGGATGTGAAGCACAAGGTGACCTAGAGACAGAGTCATGAACTTCTGAAATGTGTCTGCTGAGTTTGGTGCTGAGGAAAGGAGCCCCTGGATGATGCTGAGGGAAGAAGCTTCTGCAAACACTGAGGAGAAGAGCAAGCAGAGATATCTGTCTCTTATGTGGCTCCTGTTGAGTCATTCCAGTACAACAGGAGCACATGGACATACCTGTGAGTCATGTCTTGTTGTGGGATGAAATTTCAGAAAAGCAAGAGCCATACCAGCTCTGCGTATTAACCACCCATACTGCCCTCTGATGAGGATTTAATAATTTGGTTTATAAAGATGAGACATGATAGATTTACTACCTTCTCCCCACAGTTTTTTATCTATTGACATAGTTTACTTTGCAAATTTCAGTTTCTAATGACTTTCTAGTGTTAGCACCGGAAAAACAAAGTGCAGAATGATGCCAGTGAGCTCTGCTACATGTGCTGTAAGTCACACTCTGGCTGCTACTCTCTGTTTTTCTGAATAGACTCAAAAATTATTATTTTCTGAATAGACTCAAAATTAGATTATTGTAAATCTAAAGACTTTTGTCCAAAGCTGGAATTACTATCACTTGGGTTTTCAAGGAACTGCAGTGGGGGTTCTTTACAAAAATCAATTTACAAAAATCAATTTACAAAAATTTGCCTTTATCCTTTGAAATAGGAGCACAGGTCAGGAAGGGACCCTCAGCATTGCAGACACATAATTGTTCATATACACCTAGTCATCTTCATCTTAGTGGGGCAAAAACCCCAACCAACAGTTTCTTTCCCACACTCCTTGAATGAAAGAAATACTCCCTGATGGCTAAAGAGACCTTCTTCCAAGAATACTCCACCAAGAATATTTATGGCCAGCCTACACTTATTTGTTCTTGTGCCAATGTTGTCCTGTGTAAATAGTTCTTTCTTTCTTTCTCATGCTTTACCCCTCCAAAGCATTTATTACCTCCTTGATATAATCCTGTCAGGATGGTTTCTACTCAGAAAGCTTTTACATCTTTCCTATTGGTTTGTCTCTTGCTGTCAGAGACTGTAAGTACCTGTCCCAGGGTCACTGCACCTGGTGGCTTACACCAAGGTGGCAGCATGGCAACAACTGGATCAACTCAAAAATTACAAAAAGTCATTGAACATCTTCCTATAATGTCCTGTTTGCTCACTGTTAACTTCTCTGAAAATGGATATAGGAAGAGGAATCTGACTTTTAATCACAAGGCTACAAGTTAGTGACACTTCAGCTATTGGAAGTGAGGACAGTGAGACATCGGTTCAGTCCAAACATAATTAAAAGTTGATTTATACCTTCACAACGGTGACCACAACTGTAGACAGGACCTGATGGATCAGTATCCCAGTCCACAACACCTCCCCAAAGTGCTGCAGGTACTCAGTGCTCACACAGCAGCTCAGGGCTCTG
Organism: Regulus satrapa; assembly: GCA_013396955.1. Lineage (NCBI taxonomy): Eukaryota > Metazoa > Chordata > Aves > Passeriformes > Regulidae > Regulus > Regulus satrapa. The sequence goes on along the minus strand of VWZN01015389.1, from coordinate 10,991 downwards.
GTAGATATGTCCTGGCACTTCAGAAGCCCAGAAATTGATGTGTAATCCTTGCAAAAATTAGGTTACAAGCATAATGAAAGGCCAAAAAAAAGTCTCATCATACAGATCTGAAGACTGGTTCTGCCCACCTCAAAACCTGTGGATGTTTGCTCCTGAATGTTTTTGCTCAAACTGAGACTGGAAAGGAATCAGCTTGGCACGTTCACACTTGGTGTCTTTCTTTTGCAGCGATCCCATTGTTCTGCAACATAATGGGACAGAGTTTTCTATAGTCCCATTGGGACTGTATCAAAATTGAAATCAGCACTGAAAAGTGTGCTGTGCAATGCTGCTGCCTGCTCTTAACACCATGATTTCAGCCAAGAAACAGTAAGTTATTCACATTTACATCCAGTGAACTGAAAGGTCTTTTATTCAAGCTCCACATTAAATTTCAGCTGCCAAAAAAATGGTCTCATTCTTATTCAGGTCAGTACTTTTGACTTCTTAGGCTTGTACAGTTCCAGGACTGCTCAGGCCTGCAGTAGCTCTGAGGAGCTCTGTTCTCATGGTGTTGTTACTTGACAGCATGTTGATTTTAGGGCGCTGTTTTCCTTTTGACCCCTTTAATCAATACCCAGTAAAGGAGTATGAAAAACAAGCTAGTCAAAGGGATTGTATTCTTCCCAAAATTCTGAATTCTTATTGATATCCTCACCTTCAACATAAAATCTTATGCTTGAGGCTAGACCTGATTGCAAAGTATTTTGTATTTTTTGCCTTACACCAAACATGTGTACAACTGAGGTGAAACTGCAGGAAGTCAGACTGACTAACAGACATTCTTTAGTACCACATGCTGTCAAACATAAACCCTCTATTGGCGTCCTCACAGTGCCTTATTTTGCATATTACATTTCTTTAGAAAAGCCACTGAGGCACCTCCTCCCTGCCATTTATATTAGTGACATTCATTCAGGGACTGAATTCATGCTACGTGCTGAGGGACAGAAGAGCACCAGGAGCTTGGGGAGGATGCTGGGGAACAGATGCCATTCAGGGCTCCTACCCTGATGAGAAAGGGCTCACAAACCTGAGGAGGCTGCAGGTGCTATGGATCTATAGAGACTTAAAATTAAAATACTTAAAAAATAGCAAAAAAAGAGGGTCCATGGGAATCATGATAAAAGATGAAAAATTATCAGACTGCTTGCCCCTGAGGAAATTATATTTCTTCTCAGTGATTTGAGATGAGGTTCAGGGATATCCAAGAAGCCCAACTGCCTCTTCCTTCAAGCAGGTAAGGACTGAAAGCACTGGCACGGAGTTAGTAATGGAAAAGCCCCAAGTTAAATTGCAACCATTCAGTCAATGCTGTCTGGCCCCCATCAGCAGTGACAGCCATGTGAGCAGCATGGGACAGTGCTGTGGTGTGCACCAAGCCCTCTGAAAAGGAACTCTGTTTTTAGTTTTCCCTTTCCACAGAAGTTGGGCTTGCTCAAAGCTGGGGAAACCAAGTATTTTCTTTGGAAATGCCTCAGAAATAACCAGGCTCTTAGAAAGTGCTGAAGATATGGCATCTTTCACACACACACACACCTTGGCAGAGGGCTGAGGGAGCAGCTGAATGTCGCAAAGCACTGCTCTGCTTCTGTTCCATGCTGGGGCAAATGCCTCATCTGATGGGGCATCCGACCTCTCAGTGGGTTCTGGCCTCCTCTCTCCTGGCAGCAAATGGGGAGGGACAGGCTCTTGTGAGTCTGTACCAGAAGATTTCCTGCTGCTGGACATGCCTCACCATAGTAAAATCCATTTCACCACACCAAGCTTCCCCCTAGCTCGACACGGGCTGTATCAAGGGCCATTTCCTCTGTGCCCACAGGCCCTGCTGGGAGCTGTGCCTCTGTGGCCAGCACAGTTCCCTGCTGGGTCAAACCCAGAGTATGTCTGGCACCTTGACATAAAGCACTAGGCCAAAACTGAGCAAAACCCACAATTCACAGCAACAAAGGGCAGAAGGTGGTTTGCTTCCTTCTAAAGATCAGCCAAGGTGACATTTAAAGCCACATCCAATGATACATGACACACCCTCAAAGGATGGAACACCAACACACCTGACTTCACTGCTCTGTCCTTCACAGGTTTGGGTGCTAGAAACCCTAAAGATAGGCACTGAGGAATTTTGAGACCTATGGATGTTTCTGCACCTGTTTGTAAATGCAGCTAATCCAAAATTAGCCAGGAGAAGTGGAAGAATCATTTGTCAGCTCCTGCTCTCCTCAGCCATCTTGAAAAAAATGTCACAGATATATTGACACTTCTGCTGTTGATTTAAATAGCAGCCACCAGCCAGGATCCACTGCTGGGCTAGGGGCAACGTGGAACTCCTGTCTCAGGCTCCTCCTGTATCAGATGACTCACCAACATGCCTGAGAAACTCCCTTAGACCACAGACTCCAGTAGCAACCCCACAACAAACACTGTCCAGGCCTGCAGCCACCCCTCAGGGTTCAGGACGCGATCCTGGCAGCACTCAGGGGGCAGAAGGGAGGTGGCAGAGCTTTGCTCCTTCTCTGCTGCCTCATGGCCACCGTGCTGGGCTGGCACTCAGGTGACATGGAAACCACCGTGGCCATAATTTCCTTTGCTCCCTAGTAAGTTGTTCAGTCTCTCAGTCCTATTTTTTCATGAGTATGTTTGTGACAGTAAAATCTCCTCCCCAGCCTTTCCAACCTTTCCTGTGAGCTCCTTAACAAGAGGATGTCATGCTCACATTTAGCAGGGTATTGCTCACTGGGGTGGCTGGGCCCTTGTGCTGCCCCATCTCTGGACTGAAACTGCTTTTGTGGGGCTCCACTGAAGATTCCTGATACACAAATGCATCCTCAGAACACCGGGTTTGTGAAGCAGAAAAAGTCATACCCTGAAGCAGCTCCTGCAGCCACCCAGTACCTCCTGTCTGCAAAACAGCATAAGGAGGGGTTTCTGTTCCAGCCCACGCTCTGGCAGCACGGCCTGCCAAGCCTGCCTTTCTCACATGGATAGACAGAGCTCCAAGGAGTGACTTGGAAAATCATTTCCTTTCCACATCTCCTGTCACGCTGAGGGCAGGAGTCTTGATTGCAGTGCTCCCATCCCTACCCCAGGAGAGCTGTAGCTCTACCTCCAAAATGCAAGTCAAGCATTCTGCCTCTGCGGCTCCCAAGCTCTGGAGAGGACACTCCTAAAAAAACACTCCTCATGTGTATCAAGAAAAACTACAGCGCTTCCTATTAGCTCATTGTGATCTTCACCATGACCCTCTGCAGCTGCATCAGACACACCTTCAGCCTCCTCTGAAAGCAGCTCTTGTGCCCAGCTCCAGCTTTATTCACAGGAGTGATTTCTGCTCATTCTGTTTCACCACAATTCGTGGGGCTGCACATGGCAAAGGACAGTACTTTAATACAGGTTAACAGGAACAGGTACTTCATGGTTTAAGGTGTTCCAGCAAGAGCTTAGCACACCAGATATTTCCTCTTCATCTGTCAAGAAAACTTGATCAATATCCAGGGATTTCCCCAGGAACACTTGGGAAAAAACTCTGGAATACAGATGATGTATAATTCTCAACACAAGAGTGAAACTATTACATAAAGTACTTCAGAGCCAATACAAGTCAATGTCCTATGAGGTTTTCATATATCTTCCAAATGATATTATGCTCTGGCCACACCAGTTCCAGTTTTGTTTTTTCAATGTTGAGGGTTTTTTTTCCTTTTAAGATACAAGTTAAAGCAAGGGATTACCTACATTTCAATGAGAAACAAACAATTTTGGTAGAGAAGCAATTGCTGAAATAAACATCTACTAGTCCTAGATATAATCACTAAGCTAAGTATGATGATAAGTCTTTCTTAACAACACAAAAAGAGGGCAATGTTTTATTTAAAATGTTCTATGTAATTTTAATATTGAACTTCTCTTGCTGTAACTTCACTTGTGCCATCTTGCCTCCACTGATTATTAATTCTCTAAACACACAATAACTCAAGCTATTAGAGCTATAAATTTACTCTGTGGATGCTCTGAAGATAATGCATGTTTATATCTAAAATCATGTATTTATTTGGAACCCAAGTCTTCAAGCACTTAATAATGTAAATAGTTCTTGGGCAGGCAAAAAAAAAAAAAAAAATTGCCTTCAGGATTTGTCAGCTGCGAGCAAAGATCTCCAGTCTATGTGAGGAGGGAGCCTGCACATGCAACCAGGCAAAAAACACTCACCCAACTTAGTTTGGGGGGACAATACTTGGCTGTATTTATTCCCCATTCAGTGCTCCCCTTTTCTCACACAGAGAAGGAGCCTGGGGGACAACCCATTGTCACAGCATCATTGAGAGTGTCCCCTGACCAACAGAACTGCCATCCTTGCTGTCCCAGATCAGACAGGTCTTGCCAGCCCAGAGCCCATCCCCAAGAGCCACTGGTACCAGTGACTGTGGGATTTGAGGTCAGCAGCCCAGGAGCCAGCCGTGTAGCACATGATATATAGAATTCATTGTTCTCACAGACCCAGGAGAGGCCCAGGGCTGTGTGTACATCCAGATGGAACCACAACCCTTCCCCACTGCTATCTACTGCACAATGTTTATCAGGGCTTACAGACCACTTCCTTTTCAAAACCCTTATTGAAATTCGTACAATAAACAATTTGCCCAATTTGGTTTAGGAAGCCTTCAGCCCTTTTCCTTTTGAGGCAAAATAAAATAGACTTACTTATTATATAGAAGCAGCCTGGGTTCTGGAGGGGCTGGGGGAGTCAAGTGAGAAGGTTCGAGGCAGACATTAAGAGGAGACATACCTGCCCCAGGAGACTGTAAGACCTCAAGAGACAAGAATATATAGCACCTCCCCCCAAATCTAGACAGTGAAAGTCACCCAGATCACAGGTTAAAGCCACTTTGCTGAAGTGTGGCAGCAGGACAGGTTTCCTGCAGTTACCAGGATCAGGAGTCACACACAGCATGGCCTCAGCCCCTCTCCGTATCAGGAGCCTGCCCAGCAGGAAAGTCTGAGTTCCTGGAGACTCCATGGCCCATGTTTGCTGTAGACAGACACAGATCTTACCTCTGTTCTGTTTTTGGTCCCTGGATTTTCATTTTGTTCCCAAGGAAGCTGTGGAAGGCATCCCCAGGGACACAGGTGCTGCCAAGAAATCATCTCTTATCAGATATGGGTGGCACAGGCAGGGAGCACAGACACTTTCCCCTTACTGGCTTTGATTTTCAAGGGTCTTCCATATCTTCCATGCACAAAACTCAGCATGAATGCTGCATCCCATAGGAATTTGACTGCCCAGTGCATTAACGATTTGAAGAGCAGGCACTACATGCCAAGCACACACTGCTGCATTCAGGCTATCACATGGGAGGCTAGAGAGGAAGGAAAAAGGAAAAACCTTCCTGAACAGAAAAGGCACATTTCAAACACAATTTCTCCAAAAAGAGGGGCTAATAGAAGCAAGATAATGTTTGCTCCTTGGGAGAGGATGCCCAAATGAAGTTTTCTAAAAATCTTCTTTCTTCAAATGAAGTTTTCCAAAAGCCACATGGATATGAGGAGGACTGAGGAAATCAGCTCCCAGCTGGGAGCTGCTGAGACCAAACCCCCACCCCAGGTGAGCTGTTATGGGGCAGTGATGCCACTGCGGGAGCAAGGGAAGCTTTGATCCTGCAGCAATTCCCAAGTACAGAGGAATCTCAAAGGGAGCAACAATTTCTCTTATTCTTTTGATAAATGAAGGATTTCTACCAGCCTGAAGCCTGAACAGTTTCCTCTCCTTTTTCTAATACGAAAACCCCTCTGAAAATCCTCTGCTGGATTTTTGGTGGTATTTTAAGTTTTTTTTATCTAAAGCTGCTTGTATTACAGGGTCCCATGCGGAGAGGACACAGTTATCACCTGGAAAACAGATCCTTGATTCAAGATAGAAATAATTTATTTTCCTCTTTGAACTGTCATAATCTGCAAGGGACAAAAGAACCAGGATGCCCTTCCCACCCTGGGGAGGGCAGGCAGCTGGTTTGGGCAGGAGCTCCCACACTGCCTGGAGATTTTGAGCCTTTGCCCAGCCAAGCAGTGGGGATACTTTTGCTGGGGAAATGCTGACCTTTCTGCAGGGCAGGAATTCAAGGCAATACTGTGAATATGAGAAGTGCAGCAGCACTTGGTATGAGATGCCATATTAATGATCCACATAACACCGACAGAGGGGCTTTCATGTTAATGGGTTCCATTCTTCTTTTAACGAACTTTACACCACTGGCAGGAAATGCAGCCACACCTGGAGGGGAAGGAGTTAACCAGATAGCACCACACTGCAGACAGAGAGAAGTCAGGGATGGGCACAATGGCACCAGACATGCATCAAGTGCAAAATCATTAGTGCTTCCAGAAAGAAAAAGGAGAAAGGAGAAAGAAGAAAGGAGAAAGAAAAAAGGAGAAAGGAGAAAGGGAAGAAAGAAAGAAAAGGGGGAAGAACAGATTTCTGCTGGAGTGCTGGGTAGGAAGTATCACAGCTGGGGCTGGGATAGTCCAGTCTTGCAAAATTCTGTTTGTATTCTCTCAATGCAATGAATACTTGCTGGGCAAGCCAAATGCAATTAATTCATGGTAAGAGCTGGCAAGTACAGTTCCAGGACCAGATTTCCACCCTTCCTGTCCATCCTGACACACACATTCTGCCTCCAAGAAATATACTGTCATCAGGAAAGAAAGTGAGGAGGAATTCTGTGTTCTGGGTTCCAGCTCTGCCTCCCAGCCCTGAGCTCCAGTACTGAGCCTTCCCAGGGCCAGTCATTTTTCTCTCTGCTTTGGCTATGATTAGCTTCCTTTGAGGAGGGGATAACAATTAAATTCACAATTAATCACAATTTTAAAGCACTTCTCTACTTTTCAGAAGAGAGAGGTTGCAGATGGGGAAGTGTTAGAAGGGAGCAGTAAAATGCTGTGATTAAGCACCTGAAGGTCAGGGTTGGCCTCAGAACGGAGGAGGGAAAACTTCCTCCCCACTACCCCCATCCCTTCTTGATAGCACAAATTAAAACCAAAGACAGCTGTTCAGTCAGGAGTGACTTTAGTTTAAATCTTTCTGTTTCTTGCTCAATAACTCTTTCATTATAAGCTTCCTGCTGGGGAAGTTTGTGAGCCAAGGCTTGCTACTGAACACGCAGCACACCAGAGCTGCAGAGCACGAGTGGCCAGTGCGTCCCTGTCTACACCTTTCTCAATCATTACAGTTTCTAGATCTGATGGGGCAAATACACAATTAAAAAATGAAAATGTTTAGATACAACCTGTTCTCTGAGCAGCTAATCCCATGCTGGAAAGTTCTCTAGCAGCTTGAGGAGGAGTCAAGAAAACAGAAGCAGCTTGGGGATTTGTGAGCAGCAAGTTATTCCTAGCCCTGCACAGAATACATTCATAAAATAACTCTTCTAATTGAAACAGTTTGATCATTTATAAGCCAGTTCCAAAGTCCTTCGAACTCTGTAGGAAATTCCCAGGATCCTGTATGGGCTTTTGCTCAAGTTCTCCATTGTTTGCATGAAAGGAAAAATATTAATATTGATATAAGCCATGCAGCTTGGAGGTCTTGCTTACAAACAATGTATCTGAACAAGGGAGGATAGAGACAAATTAAACACAGTCAGGAAACTGACCTGGTCCACCAATGGAATGTTTAAAACTGCTGTTATAGCTGGTATGTAGATGCAAATTGAAGAGCATCCCACAGTGCCTCAGAAAAGCTATCTCTGAAGCACTGCTCTCAGAAGTGACTTTACCAAATCACTCCTGAGTGGCTGAGTGATGTGACTGTAAATTTACTGAGAAATATTATTTTCTGTGTTACCTGCCTGCCAACATAACTCCAAGGGAGGTGCGCAAAGCCCAGACATTCCAGTGTGTGTGACCTGATGGACACTGCAGGCAGGGAAAGCTGCTTAGTAACATACAAAGATTCCAAATATCCCCCCGTGCTGGGAGCATCCAGCTTTCAACCTTTCGAGTATCCCTAGCTCAGATTTTTCTTCTGCTGAGCCGTAATTAAAGACAACGACCTCTTGTAAGCTTCAGATCTGTCCACATAAACTTTGTTTATTCAGACTTGTCAGCAGTTTAGCAAACCATACTTAATTGGGCTGACTCCACCCCCAGGAGAACACTGTGGTCATTCTTTTCTCTTCCAACACCTCTTGCCCACACATTACTGACACCAGAGAGCCCACATCAGTCCTCCTTCCCTAAGCATTGCAGTGTGTGTTCCATTCCAACAGGTTCACCACCTTCATCCCCAAAGCTGCCACTTTCTTTCACCAGGTTACTCATTTTGGGTATATTTATTTGTCCAAGGCAGGAATATCCCATGTCTGGTGACATAAGTGATTGTACAGCAGCAGTGGCTTCTCTCCCACACACCGAGTGTGCTTAGACTCTTTTGGGGTTTGCTCAGACCTCACAGGCAGCTGGATCTTTGAGAAATTGATCAACTTTTCAGAGCAGTGCCTGACAAATTTGTTTTAACCCCAGTTTCCAACCAAAAAGTCCTACTACTCTTCTACTGCAAAAGTTAAAGGAGAAATAAACTTTTCCCCCCTACAGTGAAACCTGCCTACCAGGCCTGTTTCAAATGATAGAAAACATGAATGTTATGATTATAGAATTTAGCATGCAAGTGGACACTGCCTTCTGCATCAGAGCAAGATTCCACTGTGCAGCTACAAAAACACACAGGGGAAGGTAAAGCCAAGGCCAAACCCTAATGACTCGCAGTAGCTCTGCAGTAGAGGCAGATTGTTACTCCTACGGCAATGATCCCTTGGGAGGGTAACATACCCCTCTAAGCTGAGCACCCTTCCCAGGATTTCATCCAGTAATTTCTTCCATTTTCCAAAAGCCCATGATAAAATGTGACTTTGAAGAGAATCAAACCTATAAAAGTTTTAGAGCAATAGCCCAGTCAGTTTGATCTCTCATCTCAGAGGCAGAACATTCATTAAATGAGCTCGTAATGTGCTAATTCAGGGAATATCTTTTTTCCGAAAGGCTAGCATTACAAAATAGTGTCACTAGGCACTACCAGGAAAACAATCCAGTCCTCTCTAAAGTTCAGCAGCGCCCATGACGACATTCCTGTCCCGAGATTGCCACCAAGATGTTCTCAGACAGCCCAGGCATATGGAAATCATAGCTCCCACTGAACAGCTGTGTTTTTTGGAAGTGACTTCATATTTTTGGATGTTGTCTGCCGCATAGAGTCTAACATCTTCAACAGCAAATAAAGCTCTCCCTTTTATCCCCTGCCATGCTTCCTTAATTTAATAAAGGTCGTAGATGATTTTTAACTCCACAATCACTTTTTCCCCAGACTTTCCTTAGAGCACAGGGACTGTATGGGTGTAAGTGCCTTTGCAAGTTTCTGGTATTTCTAACAGGAATTGCACTGACATTTTATCCAAGACTGGAAAGATTCTTCTTTCCACTAGCCTTACATCTGGGCTGATCTACTGACTCACTCCCAAACAGTCACTCTGGCAAGTAAGTTCATTTCCCAAAATTATGTTTCATAATGACAGTTCTACCACATGTTTGCCTGGCAAGCCACACATATTTTTTGCTACCACCTTCAGGAGAGGTCCAGACTCTGTGGGACATGCCAAAACACACCCTGGGCCATGCCACGCGAACCAGCAGCTCAGAAGGCTCAGGGCTTGCTGTTGGCCAACACTTCTGCAGCCTCTGGTAGTTAAAGGGGTGGTTGTCAAACCCTGTAAGAGGGCAGTGAGAGAGGAGATGCCGGGCTGCAGCAACAGGAAGGGGATAAAGGGTGGGGGTTCAATTTCTTTATGAGCAGAAAATAGGAAAATCTTCACTTTTGTTTGGCATCTGCCCTTCCCCAGCCACTTCCTGCAGGTACCATCCTTGGAAGAGGAGGCAAAGTATCCTAGAAGCAACATTCGACCCCCCCACACTGGGGCGGACAAGAACAGGTACAACAGCAGCCTGAGGAGTCACAAAACAGTCCCCACAACCAAGGCAAAAACAAACGCTCCAGTCATTCCTCCTGCCCTGCTTCGTGTGATAACCAAGCCCCTTCTCAGTAAATAGTGCTCAAGCCTCAGTGCAAACAACTGGAGAGCTGTCCTTTTGTCTGCTCAGGACTGCACTTGGTAAATAAACCCCAAACATTTCCATTTGCAATAACAACTATCTGCACACACCGCTGCAGTGGAGCCACCATTCCATCTCACCAGTCAGCTGCTTGCCCCTGGAAAGCAGCTGGATCTCCACAGGAGCCAAATGGATGAGCACCAAAGGCAGTTTATGAAGCACAGGGAATGCTGCTCCCTGGCCCTGCACTTAGCATCTGCCCCAGCTCTTCCGATTTGAGAAGCTGTGCCAGTTACTCTCAGAGCCACTGGCATATGACTCCTATGAATTCAGTTCCTGTAGGTGACCATATTTACTCCCTGGTGTGCCAGGAACTGATAAAAGAGCATCTGACTTAAGCATTTTGAAATAAACTCCAGACATATATTAGGATGTTCAGCTGTTCCAGGCTCAGCTCATTTTTCCACTTCACCAAGATCCCTCAGGCAAACTGCAGATTTCACAGAAGGGCTTGAGGATCCAGATGCTCTAAACAGCACCAGGTTCCTAAGGGGCTTTAGAGAGAGAGAGAAAAGATCCTTAAAGGCCTTATATGTATTTTATATGTACCTTTGAAAGTGGGAGGTATGTTGGTGTGAGCAATTAAGGCACTTTGGCCTTAACTAAGCAACTAAAGCCTTTGCTTCAATTGAACAGACCTAAATCATCAACATTTTCCCTCCAGAGCTCTACTAGCTGCTTTTACTTTCTGGTTTCCTTACACAGAGAGCATTACTCAAGATCACAACTTGGTTAGTAAATCTAGATTTACATTAAAGTTCTGTATATAATGCTAGAAAGGTCCAAAAGTGATTATATAT
>VWZN01015387.1:19040-32392 GCA_013396955.1 Regulus satrapa | reverse complement strand
ATATATATATATATACTAGTAAGGAATGGCTATTTTCTTTTTTTGCATATCTTTGCCTGAAAGCCTTGTAATTTCAAAGTTACATAAATTTGGAAAGAAAGGGGTTCATATTCTCCATTGAAAGGAACGCTCCTGCCTTTCTTAGCAGACACCTGTCTTTCAAACCAAGACATCTAGTTAAGAAAAGGTCAAGCAACTATGGATAAATATACCTTATACAAACTACTATGGAAAATAATTACAAATGCATATACAGGTTCTATGTGTTATTCAGATTAAGAGAGGGTAGAGATGACAAAATCTTACCAATTATTTGGTGTAAAAATCACAAAGTTATCTTCTTTATATAACTGGTTTCAACAGCCCATTGAAGAAAATCCAGATAATTTTACTTTTTCAGTATAAGTGACTGCCGTTGTGCAGTTTGACATAAATCCAAACCATGGAACTACAGGATGTTAATGAGCCAGTTAAGAAGAGGGATACGCCTCTGTGAACACACGCTAAAACCAAAAAGTTTGGGAAGATTTGTCCTCTTTGCTTCCAGACGAAGCTGAGGTAACATCTGCAGCCAGGTGCAGCCAGGTTGGGCAGGCCCAGGCTAGTCAGGGCCGGGCCTGCGTGGCCTTTGTCGCAGGATCAGGTCCTCCTCTCCCCACAGCTATTCCAGATGGCACCTCAGCATGACAGGAACGCTGATGGAACCAGTGGGCAGCACAGGAGAGGTCCCCGTGCCCCGGCCGCGGATGGGCCAGGCCTCCCTCTGCTGCAGCCTGCACAGCACGATGGGCAGGGAACAGAAAGGACAACAGTCCACGGCCAGAATTGAAGAAATAGGGGGCCAGTAAACACCTATTCCTGGACCCCTGAGAATGCTGACACAGTCACAGGGCGGCCTGAAGGGCTCTGGTGAGATATTAACTCTTTAGTGTCCAGATAAAACCTGCAAGACATCAATTCTCTCTCCAAAGAGAGAAAAAGGGACTGAGTAAGGGCATGTGGAGAAGCAACATGAGGACATCAAGGGCAGTGAAGAAGTGAAGTCTCAGATGAGAGGGATGAAGGAGAATGCCTCCATTTTGGGCTGAAATTCTTGTGTAATCCATGGTGAGGGACACTACCTATCCTTTTAAATTATGTAGAAGCATGGGGGGTGTAAGGTGTGTGGAAGGTTCTATTGTAGACCTAAGGAGAGGCATTCATGGTAAAAAAACAGATGTTGAAGTAGATGTGATCTTTTGAGAAATTGGAACAGGGAGAGATGAAGAAGTAGAAGCCTTCTGTTCCCAGAGATGAAGATGAACCTTTGTATTTGAACGTTCATCCTTAAAATATAATACCCCATGCATTTGACATGGCCCATATGCACAACTGTGGGAAGGTTGTGGAAATGGGAAAAGATTTTCACAAATGCAAATTTTCCTGGGTGGATGCATTGGTGGAAGTTGAAACCACAAGAGAACTGAGTCTTGTGGAGAAGTCTCCATGACTTGTCAAGAGAGGCTCCTCTCCCTAAGTGAACTGAAAAAAAGACTATTCTAGAGGTGGTAAACTGACTTAAAATCGTTTTGTTTCTCTACAATGTTGGTGGGAAGGAAAGAAGGGTGTTGGGGGGAGGAGAAGTGTTCTGAAGGCTTTGTCCTGATTCTCATAATTCTGTGAAGTCTGCCAATAAAGTTTTCTTCATTCCTTTTGAAGTTTTAGGCCTGTTTTGCTCTTTCTGCTGGTCCTATCTCACAGAAAGAAAATGAGTAAGTGATTCTAGCAGGTACATGGACATTTGGTCACCAGTGAACTTACCACATTAATTGTTGCATTGGCCAGGAAATCAAAATTGGTGAACCAAAACCACTACACAAATTGGTGTTTACACCCGTTTTCAAACTGAAACCACACCTTCAAGCAAGCTTCCAGCCATATTTGTCTATTTAGTTCTAAAAATAAAGCTCAAAGACATATGGCCATATGTTTTTAATATATTTTCCATTAATTGAAACCTTGTTTAAAATATAAAATTAAACAATATGCGAGTGTCTTTAGAATCACTTACTTCATTACAATTACCCAGACATCTGCTTAAGACAGAAGCCATGTTAAAGCTATAAAATATAATCTGGCCCTAGTCAATCACAAGAATATTAGAACAAAATTCCTCTGGACTACACGTAACTTTCATATTGTTCCTGTGAAGCAAGTTACTTTCCCTATCAGAATTGCACATCATCCTTCCAACGTTCGTCACATGCTCCAGGCAAGGAACTACTGAAAATTAAACGGGGAGAATATGGCCTGGATTAGTACTCATCCTTTATATCTGCCTTTATATCTCAACCAATACCCCAGTGAGGGTGTTCAAATACTAGCAGGGGTAGCATGACCAAGAAATAGGGTTTATCTCATTGACAACTTAAACAATTCTGTTCAAGTATCTTTCTTTCTATTTACAGTCACATACTTTTGTCTTTAGGTATAGCTAACTTCATCCTGGTTTACTAAGGCAATAATCTTTAATAAATGGTACCACTGTCAGTTTATCCTAATAACTTAGCCAATGTGTACTGCACAAGCCCCTTAAAGGGTTTAAGGGTCTAATGCATTTTTTGTATAAGGAAAGGCTGAAAGAACCAGAACTGTTCACTCTGTAGAAGGCTCAGGGAAGTCCCGAAAATTGTGTATAAACAAATGATGACTGTAAAGAAAGAAAAAGGAGCCATGTTCTTCTCAGCAGTGTACTTTGACAACACAAGAGGGAAAAGCCNATTCTATATTAACCCCTTGATCAAATTCAGCCATATTTGTAAGAGGAGCTAAATTGGGCATTTAAAATTCTTAGGACTTTTTTTAAGTTACAAGGAGGAAAAGTAATCTTTATTTTTACTTCTGCAGAAAAGGCAATTAGCACTCTGTGCTCCCTCAGCAGCAACAGTCCCCTAAACAGCATTCAGATTTATTAGCATGGGCATCTTAGAGCTTGCACAGCTGCCTGGCTTATGAGCTTCTCCTGTCTTTGTGGAACAAGTCCTTTTTTCCCATTCTACAGCAGTGGATGCAGCAAGGATGTAGGATCATTGGAAGAGGAAGCAGCTCAGTGAGAGGGCTCTAGAAGACACTGGAAGGGTTAAGATGGAAGATAGAAAAGCAGTGATGCACCTGGCATGAGAGGAGCTGAACATAACTGTAGATCAGGCTTTACACATTGACTTCCTTGATAAACAGTAAGAGCCATTACAGCACTGAATGATGCTTGTGTATCCCATAGCATTTTCTGTCTGCTGTCAAAGCAGAGCAAAGAGCATTACTATAATTCATTGCCCAGACTACGCCTTCATTCTTCTAAAAGAAGCAATTCATCCATGCAGAGTACCTTACCTTAATAGCTATTCTTCCTCCAGGCTGGTGCATTGCTACATAACACTGCCTCATGCTTAAAAGTCCTCCTTCACACACAGATTTAGGACTCAGCTTGCACTTGCCAATGTTTCAGCAGAAGCAAGAACAGAGAGCTTGGAGAGCAAGTGGACAGCCCTGGAGATGAAGGGTTAATGACACGCAGCTGGAGATTTGAAAGCATCTGGTTTTGTTACTTAAAAAAAACCCCTTTTTCTTGCTATTTTCATTCTCTTATAATGTCATTAACCTTCACTTTGATTCTCGCTTTTCTGCAGTCAGAGGATTAGATGGCCAAGCAACATGTGAAAGGGCTGCTAAGACACTGTTCTTGTACATACAAGACCTGAAGTATTTTCTTGTTAGTGCAACGTGGAAGTGACTTGAAATGTGGATTTAAATGCCCCAGAACAGCTGTTGAGTCGTGAAGGTAAGCCTGAGAAATGTGATAGTGAATGGAGGCAGATAAATTACCTAATTAGTTGATTCAATAGCAGCTGTCAGTCTCTGAAAAGAAAAGAAGCTATTGAGAATAATATTCATGAGGTAATAAGGAAGCAAAAATCCTAGGAACACTGTCTGAACAGTAAAGCTAATTCATCAAAAAGTTTTTTTGGGAAGGTACTTCCTGAGAAAAGATGCTTGCACTTGACCAGCTGCTACTGTCCAGGGAAGTAGCCCACTTCACCACTTCTGTATTAGCAAAACACTTTATGAGTGTAAATCCACTTTATTAAGATTTCAGAAATTGACTGATTGCTTATTAATTTGAGCCCAAAAGATCTACTACAAAAATTCTACATATCTTTAAAGTATTTTTAGAGATACATGTCACATAAGGATGGTGACTATTTGGAAGGGTTTACTTCTTGTACAGAACATATTTTCAAGCAGCCTTGGCTGACTGTCCATGCCCATTCTGACACTGGGACTAACAACTTTTTGTGCTTTTCATAGGTCTCAGTCTTAATTCCTTGATAGTATCCTTGTGAGTCAACAGTGTCTTTTTTGGCAGGAGCATTCCTGGAATGCCTTGTATTGAACCTTGGAGACCACTGTGCCTAAAGGCAGGAGTTGAACTTCTACTTCAGTATATTCACGATTGCTTACTTTATGTTATCCATACATTAACGTAATTGTCACAGTATGTTGTCAATGACTGGTTTAGGTTACTTAAAGAATCACCATAAAACATATCAGCAAAAGCTGATTTGATGGAAACAGGCAGAAAACAATAGAGTTGGATGGCAAGGCTCACCCTTTTTCTTACTATATGGATGAAACATACAGAGGAAAATCAAGTCAGAGGCACCCAAAAGAAGACCTACTGCCTGAGAGATTTGTGTTGGCTTCTGATCTAGCAGCTGTTTGCCTTAAGACAATCAAAGAGCATTGAGACTCAAGCAATGTCTTTTTTGTAGAATGGATCCCTCTTGTTCCTTTATATCACTTTATGTTTCTCATTCCATTTCCCTTGGAATACATTTTAGTTTCCAGGAAAGAAGTATTCTTTCTCTTTGGGACCACATCCTCTCTAAGGGGCAACAGAACAAACTGAAACACAGAAATTCCATCTCAGTATGAGGAAAAGCTTTGAGGTTGACAGAGCATTGGAAAGGGCTGCACAGAGAGGCTGCAGAGGATTAATCTTTGGAGATATTCCCAAGTCACTGGTCGCTGGGTGAACCTGTTCTGGCAGTGGGGTTGGACTAAAGGAACTGCAGAGGTCTCTTCCAGCCAGCTGTTCAGTGCTACTCTGCTGACTAGCTTCACGTGCCGTCAGCCAGCTCTGTTACCAGCTGGGTGCCATAAAGGGACAACAGAAGTGGAAATTACCTGCTTTTGGCAGTACTCCTTTTGGGAGTACTTCTTTGAAAAGCAGTCTTTCATCCTGTCAATTGGTTTTCTTGAGGCAGCACCTGAATCTCATAAAAAAATCTTTAAAGTTTTGCTGTAAGAAAAGGGTGAAAACATCTCAATGCCTTTGCATTTATTTGGGGATATAAGGAACAAGCAGGAGATAAGGCATAAACTGAATACAGAAAAGAGAGGTTCATGAGGCCACTTTCAAAAGTGGCAGGAGAAAATATGAACACTGTCAGTATGAGCAGGTCTTCATTACAGTGCAGTAATTTTTAATGAACACTATTACTTATTATTAATTATATTCTTACATTTTTGCTGTAGTAAGCAATCAAAAGACAGCACTTTTCAATAAAAATGGATAGCAATTTTAAATAATCTAATTAATATTATGGAGCCATAAGCAGAATTCAGCAAAATTTGGCTTCTTTTATGCCTGTGTAGTGAAAAAGAACAGTCATAGAATTTTCAAAGATGCATAAGCTTCAATAGTGTGTGAAGAATGAAACTGCAATTATAGCATAAAAATATCCAACTCATTATAGAAAAAGTTGGGGATGTTTTCTGGTATCTATAACCAGAATGGAGGTGTGCATTTCCTTTTGCAACGTGTCTGGTAAAGGTTTAGAAATCTATTATTGTTTGAATCTATTATTGATAGTGATGGATTTCATAGGCTTTAAATATAATGCATGGTACTTGCAGTATTATCTATGGTTTCTATATTCCTTCATCCAATCACTGAGCACAGTTTTTCCATTTTATTTAAAATATAAAGTACATACAGAGTTTAAATCCAGATCTCACTGAGTCAGTTTTGGACTCCTGTGAATTACTTCAAACATTTTATAACAGATTCCATTAATGGGGCATTTGGGCCAGGACTTCTCATGCCTGGCTGATCTCCAATGCCTGGGGGCCTGGGGTCTCTGCCCAGACTGAAGACAGTGTTTTTCCATTTTCAAGCACACACAGAAGTGAAGACGAGTGCACATCCTTGCAACACAGAGGACACTGACACGGCTGGTCACTCACATTGGCACTGCACAGTATCCCAGGACTTCCCTGTTCTTCCTCCTGGACTGGCAGGCAGAAGGTCCTCGGTGAAATACTCTGGGAACACTCTCCAGGTTCATGAGCACACACATCTTCACAGAGCCCCCCCCTCTGCCTGCCTGCCACCCCTGTCCCAATCCTGGACCCCTCCTCAGACCCATGTGTCCTCAACTTGCCTGGCTGGTCCAGATGGAATTTTGCTGGTGATGGCCATGCGTACCCCATCTGCACCAGGTTTGGGGAGAACACAGACACTCCATCCCAGCAGTTGGCACCACACAGACAGACCTGTGGTTCTACTGCATCAACCAGCCCTGAGCCCCTCACTTGCCTCACTCATGCAGGGCCTGCACAGCAGCTGGTTTTGGGAACACCCAGCATTCCCTTCCCTCAACAGGAGGTTAGGGAACACTACTTGCTGCAGTGCTGACACTGAGTCACAGAATCACTGAGGTTGGAAAAGATCTCCAAAATCATTGAGTACAACTGTTAATCCAGCACTGCCAAATCCACCACTACACCATGTCCCTCAGGTCTGCCTCCACCACTTCCCTGGGCAAGTTGTTTGAATGCCTAAGTACCCTTTCAGTGAAGAAATTTTCCCTAATATCCAATGCAAAGCCCCCGGGCATAAAGTCCTTCATTTCAGTAGTTGTTGAGAGTGACTGAGACCCCCACCACTTGCTCCAGCAGCTAACACCACAGGCCAGGGGCACCCACATCCCTCATCAACATTCCAGCAGCTGGAGTGTCCAGGTACCCAATCCACTCACCAGAGTCTACCACTTCCTGGCACTGAGTCCTTCCAGCACGCACACGTGTGGGACCGACGGTGAGATTAAACAGAGAAGGGGAGAGAAGATTTAATGGACTTGAGATAGACTGGGGCAATCAGCCTTAACAATCTCCCAGACAAGCACACTGACCCACCATGGTTTACATGCAACTGGCCCCTTTTCTGCCTATTGCTCTTCTCTTCCTCCCCTGCACACTGCCCCATTTGCAAATGGGGCACCTCCCCTCCAACATCCTGGACCCCACAGATTGCATCCTTATCTGCTGCAAAGTACCATTTGCCCACAGTTTCTTGACAGCTGTTCAGTGTGACCGATGAGGTTGGCTTCTTCTTGTCTCCACTTACTTTGCTTCCCCCTTCTCCTTAGTATCCCATCTGCCAGAGTACTTAATCAGAAAAATCATACTGGACTAAAAAAAGTGCACTCTACCCTTACCATTTTGTGTGACTCATCAGTTTTGGTTCTTATCTCTGCCTCCTTTGTTATTGGTCAGACGAATTAGTGTCTCTCTGTTCCTGTTTATGGTTTCCTCCTTTCCCTAATATCCCCTTTTGTGTTGAGGAAGTCCCTGATTAGACAATTAAAGGGAGTAGTCACTCTTCTTCCACAGATTCTTACAATTAGCACAAAATTGATAAAATTACCGTAACTGTGTTACAAAGGAATATGGAACAGAATATAGCAGAAAACATGAAAGGAAATTTTTATTTTTCAGTTATACAAATAAAAAACAATCCCCATAGCTGTACTTGAAATAAGACTAACAGTGTCAAACATGACAATTCTGAGAGAATATATATCAATACTTTAAACCACAGAAATTGTATGACATACACTCAGTAGCAATAGTACTCTCCTTTATCTACATTTATAACAATTGTGCTTTTCCCTACACAAAGTAACAGTGCTCTTAAAAATAAATAATGTGCAATTTCAGAGTTCTATCCTGAAATATGCTAATCTAGATCCCCATCTAAATCCTGGACACATCTCTCCCAGGAAAGTCACTGCAAAGAGTGCTTAGCACTTTGCTAGATCAACCACTAAAAAAAGGTACCGAACCCGCACCTGTTTTCCTTCAAATTGCAGTCAATTAAGAGAAAAAGTACTGACCGTCAGGCATATGTTGCTTGTATTGTTTAACAAAAGAATGATACTGTTGTTATTACACATTAGACTCAGATTTGAAAGGTTCAGTAGATCTTATACCTGGAGAGTGGCTCAGAGCTGTGGAAGAGAACTGTCCCAAAGCTGAAAAGTTAACAATCAAACATTTATCTATTACTTGTCTGAAATATGAAAGACTGTCACAGAACCATTAACATGTATCTTAATAAACAGTTTACAATCAATTTATCTGAATGAAATCAAGTTATTTAATGCAAAGCTGCCATAAGCTTTGTAAAAATACACACGTTCTGGTGTCTTGATTTAGTTTCCAGTTCTTATTTTTAATGTATATTTAAGAACTACAGCAGGCAATTGATATAGCTGATGAGAGGATAAATCTGAGGAAACCTCTGAACACAACTGATTGTCATTTCAGTTGTTCCTCACCAGGGCAGATAACATCACAACCACAGGGATCTTTGTTTTTATCCTACTCTACTAGTCTGTATTAGCTGTTGACAGTGTTGTTTTATAAAAGCAGTAATTATAATAAAAATTTATTATCTGCTCTGTGCTGTGGGCGGCAGATGTTTGAATGTAGATAAACAGAAATCACCCAAGGCAACAATGAAGGCTTAAGCTGTTGACTGCTAACCAGGGAAGGACCACAAAGTGAAATCTGTTCCACCTCAAGTCTCTATACAGCAGTTAAGACATTGCTGCAATGCCCTGGATCACCTTTAGGGGAAAAGTCTCACAATGGAAATAATCTGTTTTCCATTTAGGTCCTGGGATGCCTTAACAGAAATGCTCCAAGATTCCCAGAGATACAAGGGAAAGATAAGAAGGGTGTCTGCAATGAGTCCATTGCTACAGCTCCCTAGCTCCAGAGTGCAAGCAACAGGGAACATCCTGGATATGTCTCACCTCAGGTCCCCTTGGACCAAGCAGTAACTGGTGGTCACAAACCATCTCAAAACAATTTGTAGCACAAAAGATCACACACTGGGAAGCCTCCCAGAATCTTTGGGCTCCACATGGATACAGGTCTTATAAAAGAACAATAGTGTAAAATGACCCTTAGTGCTTGTGAAAACCAAGTCAAAGACTACAACTGCTATTGCCTCAGAGAATAGTCTGAGACCCAGCCCTCACTACATCACAGCTCAGCTCGGCTCAGGATAAAGCGAGGCAGGTGAGAGAAGAGGTGTGCTGGTGTGGAGTGCCATGGTTTTGGTAGGGAGGCACAACTAGGGGCTGGTTTGAGGGGAGAGTGCTGTGAGAAGGATGCGTGTGGATGACAGCAGAGTGCCCTGAGCCTGTGGCTCACGGTGTCCAGGAGTGCAGTACTGAAGGCAGAAAGCCTGCAGAAGATGAGGTTAAGGCCCTGTTTTGATAAGATATGGGAAAACTCTGCTATCTTTGAAGCAGATGCTACTGTCAAATCTTGTACCAAACCAAGTCAGAGAAATTTAGCAATAGGTTAAAAACCTGGACTCCACGGCTTATGTACTAAAGTAAACTTCACTTGCATAAAATTAAATGTGAAGCATGCAAAACCAAGGCTTAGGCAAAGGTTTAATTTGTCTGCTGACTTTTAAAGGCAAATTTTCTCACCTTTCTATTTACATTATATTATTTTCATTTATTCACTTGTATCAATATTCTTTTTACTGCCAAATAATGAAAGTCCCCATTGACTTTGCTGTCAGATACATAATGAATTGGCATACTGAAAGCTTCCACAGGTGAACAAAATCACCCGTCAGTTAATATTTTATTTCAGACTACTTGAGCATGCCGTTTGTTGATGGCATGACACTAGAGAGAAGAAAAGACATTCCCAGAAGATGAAGTTGAGCAGATGTTTCTCTGAGCTTTTGAGAGACTGGCAATCTGTGAATTCTTTATTTCAACAGCAGTTTGGTCAGTGTATATGAAATATGCTTTAGAAGATCAACAGAAGCAAAACTCTAAGAGCAAGAACAGGAACATGCTCACCCTTCATCAAAGGAATAACCTTGTATTAAAATGAAGGAGTACATATTGAACAAATAGCACCCTCTGGTTTGTCAACGAATTAAACACATTCCATGTGTGCATGGCTGTTTAGTTCCTTGTGATGCCTTCGTTCCAGTGGGATTCACATTAGGACCACTTATTGCACATTAGGATGTGGCCAAAGTAAACTGTTCTAGGTAGGAGAGTCTGGAGAATAAGGAAAGATGTTACTGTGTCTTACAAATAACAGGACTGACTTACTACTTCCTGTAATATTTGGCTGCAAGGCAGTGATTTAGCTACCAAATTTGCATAATTGCAGATCTCCAATCATGCATGATGAAATACATGAACTTAAGAGGAGAAAATGGGTATTATAGAGCATTTTCAGCTAGTAAATGTTTGTGAGAGTAGCGATACATACTAAATTGCTCAAACTAATTCAAAATTCAGTAGATACACTGAATATCATATTTGGATAAGCAGGACTTAATGTAGTTCTGAAAACGTAACAAGAAAATACCCACATATTATACCTGCATGCCTCCTCCTTACCATGCATAACAGGAAAGCTGTGAAACCATGATGACACCCATTTATGTGCTCCTTTAGCACTAAAATATATCATAGGATGACATGTTTTGTTTCTTAATGTTCGCTGCACTGACACTCCACCCTCTCCTATGCTCCTGAAACTTCCCGTTCTCTTTTTTTGGAAAGAAGGAAGTGAAATAACTCTTGGTTTTTTGGATAAACAAGACTGATGATCAAAAAAACAACCGTGAGATAATGCAGCTTTGCATTATTTCAGTCAGCTATGTTCACATCTATATGATACATAAGAGGTATATTAAATAAAGATATCATTTAAACAGCATTATAAGTTTAAAAGAACTGTATGATCTGCATTTTTTTTTCATTAATTGGCTAGGTCTTTATTTTTCCTTTAGTTCCACTGTCACCTGAGTTTCTTTAGACTTTTCCTTTTTACTAAGAATAAAACTGTATATATACATATATATATACACACACATACACATATTTGAACACATGAAGTAATTTCTTTACTCCTGCAGATTTTTCTGAAGAGTTCTATATGCGAAGACAGTAAAGAGGCTTCGATCTGAAATGCTTAAAAATATAAATAACAAAGAATATGTTCCCTTAAGCAGCAAAGAAACATAAACCCACACCATTTCTCCAAGATAAGGAAAAATGTATATAAAAGTACTCTTTGGCACCAAAAACATGGGCACCCTCTTGTATGTCTTCAAATCTGTACAGGAGAGAAAAACTGCTCTTTAAGTCAGACCAAAATGGTATCTGCGTGGTTTTATGTAATGGGTACTGACAACAGTAGCTAGAAAAACAACTGGGATGTTAAAGATTGTGTTACAGCAGGACAAACACAATAACACTTGATAACATATTTGATGTTCCTCTCACCCTCCCATGCTTACAAATCTTTTCCCTTAATACAATTCCATAAGATAAAAAAAATTAATTATTCATAACATCCTTGAAATCTTGTAAGGGCTCTGAAACTTAAAAGCAACAAAACCCAACCAATGGCAGTAAGAAAAACAGCAACAAAAGCTGAGGTTATAATACAATATCAGAAACAGTTCTCTGACTGAAGGCATTTACTGATTTTTTTGATCTTACAGACTTCACCTTCTCCACTCAAATCCATCATGATATTTTCTGCCAAAGCCTGGCAGTATTTACTCAAGTAAATATTCCATCCACTGGGTATTCTTGTGAGGGCTGTCTGATCACAGTTGCAAATTGGCAGGCTCTTCTTCTTCTTTAATTTGCGATGAATGTGTCACTGCATCCTGTAAACACTACAGAGCATACATTCAAGCTTTGTTCTCAGTGAAAGTGGCACTTACTTGAACCCTTGCAGTCAAGATAGCTTTAGTTTTATAGCACTTTGCAGGTATAATAGCTGGTTATGTACTTCTGATATAACACCTTTTCCAATGACTTAGTGGGTATTGAAACAAATCCCCACTGTGGTCCCATTGCCATTCCACAAGATCGTTATGATGAGGTGTGCGTTCTGCATTTATTGTACTTTACATGTGCTTTATTGCTGTATGCACTTCCCTGTGGTTAATTTAAGTGCTCCTCTATTATGTAGCACATACAACGTTTTAAACTCTAATGGCATCCTGTGAGGACTGGCATTAGAAAAGTACCGATACTTCAGATCATCATAGTAGTGATACTTGACTGGTTTTCCATGTAAATCCTTTGGGAAGGGCCAAAATCCGTACAGGTGAATTTCATCACAAAATCTAGTGGCAAGTGTATACATGAGGAGACCAGTGCTGGGTCGTTTAATGTGGACCTTGTTTGTCAGCCAATAGCTGCAAAGAAAGAAAAAGTGCATTAAGAAACTCATATAACTTCACATTAGTAAATCCAGTGTATTTATTTTATCTACTATGCATTCATTTTACATTATGAAAAGGTGAAAGTCTCCTTTTCTCTAAACTGATATTATAATGACTCTGCTCTGGTGCACCTTTATTCCTCCTAGAAGAGGTTAAGGGAGACCTTATTTAGCATGGGGCTGGAAAAAACCTGGCCAACTAAGGGGCTTAGTTCAGGTTTTAATCCCGACACAACATCATTTCTGCAGAAGGTGGAAGACTGTAGTCAACCTCCTCAGCTAGACAGGGAACAGTTTCTTGCTATAAAATCTGACCTGTTGCAGTATCCAGTTCATGTGATCAAGTGAACCCCCTATGTTGAATATTTGATTTGCCCTAGTGGTTACTTTACAGATTGCTCGTCTAAATAGGAAGCAAATGGAAATTATAAGTGTAAGTTAAGAATGTAAATTTCAGAAGTCAGTAAAAGAGAAGGTGGGTTTACTTGCTTGTGATTAAAAACATAAAACAACCTGTTGTTAAAGGCAGTCTCCAGGTAAGCAAAACCTTACACTACTGATCGTTAAAAGGTTTTGTTTTGTATTTAAACATTCACTGGTCTGGCTGAGGCTACAGGACAGTTTTCCTGAGCCAGTACCAAGAACTCTGGTTATGGCTTTAAAAGCAGTAGAGAGTTTTCAAAGACACAAATGGAAACTTAACTGGATTCCAGCACACTGACTCACATTGGTACCCC
>VWZN01015387.1:2994-19010 GCA_013396955.1 Regulus satrapa | reverse complement strand
ACCCCTCAAAGTCTGTCACTGACCTCTGTTGTATATCTCTAACCTTTAAAATCAGAACATCATTAAAACAGTGCCAGCTATTACTGGTAAAACACTTCTCCCAGGTCTGATTCAAAGAAAGTCCACTAGTACCTTAAGGAAATAAAAAAGGTCACTTAGATTCTAGAACCTGGTCACTCTGCTGATTCAGACAAGCAACAGCCATGCACACAGCTGTACTGATCAGACTGTGGAAATGTGTGATTGCAAGTAAGCGAAGTAAGCATTACCACACAAATGTAAAACCACTGCAGTGTGCCCCTCTTAGCAGTAGGCTGTGAACAGCTTCTACCACAGTCTAGGAAGAAGGTCAAGAGAGAGATAAGCCTCAACACACCAGAGTTAGCCTAGTTTTAAATGGGATTACAATAAGGCAGGAACTTCAAATTATACATCTAGAATGCTATAAAGGCAATAATGATGTAGCAGGAGTAATGTCCCACCCCCGAGTGTGAGAAAGGACAGCAAAAATATGCTTTTAATCCAAGCTTAAAGGCACCAGATAATAATGTAACGGTTAAAACAGCCATCCCACTGAAACTGGCCTTTCAGTTTCATTCTTTGCCAAAACCATTGCTTTGAAACACAGATAGGTATGCATGTGAAAGCTACTTCTGTTGCTGTTAGCTTGTTTTTTCTGTATGTGTGGCTTTTTTTTTTTTTCCCCTTATATTCAAGTTTATTTTCCCCTTATATTCAAGTTTATTTTCTGAAAGCTGAAGGACCCTGCAAGCAGAAAACAGTTCTGAGCTGAGTAACTGCTTCTCCAAAGCCAGCACAGTGAATGACTCAGAATTTTGCTCGGCTGTAAAATCAGAATGCACAAAAAAGCACAATTAAGGAGTGAATGCAGTTGGGAAGAGATACATCTACAAATGACACATGCATGTATCATTTTTCATTGTCCTCATAAACATCATTTTTTAAAACGTTACATGCTAAGCAGTTTGCTTTTCACCCTGATAAACTGCAACTCTGTAAGACAAGATAAATCAAAGGAGAGACTCTATTCTAGAAAATAAATGTTTGTTTATGGAGAAGTTGCTGGAGAAAGAAATCTGAACACTTTTAGCACTTCATATTGCAGACACAGCAGATTAAAAGCTAATTACTTTTTTTTTTTTTTGTAGAAACTGGTAGCTGTCTCTTGAGAACTCTGTACTTTAATCTCATGCTGTCATCCATCCACATGAGTGTTTCCAGCTAAGCAGCAGTCAAAACTGATGCATCTGGTACTACAGGGTACCACTGCTATCATTCCAGCTGAATTTTACCCTTACAGGAATAGGATGCTCATGGCATAAAATTACGTTAGTAAAGAGGCAGAGATTTGAAAATGACACTACATCTTACTTAAGTATTTCTTCCAGAAATAAATACGTAATGAAGGAATAAGATGGAATGAAGATTCTCTTGTAATTTAAGATTACAAAATAATATATTCCCTTCTATTTGTCATATTCAGGTATTATACAAAACAGAAGTTTAATTATTTTGTATTTCTTAAAATTGAAAAGATATCCAAACTCTCTCTATATATTGAAAATATATCACTTGATGTAATTACTAAAAAAAATTTTGTAACTTGGGATCAATTATACTTCAGATTAAAAAAAGAAAACAAAGATAAATTTAACAAAGAAACAGTTGGAGGCACTCAGTGCTCTAGGCTGATGCTTCCTAAGGATCATTTATCTCTGCACATTCCTGGCTCCCAACGTCTGCTTGAATTAATAGAATTGTCAAGTGGTAACACAAATCTCAAGCAGTCTTTTCACTTGCTCAGGTAGCTGTTCTAATCTCAAGCTGAGTTAAGGCTGACTAGGGTTGATTGATGTTGTAGACCTTTTAACCAATAAGCATCTTTGTACCTTTGTTTAGTTTCTGCAGTTTTATTATAGCTTTAGTTTAAAGCATTAAGATACTCTCTTGATCTACTTTTCCAGGATGCATTCATTTTCTGTTTAACTAAGTTTACATCATGAAGGAAGCAACTAACTATAGAACTGAATGAGAATCTCTCTTGTGTCTGATAACTAATCTCTAGATCTTCACCCATGACCAATTCCTGACTTTCCAGCTGGATAAGAAATCAGCTTAATTGACAGGACTGAGTGGATCTAACCATGTTGGAAATCTGTCGTCACTATGAAGTCTGTAACCTCACTGGGCAAGCAGTGCACCACTACAAGCACTCATTTTCTTGATGCCTCGTGCTCAAACAGCTCCTTGTAGGGCCTGAAGTCTGAATTTATTGAAGATTAGTGAATGTGCTAATGCATAAAGACTCTTTAATTCTATGATTTCTGTGAAGTCGAAGTTGAGTAGCTTGAATTCAGAGATCTCACTTCAAATTAGTTTAAAATATATGGCTGATGGTAAATATAAAATAAAATATATGGCTGATGGTGATATAGTAAAGACACTGGCAAGATACAATGAATTTCAATTTATGCTCAAAAGTTAAAAGTAATCTCTGGAGTAAGTGAAAAACAGCACAAGTAGAGAGTATGTTGAACTGTCAGCAACGAAAGGAAGGTCAGTATTTAGATTCATGTAATGAATTTATAAAATTGCCATTAACAAATACCACATTTGGAAAAGGTAACTAAAAACCACACAACACCCTGTAGGAGTAAGAGTCACCCTGATGACAGCAGGGACTGCTAAAAATGCCTCTTCCATGACAAGAAGGGGTATTTGAGCAGGTCCTGGTTCCTCTAACAATGTCCTTGTGCTCCTGCTATCACTCTGTCTATTTTCACCTTAGCTCCTCATCCTGGTCCAAGCATCTTCACCTTCAAAACTTCTCATCCCCTTCAGACATATTAGGTAGTAAGCCACAGCCACATGTCTGAGACCTCTCTGGCACAGTCTAATATGGATCTCTCTTCTACAATCCTTTCTTTTTACAGAGCATACACATTTCAAATAGATTTCACACAACTTTAAGATCTGAACAACCATTTCTCAACGTTTCACTGTATTTTACATTAAAAAATTGAACTAATCAAAGACATACTTGGTATTTCTGTTAGTACTAAAAAGAAATACTGTCAATAATGGATTTGTGCCAGCATTATTCTAGTAGTTTCTGATGTTTTAAACATACATGTTTCTTCCTTCCTTTTTATTGTGATTACCTTACTGAAACCTAGTTACTATATGCAGTTCCACACCATAAATAAAAACATGCTTTAAAATTCGGTATGAAAAAAGGTACTTTTTGTCAAAGATCCTCCTTTGTCTCTGCTAAGATAATACAAAAAGCTATAAAAATGATATAAAAATTGATTTTTTAAATTGAGGCATTGGTATAAAACTGAAATATCTCTGTAACAAAGACTTTTACAAGAACAATGATATTATNACTTAACATTTGTATTGGAGTTTATGGAACCTCAATATTCTGGCCTTTATAAATACTGAACCTCTTTATATCAGATCAAAATATCGCCTATAGCTCAAAATAGAGGCTTTCACCTATATCTAGCAAGATATCCTTGTATTTATAAAAATTGAATGTTCTGCTATCAACATGACTGCTAGAGGCATGTCAATTGAACAGCATGTTGCTACCTGATAATGAATTCTTGCAGCTACTGACAAAAATTAAATTAAGATAAACATATACAATCATAGACATCAGTTTTAAAAATAGTGAACATTAAAATGATCTTCTGATGAGACTCTATTACAATGACTAATACATGCAACAATTTATGCCAATCATCATTACACTATATGAATACTGGGGAATTCAAATGACAATTGTAAATCCTGCTGCTTTGAAACAGAAGACATTTGACTACATTAAAATATGAGCTGTGTCTTCCCATGGCTGCACTCAGAGTGAAGTGTTGTCTCAAACTAAGAGAATCAGATATGGGTTACATTCAAATACCAGGTAATTTAGTGTACTTAGAGATCTTTAATTGCCTTATCTACAAATTCTGTAAGATGTCATAACATAAATAGATTCAGAATCTGGTTGCCTACAGTTCAATGGATTTTGAATTCCTTGTTCTGGACAAGGCAGAATCTGAGGAAACATATTTGTTTAAACTCTGAAGAGCTCAAAAGATTATATACTGAGCTCTGTTTTCTAAGATGTGCAAGCTGATCTCCAAGCAAACCTACTCAACACATCTGGCTGTCACTGAAATTCTGTTCCTTTTACAGACAGAGAGAATATTTTTTAAAAAGAGCTTTCTGAGAAATCATTTATAGTATTTAAAAACTTAAAATGTTAACATTAATAGGAAGGTAGGAGAAAAAATATTTTGAAAGACAACAAAACATCTCAGTGTTACTCAAAAGAGTGTCTGTGTGAGAACCTAGAGGATATTGTCTTGACTACACTTCCTCAAAAAATAAAGTAACTTCTGTATGAGTAGAGAATAAATAGAGTACCTTGAAAAAGAGACAATTAGGTGGGGAGATGGCAAAACACTCCAAAATTATGAAGTGGTGAAGGTGACAAATAGGAATTTATTACTACTTTAACATAAGCACTGTAACATAAAAAAGTTATGGATTCAGTAAAGTTATGTATTAGTAGGTCTGAAATAAACAGATGAAAGTACTTTTTACACAATACAGCACTGGACTGGGAATTCATGGCAACAGGATGTTTTAGATGCCAATGGCCAACTGACTAAAACCCCACAACTTGTCAGTGTTCACAAACTCACTGGTGCTGATGAAGCTGCTTCTCAAAGTTTTGCTAAGCTGCTGGTGATAGGAGCATATATCACAGGGTAATCTTTCCTCTGTTTTTAACTTTTCTTTTATGTTTCTGTGTTGGCACCTGGCACTAGTAAGACTACAAGCTAGGAAGTGACCTCTTAAATAGCCACTTTTATACTCTTGCACCTAATATTTGTTTTCTTAATAAGGTGTTAGGGCAAATATCTTCCTCAAATTCAAAGAACAAATCCTTTTATTGGGCTTTCTTGTCTTCAGGGGGATGATCCAATGACAGGAACACCAATGATAATCCCACCAATGATAGGAACAACCCTTCAATTTACCCTCTCCATTAGTATGAATGCTTTAATTAAAAATGCACTATTTGTCTTTTTTCCTACTGAGCTATGCCTTGCACAGGATGCTGCACAAAGAATCTGAAGTATGAGAGAACTGAAGTGTGAACAACGACACAGAAAATATAACAGCCAGCACAAAAGCACTGCTGAGTGTTTGCACAAGATCTAATTGAAAGTTTTTCAGGGTAGAGTCTTTTCAAAGAGCATACATAAAAAACCTCTTTCATTAGAAGGAATAATGCACTTTTATTAAAACTTGAAACTCCACTAGAGCTCTACCTAAAAAGTCAGGATCCTGTCCTGAACTGATCTGCCTCATGATACATCACACTACAGGACAACAAGGGAAAGTAAAGGCTACTTACTCATGTTTCTAGTGAAACTTGCAAAGAATATCCATCAATATATATTTAAAATTATTTAAGCCCTCAGGAATCCATTTACATGAAAAAGAGACCTGAATCTTTCCCAGTAAATATGGTTAGTCTTCTAGTGCATAGAGACTGAAACATCTACCCTTGCTTCAGCATCATGGAAGTAATCAACTGATACTCTAGCACAGTGCATGCCTCTGCTAAAAAGCACTGCTTGCTCAACTCATGCACAAAACCATTTTCCAGAATGAAACAAAGCTTAATTTTAGTAGTCTTCTCTAAATACTTTGAGATTGCACTAGATGTACTCACAGACACATAGTGAGGTTCACCAAAACAGACCTAGAGTACATTTTACAGGCATAGAAAGTCAAGAGAGAAACTTTGGAGAAAAGTTTTTCCTCTCTGACAGATCAGCTCCTCACCAACCTATGACAGGAAGACATCGATCTTCCAATGAGGTGTTCCATGTCTATCGTAGTTCTGTGACATACTTGGACAAAAACATATGCCTTCTGCACAGATAATGGAGCAAAATATATAATTCTATGAATTACAGAATCACAGAATTGATTCAGCTGGGAGGGACCTTTAAAGATCAGTTAGTTGTCTCCCCCTGTTCTGGACATGGACATATTTTCTAGACCAAGTTGCTCAAAGCTCCATCTATCCTGGCCTTGAGCAATTCCAGTGATGGGACATCCACAACCTCCCTGAACAACTTGTTCCAGTGTCTCAACACCCTCATGATAAAACATTTCTGCTTCCTGTCTAATCTAAACCCACCTTCTTTCAGCTCAAAACCACTGTCCTTAGTCCTGTCTTGGAGAGATAGGTAAAAAGTCTCTCCCTCTCCAGCTTTCTTGTAGGCTCCTTTCAGGTATTGGAGGGCCACATTAAGGTATTCCTGGAGCGTTCCCTTCTCCAGGCTCAGCAAGCCCAGCTCTCTCTTCTTCAGAGGAGGGATGCTCCAGCCTTCTATCATTCCTGTCTAATCTAAATGTAACCCTGTCCCTGCTCTGCACCTGCTGCAGCAGGTCCCTTGTCTTCTTTCTGCTGAAGGCTCCAGAGACAGATGCAAGACTCCAGGTGGAGTCTCAGCAGAGCAAAATTGGGCAGAATGAACTTCCTCGACCTGCTGGCCACGGTCCTTTGGATGCGGCCTGGGATACAATTGGCTCTCTGGGCTGTGAGTGTATACTTCCAGTTCATATCCATATGAAGACATGTCAATGTTTCCTTCAGGTTGAGAAATCCTAATTGCTCAAAAATATTTTCTAAAATTATTTTAAATCAATTTGTAGCCATAAACTAGAATCCACCAGTGATAAACATTATTGCAACATTTTTTTTACTCCCCACACAAACATTTATAAATTAATGAACTGAGTTCACAATTGTAAAATGAAAGTCAGTGTGTCAGTGTGTAATTTCAAGTCAATCTGGTTTTGTTTAATACAGACTGAACCTGCATCAAGTAAACTATTTTTTTGTTTTGTCTGGGCTTTTATTTTTCCTTTACAATTCCAACAGTAAAGATAACTATTTATTAATTTGTATATTTTTTATCTTGTTCCATGGAACCATTTAAAAATATGGAACTATTAAGGACTAAGATAAAACTTTAAAAATGTTGGAGAACATTTGAAGAGTGTGAGTGGTGGATGTAAAAATGGTGATAAGAAGCATGCATATGACTTTATGAGGATTTGAAATGTCAGATAGGAGATGTTTTTAGATGGTATATAAACAGACAAATCTAAACGAAATACAATGTCTGTAGCAATATGCAGTAGCAATGATAAAACACAGAAGAGAAAGTATCTGATAAATCAGGAAGAGATAGAACCATCAAGCTGAATACAGAATGTAAGCAACTATTTGCCATAATTTTGTAGTCCTCCTTTCTCTTTTGTTTCAATCTTTCTGCATGAAATCTCAGAAGATAAACTATTTACTTATGCCTATAACTGCAAAGTATAGCTACAAAAGAAAAAACCTTGGCTGGAAAAGTTGTGTGGGACTGCCATTGTGAAAAGCACACTTGGCCCAATTCTAAGAAAAGACTTATAAAAGTAGGTAAAAAGAATGCAAATATATTTTAAATGAATAGGGCTATTACTGGTTTCAGAGGGAGTTAATGGCTTTTTTTGCTCTCTTATAGGTTGCAAATATTACTTATTTTCTTCTCTAGAAAGAATACTGATGTTAGTTTGGATTAAACAGAAGCAATGAAGCAAAGGGATGATTCCTAATCAGACGGAAAATGGCACAAAAATATTTCACTGGTTTTAAAAACTTCATTTTCTACTCAGTAAAATAAGATTACCTACCATTATTCCATGCACAGAAACTTATGTAAAGGTGGGAGAAATAAGCTTGGAAGTAGGAAAAAGTGTCAGGCAAAAAAAACCCCAAGTGTGTAGTGTACAGAAAAGCTCCAGCATTTCCTAACAGCAATATGAGAAGGCAGTCACAGGGAAGAGCTATTTTCAGGGTTTAGGACATTTATAGCATAAGTTTATATTTTGACTCATGTTCATGCTGGATCTGTTTTAGAAATAGACTCCTCCACTGAAGAAGAAGTTTGACTGTGAGTGGTAAAAACTGCTACAAAGAATTTCTTTGCTCTCCACTAATCTTCCAGGACTCCTTTACCACCTAGAGGTGGCACAAGAGACATGGCTGCTGTTCCCTACTACTGGGATATTTTATGGACCAGCTGTAATGGTTGCTTGGCTTCCTTTGCAGAGATTTTGTCTGTGCCATCAGGAAAATTATCATAGTATCAGCAGCCATCCTCAGGCTGAACAACAGTGACACAAGCCCACTTTGTGACCTCTTCTATTTCTGGAGCTAAACTGAGAAAGCTGAACCCAAGAGTACACCCCACCTGGCCCACAGGGGCAACTCCAACAGGCAGAGATCAGGCAGGATGATAACAAACAGCCATATTCCCCTCCTGAAAGTGCCCTTATTACACTTCTCAAGCCTCAGACTATTGAACCAGTCCCTTGACAGGAACCCTTGATAATGGCTTAGGTCAGCCAAAGTACCACAGCCAAGAAATGAATTTGACCCATGTTCTGCTGGGCTATACAGAACCAGTGCTGTTGGGTATGTAAAACCAAATGTTCATATTAATCTTGAACTTCTGTGTTTTCTCAAACTGTGTCCTGTGTTCTGACTTTTTCTGGGAATTGTTAAGGGTGTAACAAAAGTTACATTTCATTAAAACTACCACAGAAAATGTATCTCCCATACTGAAGACAGGCAAATGGAGTTAAAGAGGAATTTGGTATGTAAAAAGACTGCAACTGATTGGATAAAACTCTTCAACTGTATTAGTGAAAGCTTGTCTGGGAAACCCATGCCAGATGAAGAACATGGAAAAATCTTCTGTTGGAACAAAGATATAACAAATTTTGTTGAAGGATAGTAGACTTAAATAAGAACTATGTAACCTTAGTGCAAATTTGTAAAGAGTAATGTTTTATCAGAGTGACAGGAGACATTGCTAAGTGCTTTGAAATACACAGGTAACTTCTGATAAAACTAATAAAATATGGATTTCAAAAACTTAAATTAATTCTTAATATTTTATGAAATAAAATTAATAATATGAAGTATTAATTATTCGTATTTTATGAAGGCATTACAACAGCTTACAATTGATTAGCATTTTTCCTATGAAAATTTGAACAGAGTATTACTGGAGGAGCATAATTAAAATTAATAACATGCCCTAATTCTAGCTTTCACCATTAGATCTAGTCCTTCTGACTGAGTGATTATCTGTCCTTATGCTAATGACCAATGAGTATATTTCTGTAACAGAAAAAAATCCTATCTAATGTTCTCTATTTTCAAAGCAATGCAAATACAGTCATGTTCAGAAGAAAAATCTATTATATGAAGAGTAAGAATAAAATGCAGTGTCCACTATGCATAGTAGGGAATAAGGAAGGCAAAAATTGAAGGGCCAGATCAAATTGTTAAATTCTGCCTTTATCACTTCAGAATAATTTATCTGTTGCCTAGAATTTCCATTCCACATTCAAGAACACATTCTGTGTTCTTGAAAGACCATTTTCTAAAAACTTACACCACCTGTTAATCAACTCCCAAAAAAGGAAAAGCTTGGTAGGAAAAGCTGTGTTGAATTTCCATTCTGGGCCCAATCCTAACAAAATAGTTCTAAGTGTAGGCAAAAAAAAAACCCCTGCATTTTAATTAGGGCTACAGAGGGAAGCACATTTTAGAGTCGACTGCTTTTAGAGGGAGTAAACTTGGGGGGTTTTGGTCCTTGCTATGGATTATTATATTACATGTCCCTGAAAGAGAGGAAAATTTAGAAAGATGATCCCAGGTTGAGTACTCTGCCCTCATCTGAAAGCATTTCATTAACAGCACTCATACTGAAACTAATGTTGAAAAGTGCAGCCTGTAAATTTGAGAATATGTTCAGGATGCTCTTTGCTCATTGCACTATAAACAGTTTTAAACTGCTTTCAGCTTGTGCCCAACTGCCCTTATTACAGCTGAAGTCAATAATGCTAACATCAGGTCTGGATACAGTAAAACAACGTTCAGTGCTATGCTACTTGTCAGAGGTTTTGAAATTCTTAAATTTATATTTTATATATATATGAGAAGTATATTGAGTTTCTATATAACTTCAGTTATATGGAAGAAAATTTGGTCTCTTTTGATTTAATCTATACAAATTAATATCTTCTATTTAGAGATTATTACAGAAAATATACATTACGGGACTTTAAATTTGATCAGTACAATGAACCACAGCAGATTAATTAGCTATAAAACCTATGGATTTTACTATCTCTCTTGGAGTGATTTTTGATGATTGTCTATTCCATGACTCTCTGCTTTATGCCCAAAAATGATGGTTGTATTTTAGATTAATTAGCTATAAAACCTATGGATTTTACTATCTCTCTTGGAGTGATTTTTGATGATTGTCTATTCCATGACTCTCTGCTTTATGCCCAAAAATGATGGTTGTATTTTTACAGCCTGGGACTGGGTGTGTGCGGGGCTGGGGAGGGGGGAGCTTTGGGGTTTTTGGTGGGCATTTTCGAGGACTCATTGCTCAGCTGTTCCATGGGTCTGTGAGGTTTGGTTCTGCTTGGCTAGCTTGGTTTCGCTGGCTAAAAGCTCTTCCCTTCCCTGCCGCAGCAATCCCCTTGGGGTGAACTCGGCAGCTGCCGGGCTGGGAAGGGAGCGGGGCTGGCAGCAGCAGGGCTGCCCTGTCCCAGCCCGATTCCCAGGGAGCCAAGGCAGGGAAAGCACACGAGGGGCTCCAGAGCTGCTCTTTCACCTGCCCTGACTGCTGGGAGAGGAGGTTGATGCCAGACAGCCAGCAGGTCTTCGCCTCCTGCTGGAACTTCTCCGTGGAAACTCCACTTCCCTAGGAGTGAAAGCTGGTGTTGTCTTGAACTATGTGCTGGGAAGGAGTATTCCTACAACGTTTCCACCATTTTTCGGGCATTTTTGGGTTTTCATTCTTCTGTGAGTGTGGGGTGGAACGTGAGTTCTGATGGTTTGGCTTTGATTTTCTTCTTTGTCACGTAGGCATTTTCCTGTTAATACACTCCTGGGTGGGGTTTTTTCACTTTCCTCTATTAATATTCACTTTCCACTGGTGCAGGGGTGTTGTTGAAACTCCTTAGAGAAGACTACCTATTACAGTGTATCCTCTCCTAAATTTGTCTCAAAAATTAAACATCATAAATCCTATGTTTCTCACTGAATTAAGCAACCAATAGAGACTGGTTTCATACAAATAAAAAGTATATGACTTCAGTAAATGAAGGAGGCAGAAGTTACTCCTGAGGATCAAGATTACACAAAACTTTTGACCAGTCAAAAGCATTCACTGAAGCATGGACAAGCATGTGTTGAAGAATGTGTTTGAACAGAAACAATTTGCTGCATCACAACTTAACGTGGAGCTCAAAGTGTCAGATTGCCTTACAAAGTCCATTAAATATGAAAAGCACAGTTAAACAAACAATACAGAGGAGTCCACATGCCAAAGCACCAGTGTCTTTAAAGAATGAATGAATGAATGCTCAGTGTTCACATCCTATTAAATTCTAGCTCATTGCAAACAATGCCAAACAAAATGGCCATTAAATAACAATGGGATGTGACTGGAGTTCTGCCAAACTCATCAGCTGGTTTCACAAGGACATGCAATACACCAAGGAAAAAAACTGTTTTCATTCACTTCTACAATCCATCAGAAATATATGACACTTATGTGTACGGCTGCAGATCCCACTTCTGATTTTACAAACAATAACTTCCCAAGAGAAATTTCTGTGATTTTCAAGTAAGAAGATAAATGGATATTTTTACTCCACAAAGATTTTCTGTCTTTAGCTTGCTTTCTGATGTGACAGCCTTCTGCATCATCTTCTTTTTTAACTATATAAGAGAGGAGCATAGAGAAGATGACAAAAGACTTTGCCATCCTTGGCTAGTATTTAAAAAAAGATAGAAATATGTCCTCTGCATTGTCCTCCACTAGCTCTATTTTCTTTATGTGGGTTTCATGCACTTTAAATCTGGATGGCATCAATAGATATTCATAGAGCAGGTAGGTATCTACTATTTTTCACTTTATTACTGCTAATCTGTTATAAACAAATTTTTATATAAACTGTTATATATCAAATATAAAAATGGAATCCTGACCCAAACTAAATACCCACTTCATTAGACTAAAACATCAAAACAAAACAAAATTTTTTTAAAAAATTATTTTAAAAGGCAATAGTTCTCACTTTATAGATCAAAGCCTTTAAACAAAATCTGAGGTTACTGCTACTTAACAATGCTATCTTCCTCTGTTGTCAGTGTCTTTACTAAGTTACAATTAACCATGTAACTAATAGCCGTTTGAAGTGAGATCTTCAGTCTGAATTCAAGCTACTCAATTTCAAGTCATCAATGCTATAGAAATTAAGTCTGTTTATATACATTGGCACATTTCCCAGATATTCTGTGCCCAGAACTTGTTTTGCATGTTACAAACAAGGTTACAGAATTTGAAAACAAAACCAGAAAGACAGATTTCCTCTTTTCTTTCACTTCTGCTTCAGAGAATTTGCTACACCAAAATAGCAATGATGGCTTAGCAATCTATGAATAACACACGGAGATCTGAGGTATAATACTGTGCTCTTCACCAGTTTTTATGTATTATCCTTGATGGTGAGAAGCCCACTGTTCTTTTAACAGAATCATTTTGAAAAGATATTTGCTACTAACAACATCAGAGAGCTGACATTAACAAATACATGAACCAAATCTTCCCCTACTTATATCCTCTCAAACCTGCTCTCTTCTCTCCTGAATTCATGCAGTTCCTTCTCTAACAGACTCCAGAGCCAGCAACCATCCTCTGTATCTGGTCCCACTGTGAAACATCCCCGGGGGTAAACCACAAACTACAGAAAATCAGCTCTTCTTTGGAAACCCATGACAAAACCCCCTTGCAGGCAGCAGAAATCCCAATTGCCACTGGTGATCTAGGGGTCAAGCCTGCGTTTTGAAAGTTTCCAGTGCCAGCATGCAGCAATACTTCTGCAGCAGGCTGAGCTGCCCTATCTGCTTGGCACTCGTTTTTCCACAGCACAGCTCACAGCTGTGCTCCCAGGGTTTCACACACCCAACACAGCCTCCACTGGATGCCTTTTAGAGGTGAACACGTTGCAGCATGGAGGGAGGGATCCTCTGCTTGGCAATGTCTTTATCAGACCTCAGGATTTCTCTTTAGTGATTTTTAAATGACTGCTAGCTCTGCAAAGGAAGATTAAACTTAACACTGAGATTATTTTCTGAAACCTTCACGTCACTGAGAGCTGTGTTCTGTAAACCACCTTTCCCCTCTTGCATTTCAATGCTCTGTCCATTGCAGACTAAAAGGTGAAAAAGGCAAGGCCCCCACCTGTAAAGTTTGTGCCACATATGGATCTTTCTACTGACTTGTTAGCTCATCTGTATGTTACATTTCATCTGAGGCTAAATAATTTGATACAAGCAAAAGCTGTGCCACCTGTTGGTTTCAGTATGACTGTGAAACACCCACTTACTTCCCCTTTGCCAATTCTGCTAGTGACTGTGCCCACACTTATACTAAATGGAAAAAAAATTAAAGAAAAAGGAAACAAACTCCCCCCTTAGGAGCCTCCAGAATGTTCTGAAACCAGGGGCTGCACTTGTTTTCAGTAAGGTCCTATCTCAGATTCTTTTACAGGTCGTCTTTTCTTCCAAAAGAAAATGATTACTCATTTTCTTTGGAAAGTCCCCTGTATCCCAGCGGTAGATAATAAAGTAAAAATTCATGTGAAATAAAAAAGCAAGTTCTAGCAGTAACTTTTGCCAAGTCCATTTTCTTTACATACTTTGAAAGACCATTTCTTTGACTACTTCACTAAAGATATGATACAAAAACATAAATTATGACACTTGCTTCCACTTAATACAGACTATAAAACATCAATAAGCTGTTTCCACAGTGCTCATGAGGCACAGGAACTATAAAATTTCTATACAGAAATATTTAGTAATATATTTAATAAAATAATCAGAAATGAAAGCAATTATTTTTTTACACATTTCAGAAGTAACTACTATTTTTCTAATTTTTCTTATGGGTATTAGTTCACCTGTTGAAGGCAGAAGGACTGAGCTCAGAAAATAACTCAATAGAGCTGTGTTACAGAACTGAATTCCTAATGTGAATCCAAACAGCACTAACCTCCCACGCATGTATAGATATGTGCTCATGGCTAAAAATGAGGATAAGGATGAGCACAACACCTAGAAACAGGACTCACAGGAGCAACCTCTGCTGAAAGCAACACACGAGACAGAATGGAGAGGGACTGAGACTTTGATCTGGAATGGGAAAGAAATGAGTACTGGTGAGGGACTTCAAATTTCATTCCATCTGACACACATGCACCACCTAGCATCTACCTCAGCTACAGCGTGCCTTCCAACAGGGAAGGAGCAGAATCCAGGTTTATCACCTGATGAATCAGTTATTTTCTTTGAAAACATTCTGTTCTGTTCTTAAAACATCACACCGGGCATGTCAGCGGTGACCTGAGCCTCCCGAGGGTCTGAAAAAGAGCAATGCTCACCCTTTTTGTCACTTTCTAACTCTTTGATGTAAAGTGAAACAGGATAACCAGCTTCCCTAAGCCTCTGGAAGCCTATACACGGCTTATGTACCAAACACACAAATTCCTTCCCTCTCATGGGGGCCTGACACTGCCCAGATGCTCTCACTCCCCTCCCTGCTCCTCAGTGGGGTGGGGGGAGAAGGGAACCAGTAAAGTCAGGGATCAAGACAAAGACAGCTTACTAGGTGAATGACAGAGCTGCCCCTCACCTTCTTCTTCTGCTGGCACAGCTGTACTGCTTGCTGAGCATGATGCTGGGTGGCACGACACTTCCTCTGGTTACAGGCAAGTTTTGAGGCTGTGCAAGTGCCGTTCAGGCACAGCCAAAACACTGGTGTGTTATCAACGACTTTTTTGCCCACAACTAGAACAGACAGCACCTACACTTTGGCACAAATGTTTGGGAAGAAGGTAGTAGCCATTAGTCTTAGCACTTGGTAACTCCAAACAAAATATCCCAAGATGCTTCCAGTGCTTCTGATGTGAAACACTTAAATCTCTCCCTGAATACCAACCGTAACTCAGAGACTTCAAACAAATCAATTCAAACATTCTTGTAGGAACTCATATGCATTTAAAAAGCTAAGCCAAACTGCTCCTTCCTATACTAACACGACTGTTCACATTTGTGCCAGCACGTTATTTCATTGAAGCACTATTCACGTTAACAGCCCAATGTCCTGAACTGGTCAAAGCAAAAGGCCAAACCATACAGTGCATATAGCTATAGCTTTGTTTGCTTATTTCCACATTACCTCAGTAGTTAACTAGGCACTTGAAGAAATCTGGCTGGATGCTTAATACAACCTCTTCTCATCACAGAAACTCAGTAAGATCAAAATTAAATGCACATATTTTTAAAAACTCTTTGAAGGCATTACAATCAAAACAAAAAGTAGCAGAATTTTTATTATTGTTTTATCTTGGAAACATCACTTTAAAAACAAAAACAAAANTATCTTTTCAGAAAAAAAAAAAAAAACAATTAAAAAAAAAAAAAAAAAAAAAAAAAAAAAAAAGGAAGGAAACCTAACAATTTTCTCATGAATACATGTTCCAGCCAGAATCAACAGATAATTCATCTCATATGTCAAAAAAAATCCCAAGAGAAGCTATTCTCAATTCTATTAATACTATACGGCCAACACCACTCTCTGTGGATTCCAGTCCTATTACTGGTTTGTCAAAAACAGACTACAAAAAATGTTTCTACTTTGCTTCTCAACTGCACAGCTACAGTTTATATAACAGGAGTAGGAAATGATCAAATAAGAGTTATAACACATTTTTTATGGTTTTCAGAAACACAGGCTTTAGGAAAGGGAAAAATAAAT
>VWZN01015379.1:52838-80590 GCA_013396955.1 Regulus satrapa | reverse complement strand
CTATATATTATATAGTCAAGGAAACCTTTAATGGTTTTGTGGATTCTTTTTGACACTATTTGCTTTAGATGCGATTCTGTATAATTCTTAAATTGCTAAATTTTTTATGCTTTTTTGGTTTTTGGGGATTTTTTTAATGACACTTATTTTTTTTAAATCCTTTTTTTTCCTCAGCAGAGGTATTTACATTGATACTTTCAGGAGTTCAATGAACATCCAATAACGCAGATTTCTCACAGCAGAAGCAGGTCAGAATTTAGACCTTTCCAGGAAAGCTAATTGTCAATTGTCACAGTGAATTTCAAAAGGTTGAGTGTGTTCTCTTCCTACCTCCTGTCACTAATTTATGTTGGCAGCACCAAATGTAAGGAAGGAGTGTGAGACAGATAAAGAAAACTTTCATTTGCACACCCTCTGCTCATTCTTGCCTTTGCCTGGTGCTGTCCCTATAAACACTCTGACACATCTGCTGTTTAAACGCTTTCTGTGCTGTTTTTCTCCTTACCAACACACTGATTCCACTGGTAGTGCTGGACAAATCCTTGTGGGCACCCACATCTGTATCCACCCAGGACGTTCTGACAGCCATGCTGGCACCTGTGGTTTCCATCACATTCATCCACATCTGTGCGTTCAGGAGGGAAGCAGAGCATGACTCAGGATTACACACCCAAACACTGGTGGATCTGAGGCTTGCTCAGACCCAGCTGTGTGCTCTGACAGCCCCAGAAGCCAAATCTGTGCTGGGCTGAGCCCGGCGGGGGCAGCAGGGCAGGGGGATTCTGCCCCCGGGCCCTCAGCTGAGACAGAGCCCCCCTGAGAGCTGGGCCAGCCCCGGGGCCAGCCCGGGAGGGAGCTGGAGCTGCTGCAGCCGGCCCGGAGGAGGCTCCAGCACGGGCAGAGCACGGAGCGGCTCTGCCGGCAGCAAAGGCTGCCACAGCTGCCATTGCTCAGCCCGGCCACCAGAAGCTTTGGGCCGAGCTCGGAGCCCCTGGCAGGGAACGCGGAGAGAGACAATTGCCAAGGGCCATGGGCAGGGACAGCGCCCAGGGAATGGCTGCCAGGGCCAGAGGGCAGCGCTGGCTGGGACATTGGGATCCAGGAATTGTTCCTGGCAGGGCGGGCAGGCCCTGGCCCAGGGTGCCCAGAGCAGCTGGGGCTGCCCCTGGATCCCTGGCAGTGCCCCAGGCCAGGCTGGACACTGGGGCTGGACACTGGGACACTGGGAGGGGGCCCTGCCATGGCACGGGTGGCACTAGGTGGGATTTGGGGTCTCTTCTAATTCAAGACATTTTGTGGTTCTATGATTTATGACAGAGGAGCACTGTTGTATGATAGGAGGACCATGCAGGTTGTTCTTTTGGAAAGTCAGGAAGTCAACTAATGTTCAGTTCTCCCCATCAGTAATCTGATTTGAGCTCTTAGGCCTTTTCACTGCTCAAATTTGGAGAATAAACACTATTCCTGGTAATCCCACACGTTCGTGTTTTAGTGTAATGCTTAGAATTTGAGGGTTTTTATAATTTCAGTTTTGAACCAATCACTTAGGGATAAGCATTCAGTTTCCTGAAACGTATTGTGGTGTTTGAATGTCAGATTTGGGTGTCTTTGTAATCGAAAATAAAAGACCATATATAAAGTCTCTGAGACAAGTCTTAATAGAAGGAGACAGTCACAATCCCACCCTCCAAATTCTAAAACCTCAGAAATCTTAAATTGTATCTGGGATAGGAAATAAGTATATTATAAGCAACCAGATTTTTTGAGGTACAGTATGCAAGTCTAGTAGAAAATAATTTTTAGTTGTTTGTTTGTTTCATAGGCATACCAGGACATATGCAATTTATGAGAATAAAGTAAACTGACAGGAGATGAATTTTACTAAAA
Organism: Regulus satrapa; assembly: GCA_013396955.1. Lineage (NCBI taxonomy): Eukaryota > Metazoa > Chordata > Aves > Passeriformes > Regulidae > Regulus > Regulus satrapa. Next base: position 78,703 of record VWZN01015379.1, on the reverse strand, counting down.
CTTCTAGCTGCATATATTCTGGACTGCTGTTCTAGAAATAGGTTCTAAATAGCCATTATTGTTTTAAATGCTCTTTCAGAGATGTTGCTATTTTGAGGGGTCATAAATATCTTCATGTATGCTCTTGCATTTTTAATTCTCAGCAGCCAGGTGGCCTTGTATTGCCTTTTATTTTCTTCTTTGCCCAATATCTGAGGCCCACTGAGAAGTCAGGAGCTCTGAAATAGAGATTTCCTGATTTGAGGCTTCCCCTTGGGCCAATAGAGAGAGATAAAGCTCATCAATATAACTTGCCTTTTAACTGTAATAATTATCTTTCTGAATACAGTGAATTTGGCCTTCTCAGTGTGTAACTCAATGGTGGGAGAATTAAGTACAGAATTTAGAATCTAACCTTAGTCCACACTCAGGTGGACAACTAAAATTAGCCAAAATGAAAATTCTTAAGAGATTCTGTTTAGACATATGAAGACATAATGTGAGAAATTTAGAGTTTTAGATGTGCATAAACCTATGTGAAGTTGAAATTGCAGCCTGAAAACAATTGTTGAAGAGTTCAACTAGACAGCCACCTTTTTATCTGTAAAATTACTTGAGGCAATATGTTCTTGCATATGCTTTTGTTGAACTTACAATCAGTCTAATATTTTCCAATTTCTTTTTGTAATTACTTTTACTATGGCTGGTGCTCAGTTTTCTCTGTCTTTAACACCAAGGGGTTCACTAAAAATTGAAGGTGAAGGATTGCACCATAGAAAAATCTGACTGTTCCCAGTTACCTTCACAGTTTAATCCAGTAGAATCCAGAGAAAATCCCCTTTGGCATTCACAGGTAAAACTTCCAGGAGTGTTTTGGCAAATTCCTTTTGATCCACACAGTGATGGATGAGAACCACATTCGTTGTTATCTTCAAAGTACAGAGGAGAGAAAAGGTTGGTTTACCTTGTGGCATGATGTTCACATAACATAGTTCACATAACATAGAAATAAAATCCAGAGCGGTGCAACATTTTATTTTGTAGCTTTTAATTTCTAAATGCCAGATGAACTGGGGACTCGTGCAGAGAGAGCTATGAGTAATTAATAAATTGGAAGTTCAGTTGTGTGTTCAGAGTGTGGAAGAGCAGGCATGTAGTGGCTAATATTGGAAAAATGCTGCACTTCTGTGTTAGCTGAACTAAAACAGTTTCAGTTGGCAAGATTTATACATATGCTTAAGATCTAGCAACATCTGTGTCTACTAAAAAAAGAAAATGCAGTCTGGTTTTGGTTAACTAAATTTTAAATGAGATTTTAATAATTCACCCTTTTGTCTCCATGTGGTTATACTTAGAGCATAATAACATGTATTAAATATGTACAACTCTTTACTAACCAAGAAAATAGAAATAGTGGATAGACTGGATAGATTCATTTTTTCTTTAGCTGTAATTCCTGCTTTTCAAAATCTGTTTTCTGCCCTCTTGACACTATTGCTCTGCATAAAGAGCACAAGAGATAGTTGAGAATGTTGCTCTAACAGAAAAGCTTATGAGAGAAAACCAGCGTTTTTCTTACCAATACAAGCTGTGTGATGTTGTGTAAAACCAGGTGGACATTTGCATGTGAAGCCTCCAAGGGTGTTGACACAGAGAAACTGACAATTGTGTTGTTTCGTTTGACATTCATCAAGATCTGAAAGAAAGAGGTGTTTGCTGTCTTTAAAAAGTCGACAAAAAGGCACATATAATCAAATTTGATAAAAATACCACACTTCAAAACCAGTTCCTTTTAAGTGGTAACCAAATTGAAAATTACTGTGTACAACCTTCTTACCTTTACATGTCTTCCCATCTTCCTGAAGGACATAGCCCCGGGGACACGAGCACTGATAGCTCCCTTCTGAGTTCTTGCAGATAAAATTGCATGGTCTGGGAGACTGGGAGCACTCATCAAGGTCTAACAAGAGGAAAATATTAAGTTATCTTTTGTTCTCATCTCTCTGGCAGAAAGATGTTTGCTACAGAGCGCAACATTTTAGAGAAAAATGCTCATAGAAGAAAGCCCCCCATTCACATTTGCTCAGGGTTCTTATTCCTCTCTTGTTTCTGTGGTGTTTTTATGGAGTTGCCACTGCCATGAAAAGCTGTCTTGAAGGAGTAATACACAAGAGTGCCAGTGTCATTGGTATTTTCCTCTAAGCAACACATATTTTCATTTTGGCATACTATGGTATACTTGTACCTGCAAACCAACAAATAGTGTAGGTAAAATGTAGACCATGAAACAATGAGCTGGTTTGTCGCTTAAAGTGCTTATACAGTTTTAACAAACTTCAGTGATCACTCTGCTGTAGGAACACTGCCTGCAGAGCTTGTTCCTCAATTTCCCCAAATACAAGACAAAACCAGAAATGCGTATCAGGAAAAGAAATAAAGGGCATGAGATACAAGAGAGAAAAAGAATAGTTTTCCACAAGGATGTACAAAGGTTGGTACCTCACTGTGTAACAGCTAAAAGAATAACTGATTGCTACTCCAACGGATGATTAATTAATGAATCTTACCACTACAAGATGTGCCGGTGATGTCAGTGGTATAGCCAGCTTTGCAAAAGCACCGGAAGGAGCCCATGGTGTTAATGCACTGCCCATTCCTGCACAGGTTTGGCAGGACCTTACATTCATCTATATCTGTGTAGAAATTGTTAAATATGTCATGTCTCTGGTTTAAATTTGAAGTTTTTCTTCTCTTCCATTTTTGCACAGTTCCTTGTCATCATGCTTCTGACAGGGACCTTCTCCCTCTTTCAAAATGGATCTGAATCCAAAGCCAAACGTCTTTCAAATTTCATTACTGTTCTTTTCTCCAACACCTTCCTGCTCTTTCACTGGGTACTGAGATTCCAGTTTTGCTAACACCAAATACATACCCCATATAAGAGAATTTTTTCACAATTACTTCCATGTCAAAAATTATCACTAATATAAAAAAATACACATTAGCTTCTACTTTCTGTGTGGAAATAGTGCCTGCAAAGCATTGTGAGATCATTGTTAAATGAAACAGTTTTTACCTTTGCCATGTGTCCAGCTTTTCAGCAATACAACAGCTTTGGGCTCATCCCTAGCTTTTAGTCACTGGTTGGTACTTCCAACCAGATCCTAATCCTGAAAATTCTGCACAGTTGATCTGTTTGCAGCTACTGTCAAGTGTGGTTTTACTTTCTGGTCTCTCGGCACCTTTTGGAAAATCAAACTCTGTTGCTCAACAGGAAATTCTCCGAAGGACCTTCAAAGAGAATTCTGCATTTTCTTAAGCATGCGAGCCTATTCTTTCCCCCTTTCCTGCCTTTTTTTTTAAATCCCTGCAAATACCTCTTCCATCTGTGGTGTAGCCTGATCCATGTGGACAGAGTTTCTTGTACTGGGGTGTTCCGGGGAGGGGGCAGAGCCTGCACTGGTTGCCCCAGCCCCGGCCGCCGTCGCAGCAGCACTCGGACCTGGTGACGAGGCTCTGGCTGCTCGAAGCCATCTGGCACATGGTCTGCAGAACCTCAGCAAAGCAGAACGCCCGGCGGTTGTCTGTGAGGAAGAGGGAGAGAGGCTGGCACAGAGGGGGAGGATGGAGATCTGCTCCACTGAGCACCTGGCGCTTCGTTCTGGCTCTCCGCCAGTACGCGCGAGCATCGGGAGGTTAATAGCTCCCACAAAAACCATCCTGATTCAGCCTTTCAGGGTTGCTGTGTGTTCTGGTAATATGCTGCCATTCCAAATATATCCAAGACATCCCAAATGTTCAATATCTGCATGAGCTGGCTAAGAGTTCTGCTTGCAGGGAAGTTGTGTCCTTGGTAGTAAAACAGGTCTTGGGTAAAACTGAGCTTCCACTTCAGCTGCCTATGCTGATGTGTTTGCATTTGAATGATTTATTTTGGAGTGGGATTAGAAGTTTGTTTGGTTTGTTTCTTTTACTGGCCAAAATAACACATTTGATCATCTGTAATTATCCTGGTGTGGGTTAAATACAAAATCCTTACAACTTAAAAGTGTATATGCAACTCAGTAATTTTTCCTAGATTTTGTTGGGGAAAAAAATAGAATTGTATTACCTTATTGTTGGTATACCCCTGTCTAATTCTATTTTAATTCTTAAGCTTTTTGGTTAATGCCTGTCAATAGTAAAAAGGGAGCAAAGCTTTAAAGTCATGGGGCTCCTACAGGTTTCCTTCAAACCAGGCATCTGAGGAGAGAAGAAATTCCAATACCCAGGGTTAACAAAAACTCCAAATCTTGAAGAGATTATATCTTCTATGTCACCTGTCTTATTTCTTGATTAAAACTGAGACATTGTCAATTACTGATCTGAGAATGCATGTTTCTAAATGAAAGATTTTTTTTTTCTCTCAAGGATAGTAGTAATGCCTCAGAATGTTTAAATTTATCAATACCCAGCTGACCATCTCTTTTAAAAATTAGAACAGTCTGCACATTTCTTACAAGAATTAGGCAAAAGACAAACTTTGGCTTTAGGAGAGACTTAATTTGTCCACCTGGTAATTTAACTGTTTGCATCACATAAAGCTGCCCCTGCTGAAAGCGTCAGGCCTGTGAAACAGAATATTTGCAAGACTGCACATTTCAGTTCTCTCAGACTGGGACATTGTGCAAGTCTTTAGGGACATTATGACCTGAAGAGCACATAAATGCTTTGTTTGAGATGTGGAATGAATTTTAACGTGAGCAGAATACAGAGGTTTGCACAAGTGTTTAAACCAATGTAATCTGTGACTTAATGCTTGTGCTGTAATTCAGAACAAATTCTGTGTTTCTGCCAGATCCATTTTTCATTGTAATATCTAACCCAGGAAACCCAAAAGGAAAAGCAGCAAAAAAGCAGGAAAAAAAAAAAAAAGAAAATTACATATTAAATATAGGAAAGCAATCATGACCTCCAAACTGGGTATTTCCTTGGCATTAATGACTGGCTGGGCTTAAGAGACTGCAGTTTTCTCTTCCCATCTGGTTCTAATCCTTAGGAAATACTCTGCACTTCAAGGTTATTGCTTAGCCATGAAGTCAGCACACTCCTCATAACAATTTACAGGGACCTGGTTTTATAGTGATGGCATAAGATAATTATGTATTTTTTTTCATGCAAGAATACTAATAAATACACCCTTACAGTACTGCACGTACACTTGAACATTGATCAAGAAAAAGCAAATTTCTGCAGTTCTGCTTGACTCCAAAAAAGGGAATGATTAATCTTATAGTGCAAATCACAAATATGAATGTATTAAAAAGAGAATACAGGTTATGAACAAAAACCCATCATCTGCATTTATCTTGTAGGTCTGCCTCAAAAAAAAGAAAAAAAAGTATTGCAATTTTCTGGTAAAATTATAATATTTTATGTCAGAATTAAAGGTACAGAAAATCCAGATGCCTAGTTGCCTTATGGTTCTTAAGATCAGGTTCTGAATAAGCAAACAGTGAATTTTACTCTGCATCCATTTTTTAATTATCTCAAGGTGACTAAGTTATCCTTCCTTAAAAAATCCCTGTATTTTGTCTACATTTATGTCCTATGGAATCAAGATGCTTCTGTGTGAGGTCTGATTGCTACAAGCTGTTCATTCCTATCATTATTTCATAATATTTAATAATATTATTTAATAATGTATGACTATCTAATTAAAAAGTGTAATTATTTCATTTCTGTAGATATGGCAGCCGTTAGATATTCAGAAGCCTAATTTTCTCTCTGCATTTACTCTCTAATGTGAGATGAAACTTGCAGGAGAGGGAGATTTACCAAGACATTCAATGCCCGATGGGCTTGACAGGAATCCCTCGTTGCAGTCACATCTGTAGCTGCCAACAACGTTCACACAGCGACCATTTTCACAGACACCTGGCTTGGAGCGGCACTCGTTCTCATCTTTACAAAAAATATAACAGCTAACAATTAGCACCAACAGAAATTGTAATAATGACAGCAACGGTAAGAACAGAAATTAAATGTAATAGCATCAACAAGGAACACAACAAGTGGTTACGAGAAAATGTGTCAGACTTCCTAGAATACATTAAATATTCCATGCAATACTTGAAAAATATTTTCAAGATGTGGAAAATCAAGTGATTAGGCCTGGAAAGGGCTTTCCAAGGAATATTATACCATTCTGTTCCTTCTGTACTTCATCCCAGGACAAAAGCTTTAATGCTTCACAGCTTATAACAAAAAGCAGAAAATGCAGCAGAGCAAGCTCCAGTCACAACATTTACCTGGTAAGTAATATTTGAATAAAACTGGAACACATGCATGAATTGAATGACAAATCTTTACTCTGTAACTATCAAGAGCCTCTGAATACATCTGATCTCTCCTGCAATAAGTTGTATTTCAGTCCACATATTATTTTCTGAAAGTTTACAGTCTTCATTTATTTTCTTCTACAGCTAATGGTACACATACTGTAGGCAATACCACCAATTTTTTAGATGCTTAAAATAAATCTCAGAAAAACTTTAAGTTCCTTAAAGGCAGAATTACATGTCAAAAAAAGAGCAAAAATCTTGTTAATACAGACTATTTTCCCTAAAAAAGAACAGCCCAAAAAACCCCCATAAAAAGTCTCTGAAGAAGAATCGTAATTCTCTTAGTGAAGGGGCATTGCTATTAAGTGCTTCCATTTAAAACATTCACCAAGATGAGTGTTTAATTGTTTCTTTTTTCCCCCCAGAGAATTTTGGAATGGTCCTGGGTTTTTTTCATATACCAGAAGAAAGTACAATTTGCTAAAATATAGGTATTGTCTTCCCATCATTTAGTAAATTATTGAGCAAATGATGGAGAAAAAGGTGCTTGTTTACTTCCAGCATGGGGAACTGTTTTGAATTATGGCAGTTTCCATACCTTTTGTTCTTTATGGCATTTATAGGTGGTTTCACAATCTTAAGAGTCTTAATTCTTTAAAGAAGTGATACATTACTTATATTAAAACTAAAGGAAATGTAAGTTTTTATTTATTAAAATCTTGCTTCCTGCTCATAAACTGATGTCTCATTCATTTTGAAAATTAATTTTTTAAATGTAACATCTTTCTGAAAATCTGCTGGGTATAGTTGTAGGGTGATGGAGTTTTTATTCTGGAATCCTTATTAGTCAGTTAGAACTGAAATTGAAATGGAATAGAAAGTTTAAGATATTTGGTATCATTTGATATCTTAAGTGTCCTTCATGAGCTGTTATTTTTTGATTTTATATATATATATATAATTTTTAATCTGTTTGCTTGTGCATATTCCATTTGATGCCTTCTTCCCTTTCTAAGCTTTACCTGTGCATCCTTCTCCATCAGGTCTCTGGGTCATCCCAGGAGGACAAATGCACACGAAGGTACCAATCAGATTTTTGCAAATCATGCCCCTTGATTCACAGTCATGGAGACCTTCAGCACACTCATCTAGGTCTGGAAAAAAAAGTACATATATTTTGGGGGTGAACTTCCTTCCAGTATCTTCAGTTCCTGAAGACAACTTCACGAGAAAGGATATGCAGGCTTCCCTAAGTAAAAGCACTGAAGGACAAGTCCAAAATCTATGATTATTTGCAGTTATCTTGATCTTTGCGAGCTGTATCATCCTGTCACGTTGGAGATGAATTTCACCATTGTGACATTCTTGGCTTTGCTGTCCCCATCAAGGTTACACTTCCTGAGAAAACCCTAAATACTGGGGTTTTTTTGTTTTGTTTTTTTTTTTTGTGAGTTCTGAAAGAGCAAACATCACCTGCTGGGCTGTTTGCTACATTCCATGGAGAGGACGAACGTAAGATGCACAGAAATCTTTGCATTATGTGTTACATACAATTATGGAAGGTGGGGAGAAGTTTATACATCAGTCATTACCTTTGCACATCTTTTGGTCTTCTCTTAGTTCATACCCCACAGGGCAGGTGCACTCATAGAAACCGTAAGTGTTGATGCAACGAAAAGCACACAGCAAGGGGTTCTGAGCACACTCATTGATGTCTGATCAGAGAGAAACAAAAAAAGATATTACCTACTAAGCTTCAAAACAATCACTGAGAAGGTTTTATTACACCTGGGCCTCTCTTTTCAGCTAAAATTATCAGAAAGGCAGTAATTCACAGCATTAGGTTTTGAGTAACTAGAGAAAATGGAATAATTTTAATAATTGAATAATTCTCTAATTCTGCTTAAGAATAATGGCATAGTTTATATATAGAACTACTTGAGCTTAGTACGGCAAGTTAGGGGAGGCCTATTTCAGATCTTCATTACATGCTTATATTTAATGCACTTTTTGAGTGATGAGAAATGTCAGCTTCAGAAAGCAAACTAATTACGATTCATAAAATATAACATTTGTGAGAATGCCTGAGATGGGGCATTCCCATTGAGTGTGAGAAATCCTGTGATAAAGTTATCAGGTTTCTTTTCCAATTATATATTTCAAAGCACAGAAACTTTCTCTTCCTCCAAGTTATTACAGCATGAAAGACATGGCTAATAAAGTAATTTGAATATTGAGGACTGGACAAAAGCCAAAGGAAAAAATAAAATAATAAAGAGGACGGGTTACCTTCACAATTCATCATTGGGCCTGGCTCAAATCCTTCGTGACAGCTGCACTCAAAGCTGCCAACCACATTAGAGCACGTCCCATTTCCACAGGGGTTGCCAATGGAACATTCATCTGTATCTGTACATAATGAGTAAATGCAGAGTGAAGATAACTGGGATAGGCTTTGTTTTAAATTCAAGAGTTCCAGTGCCTAACGCTGCACACACCTATGCAGTGCACTCCTGTGAAATCCAGGTTGTACCCCATGGGGCACTCGCAGCGGAACGATCCATCGGTATTGATGCAGTGACCATTGGAGCAAATTCCTGGGCTTTCAAGGCATTCATTGACATCTAAAAGGCAGGGAGAGATTAACAGCCACTCAGCTGATGCATTTCAAGTCTTAAAAAACGCATTAAAAAAAACCCTAAGCACCCTTTTATGTTTCTCTCGAGCCAAGCACTTCAAAAAGTGTTCTTTTAATACATTTCAAAGGTCATGCTCTTGTCACCAGCAGCTGTGAGGAGTAAGCTGTCACATGCTATAATATCCAAGCATAGTTTTAAGTATTAATATTTACTTTCTATATCCAGAAGAATCCCTACCTTCCCGTGTATCATCAATTCCAGGAATAGTTCCATGACCATATGGGCACAGGTCCTGAAAAGCAACTGCAGAGATACATTTTCTTTAAAAAGCAGAGCGAGAGACGGAATCATGACAGATGGTTAAAGCCATCCAAAAAAAGGATACTAGTTCAGGTCTCTGCAGAGCAGCACCAAGAAATCAGTATTTCTCTTTATCTGCTGTTTCTTCCATTTAATTTAATTTCATTCCTTTTGCTAACTTGAAAAATCATTCCAGAAAAAGGCACTGAGAGCAAATGTTGGAAAGATCTCTCTTTCTAATGACCGAAAAGAACAACACCAATGTGCTCCTCTTCTTTCCCCAGAAACACATTTTAAATTTTAGGTGTGTACCTTCTTCTTCCTTTGGACACAGCTCACAAGGGTCACCCCATCCTTCTCCTGGCATTTTACTACAGCAACACTTGGCCTTTGTGGTGTTGAAAGCCTTTGGCACTGAGCACTTCCCATTCTCAAAGCTGGTGAAACAGAAGCTCTGACGAGTATCTAGAAGAAAATACAGTTATGCAAGAGCTAGAACCTTCTCCCAGGTTAGATGATTACTATGGCTGCCTTCCCTGCCAGAAATAACGTAAGACCTCTATTTTTAATACTTTTTAAAAAGCACTTACAATCCTCGCAAAGATATAAATTGGAAGGGGTTTCCACAGAGTATCTGTTATGTTTCAGACTGAGTTATTACATTCCTTATCCATGAACTCACCAAAGCACCTCCGCCCGTTGTCAGACAGCACAAAACCTGTGGGACAGATGCACTGGAAACCTCCGGGGGTGTTGGTGCAGGACCCGAAGAGGCAGATGTTGGGATCCTCGTTACACTCGTTAATATCTGTAAAACAACGGAGAAACCTTCACCATAACCTCACCTGGGTAAAGGAAGACTGTTTATTTATTTACTGATTGATTCCACTGAAGCAGCTTCCAATAAAGTGCCTGGGAGGTAAACCAGCCTGCAGGTTTCGCAGGTTCCTTCAAATTAGAGTTTCTCACTGGCATGTACTTTCTTTTTTAAATACCATTCCCTGTTCTTCAATATAATCAAAATGTAAATGCTTTCAGAATATATTTCCCATAAGAATAATATTTTTCTGTAAGCATAAAACATCCAAAGATTACTTGTTAAAATCTGTTTATTGGGGGTTCTTTTAATTAAAGGTGTACTTTTTTCATGCTTACTGTCAGATTCTGGGACTGAAGCTACAGCTAGTTATTAGTAGAGTGACACCTTTAGTTGTATTTACATGCCCAGATTAATATTTAGTAGTCTTTTTCTGCCACTCTCATTGTGTTATTTAAAATATATTCCTGTTCTAATGAATAATCTATAATATATTACTATTACTATTAGAAGACAGTTAAGATTTATTTTTTGATAGTGGTAATATAATGAAATATATTAAATAATTATTAAAAGCATGAGCCAAAGTATTTGTATTTACTGTATATATCAACTGCACATAAAATTGTGCAGCTCAAACAGCATCAGGTGTACATCCTTCAGCTATACAGACAACAGACAAAGCAGGAAAATATTTCATTAAGAGACACTTAGTTTTTAATATTTATTATTCAAAATTATATTTTAACTTAACCTATTCTGCTAATACTAAAAGAATATATAAGCCACCTTGCTAAAGCAATTTTTAAAGGCAATTATAATCTGATAAATTATGGGATGTATTTTAATATTCTTCAAAGTACAAAGCTTTATGAGTCTTTCAGTAAGGAATAATGAATGAACCATCACATCCTATGGCTATACGAGCATCCTACAATACAAGCCACTAACCAAAGTTAGGCAGGAACAAGGCTCTCTCCATGAAAATGGGCTTCATGGATGTTGAACACTCAAATTTGTAGTGCCATTTTTGCAGGTATTCACTGAATTCTCTGCTGAATTCACTGAAAACTCTACTGAGTTTTAGAAAAATGGGGTTCTCAGCAGGTAAGAAAGCAATGGAAATACAATTTTTTTAAATTTGGAAAGTGTAAGTGGAAGAATGGATGTGTGAAAGTGAGAGATGGAAGAAATCAGGTGGGATTCAAGTGATGTAACTTGTGAAAAGCACTGCCTTGAGTCCCATTTTCAGAAATTGCTCTCAGGTGCAGCACGTGGACAAACCACTGCAGCACAATCTGGCATTTGACTGAACTCTGCAGCAGGTTCTCATGGACAGGCTCTTTCTGTGAGCAGCATTCAGAGAAAATGATAACCAATTTCCCAGCTGCTGTGATAGCTGTTAATATACAAATACAAATAATGCAAAGCACAGGGATTCAGCTGCATAGGACAAGAAAATTGCTCTTTTGAAGTGCTCATTACTAGTGAAATGAATGATTTGGTGCTCAAACTCTTTCTGTGGCTGTAATGGAGACACTGCGGAAGTAAACAAGTCCTTTCCCATTTATTCCTATAAAATGGAAGGGAATGTATCACACGGGTAGGTGAAAGCTAAGAATTGTGGCCCCAGTTGTTCTGGTTCCTCCTGCATTCAATCATCCTGAGCTAACAAAGCATTCAGCCTCTGCCAGCCTTCACATCACAGACTGAAGTAATGGATTCTCACAAAGCTGTTTGCCCACAACCTCAGTAGAGAGTAATGGGGAACATCTGCTACAAGGGCTGTCAAAATATTAATCTAAGTTTTACTGCAATCACATGTGATAATCTGGGCATTTCCTGGCAGCTCTTGCTTCAGATTCTCTGGACACATGGCAGAATGACAAAAGAATTGTCATTCTGCAAGCCCCTTTCATCCAGTCTGATGCTCTCAAAAACATAGATTCTATGAAAAGAAGGTACTAAAGTGGCCATAAACAATAACACTCCTTGAAAACAAAAAACTTTCATTATTTTACATTTGTGACTTTAGAACTGTAGGTGATTTGAATTCACCTCAAACATAACTGCGAATATGGAGTCAGCAGCTGGCCAAAGAAATTGTGAAATTGGCAGGCAAACTGAACATTGGTGGCGTGATACAAGTGGCTGAGAGAGCTCAGGGGCTTAGAAAAATAAATCCTGTTGCTCAAGACAAAAAGTTCAAGATGGTTGCTGTTCCTGCAGCCACATTGATTAGGTGCCAGTAAGTCAAATCTTAAATGCCTGATAAATTCACAGTATCCCATGCTTTGCTCTGTTGAAAAAGGGAGTTGTAACTTTGATTTATTTCTTGTTCTCTGCCACAGCAAATCTTTGTTCCTAGTGTGAGACATTCAGCTCCTGAATGACAATCAAGGCTTTAAAGTGAGACCTCTAAGAACAAACAAGAATATAAAAACTGATGACCGGTCTACCGTATCCTCCTTCTCCTCCTGGGAATCTTAGCACTTGAGAGGCATTATACAAAAGGTAAAATCAGAAAACAGTTGTTAGAAGAAATTGATTTAACAGATTGTTCCTATAAGCACCACAATTTTATCAAGATTTTAAAATTTAATTTCCCTCTGAGACCAAATGCTTAGTTCATGCATTGATTGTCAATAATTACTTTCTGTAAAAATTATATAAATACAGTGAGCACATCTGTTTTATGAATTATATTTTTTCAGACTGAAAGGTAAAGTACTCATTTTTTTAAAAGTATTTCTGCTTGCATTAATGACAAAATTACTGTTCAAATTAGATTACTATACAGCACAAAATATTCTTCTGCCTTCCTTTTTAAAACCTCTTCCTGAAGACTTTTTTACCTGTTCCCTGTCACCATGATTTTTAGTCAGGGAACATTCACAAACATTAGGGTGTACAACTGCTTTCCACCCAATTAGAACCACATACAAATTCTTAAATTGTCCAGAACAACAGTTATAACTTGCCTTACCAATACAACTTTCACTTTTTACTTCATATCCTGGTGGACAGATGCATCTGAATGATCCTTCCAAATTTTGGCAGGTACCAGGAGAGCATGAACCAGGCAGTGCCACACACTCATTGGTGTCTTTGGGGGGTGGAAGAAATCAACAAAGGTTTAGAATCTTGTAATTCTTATGGTAACAGAACATAAAAAAAAAAAAAAAAGACTGAAGGGTTCTGTACTAATTTTCTTTTTCTAAGGTAATTAATTGCTTGAAGACCAACATCTATTCCCCAGAAGTCCTGTTACTTCTACTGTGTTTTCATTTAAGTCACTATTATTTTCTTTTGATATTTAGATAGTCACACTGTGTTGCTTCCCTCTACATGGGAGCTGTTAGTTTATTTCAGTTCATCAGTACTGGAACATCATGTGTTTTCATACATACCAACACAATTCTTGCCATCCAGAGTAAGCTCATATCCTTCATTACACAAACATTTGAAAGAACCAATTTCATTGAAACACCGTCCGTTTCTACACACCTGACCAAAGAAGGAACTGCACTCATCAATATCTGATAAAAAAATAAAAAATAAAAATTAAAATATCAAAATTGAACCCAAGAAGTGGGAGTTCAGTCCCAGTATACTACATACAGTATGTTATAAACACACTCAAGTTTCAATACTTAGTATTTCTGTGGAAAAGGTACATTTTGTAGCAACAAGAAATCAGCTGACAGCTGGTTGAATTCTCACCATAGTTCTCACTGGAGCATAAAGTGCACATTCTAAATAAAACACATTTTTATCATAAGGTATTACAATTTCCAGGCTTATAGCTTTACCTCAGTTACTGCATCTGGAGATATTCAATTACTGCTAAGGGACTGCATGACACCAAGTTTACCAACAGAGGAGAAAATGTGATATGGGTGCTCTGGATTTTATCTGGATCCATATGCACTTGAGTTTCCTCCTAAAAACCTGTCCCTGCTAATCTCAAATTGTGGACTATGTAATTTGATTTGCACAGGAAGATTTTCTCCTTCATTACAGTTCTGAAAATGATGTTTCAAAATGCTTGAGATTTTGTAGGGTTACTTCAGGAATGCAGACTTAAACGACCACTGGATATGGGAAAACGTGGATGAGGAAGAATGAATTAAAAGGATATTGGATAAGCATCATGCTGTAAGAAAAACTTGTACTTTGCAGCACATTCTTGTTACTTTACTTTTTTCTTTCCTGGATAAGAAGAGGATTTAAAATGCTTTTGTAAAGATGTCGTAGTTCTCTCCTGAAGCTGAAGGAACAATTAGACTTTGCTGTGTCTTCCTTCTGTAGCAGGAAGAAGTACAAAGGGAGAAGATCTCAAGGTTTATGAGCCTGTTTCTCCATCAAGGAAGATGTTGGTTGCTTTATTACAAGAACACAGGAATTAAAGTAGTCCAAACTCATCAGATATTCTGGTGTCCTGTGCTTTAGGAATATGAAATAGCAATGCCTGTGTCAGCTCTGCATAACTTTGCTCGTTTTAGGAGAGCAGACCTGGCAGGTTACAGATCAGCTGTCCTGGCTTTCTTACTGCTGGTCTACTTCTTCCTCACCCTGTGCAGGAGTCAAGCAAAACAGTGAAATAAAGGAATTATTTTAAATTCATGAGGCAGCACTGGTGGTGGGATAGAACAAGAGGTGCCTGTGGACTGTGCCTGTAGCCAAAGATGTGCTGTAAATAACCAGGAAGTCTAAAAGGGTTGAGAGATGCACTAAAACATCAGTGAACTGAAAGTTTCCCCATTAGTCCAGATATTCAGGATAATATTATATTATCTCAATTAGCTGTCATTTAAAAAATCACTTTTAATTAGCTTAAAATGTGACAGAAAGGATTAACCTCCAGAGCTGGTAACAACAGAAGCTACTGCACTCAATTAACTTTCTTCAGACCTTGACATCCCTTGTGTTTAACTCTGCACCGTCCTCCTTGGCATGCCAAGCCAGCAGCAATGAAAGCAAAAGCTTGGATTAGGTCTCTTACCCACACAATCGTTACTACGAGTTAATTCAAATCCTGGATAACACAGGCAGTTGTATGATCCAACTGTGTTCTTGCAGGTTCCGTTTCCACATGGATACTGCTCACACTCATCAACATCTGCAAGGAGAGACAAGCTGCATGTGGGAACTGGTTTTCCCAGGTATGGGTAATGTCTCGTCTGTGCACAATTGCAATATCCTAAACTTTGGTCCCTTGTTTCATCTGTCACATTATGTGTTCGTGTTACACAGTTTTACAGCTTCTCAGTACATAGAGGAAAACACTACATCATGCAAATTTTTGTGTCTTTTAAAATAAAAGGTACTGTTGCATTAAAAATAAATGTGTGTGTGCAGTTATCTGAAGGCATTCCATCTTTTTGTTTCCCATACTAACATTTCTTAANNTAATCAGGATTAAGCCCTGAAATGATCAATTGTTATATACATAGTTTACCTCAGAGCCTGTGAAAAGCTGTTGAAAATGCAATGTAATTTATATAAGTAAGTGCATAATGTCAATATTGCATCCAGAATTACAAAGACTACTTACAAATTTGGCAAACATCCATTTTTAAAAGCCTCTAGAGTTCTATGTCTCCTGCCGTATGTTGCAGTAATTTCTGGGATTTCATGGGGATCTGGAAGCTATTGAGATTTTGCCATGCTAGTTCTTCAAAATTTTGCTTTGTCAAAACAGGTCACTTTCCCAAATATTCTCCCCAGATCATCTGACTAATCTGATTTAGTTTAAATTTGAGCAGACTCTGGACATAAATGAATATGTACTGCAATATGAATAGGTTTTAAATATCTATTTAAGATTGAAATACATCACCTTTTAATTTTAAGACCCTGTGATTACAAACTAAAAGAACAAGAAAAATATTCTTATTGTCTGATCTAATTTCTTATCTCTATCGTGTAATCATTTTCACATGCAATTAGCATAAAGTTACATTAAAAGTGGGATTCCTTTTTTTAAAATGACACATGAACTCAGTAGATTTAAATAATTTTTTAAATGTATCTTTTTAGATCCAAGCTCTATCACTTTGTGATATATCCTATAAAACTCTCTGTCGAATAATCCACTATGGTGTATTTTTGTGGAAAATTTTCTTCAGAAACATGAAGCTATCTCTGAACACATTGCTTTGTTGTCAAACTAATTTATGCCCTCCAAGGACAACTGCACAGACTTTATTCACCAAGGAAAAAAACCTCAGAAATACTTGGTTCAGTTATTTAATGTCAGCATAACCTGCTGAAAAAATTAGACTCATCTTCCCCCCTGCAAAGAGCCCACAGCCAACCAAACCACACGCAGAAAAAAGTATTTCCTCTCCATACCCATGCACATAGTCTGATCCTGGGATGCCTTGAAGCCGTTGTGACACACACACTGGTAGCTTCCCTGCATGTCCACACACAAACCATGACTGCAAACGTTAGGAATTTCCAGACATTCATTGCGATCTGTAACCAAAACACAAAACAGATGGTGCACGTTATTGACCTCCATTATATCCTCGTTTTACACAATAATGTTTTTATAATCCATTGTTATGATTAAAACCAGATTCAAAATTATCTATAAGTAAATCTGAATCATAAGAGAACTTCATTTTACGGGAACTGCTTGCCTTCACGCCTTGAGGATAAAACTACTGCCAGGATTTGGCTGATACCTAGAATATATCCCTTAAAAATGTCACCTCATCTTTTATTACATTTTACTGAGAAACTTGGCTATAAAGCAATACAGCAGAATGCACTAGGTAACAGGAAATAAAGGATGCTGAGAGAAACACACACATACCCTTGGTGAGGTGAAAACAGGAGAGGAAATAATCTGATTTCTTACCCACACAGGCACCGTTGGGTGACAGCTTAAAGCCCGCAGCACATTCGCAGCGGTAGCTCCCAGGGCTGTTGATACAGACAGCATTTCTCTGGCAGAGGTTGTCCCCATTGCTGCACTCGTCAATATCTGAAACACCAAGAGTTCAGACATCAGAAGACGCTCCTGCCTCAGACTTACATGGTATTATTGTCTTGCTGGGCAGGAGGAAACCTCAGTTCTCTGAAAGCTCAAGCAGCCTGACCCCCAGCCTCCTGTGCTGGGAATGCACACAAAAAGCAAAATCAACAGCATTTCACCCATGTCACCTTTTGGATGAAAGAGGATCCTACGAATCCAACTTACCATGCATCAGTCACTCTGCAAATTTGCAACATCTGCCTAAAGAAATGTTTGTATTTAAAAAAAAACGAACTTCCTCTTTGCCTTTGAACTGAAAAAATAAGTGGCACAGTTTGCAACTTCTTAGGATGAACATGTTAGCCCAAAATCTTCAAACAAATTACAAATCTCCTATTGCAAATCCTCAAACAAATGACAAAACTCCTATTTTTGCAGCACACAAAACTTTATTAGCTCCTATAAGTATCTCTGCTTCTAAAACTGTAGCAGAAGAGGCACAAGTTGGAAAAAAAATCCAAGATACTTTTCTTTGGGAAGTTCTAAGATCAAGAATTAAATTTTCTCCCTAAAATAAAATGAAACAAAACAAAAGCATTGACTACCTATTTTAGGAGTCTGACAGAAAACAATTACAAACTTTATTTAAAGTTCATGTGCATCTGTATTGACGACAAGCACATAAACTGATTTAAAACCTCCAGCCCTACAAAAGCTCACAGTCTGTCTCCTAGATTTTGAAAACCACATGAAATAAGTGTTCCCCTTCCCTTTAGGACAAGCTCAAGGGGGCTAAGGAGAAAATAACCAAACTTCCAATCACCTTCACAGACCAGGAGCAGGTCATTGTAGCTGAATCCAGTGGGGCACTCGCAGCGGAAGCTGCCAATCTGATTGATGCAAACTCCATTGGCACAGATTCCTGGGATTTCCTTACATTCATCAATGTCTGGAAGGCAGAGGAGCTGCTTTAAGCACAGTTCATCATGATTTTACACACTGCAAGGGTTCTCATTTTCACCGTGTTTAGAACTGAGCTGAGTTCCTTTTAATCTACATAAATTAGTTACACACAGGTTATAAAGCTACACATATGCCCATTGTGACAGAAAATGGCATATGAAGTTCAGGAAGGGGTTAAAACAGAGCTGAAATAAGTATTGGCCAAGATGCAGAACTTACAAATGTGCAGAGAAGTGACATAATATTTCTGAAGACAAAGCTTTACTGATCAAAACTCAAAATCATGAACTCAGATGACGGCAAGGGAGCAAAATAACACAAAAAATGTAGAAATTAAATAAAATAAAAAGGGGGGGAGGGGGAGAAAGATTTTACATAAAAATTGGTCATAGTTTGCGTCACCACTGTAACTCCAAAATTAAATTTAACAACATTAGTATATGAAATGTTTAGTTTGCTTATCAGTATGCCAGTGCAAAAACATTATGCAGACCAACTTTTGGTTAAAATAAAACTGGTGAAACTTACCAACAGCTTTTCCAGTATGGATGTCGAAAGTGAAGCCAGGAATATTCCCACATAGGCTTTTGAATTGAACTAGAATAAAATAGAGAACAATACATTATCAGGGAACGTATAAATCTCCCAAGAATTGCTTGCAATCTTCTCATCTACTCCGGGGTTGTTTTAAGTCAAATCTATTCAGGAGAGCACCTGCCTCTTCTATAGCTTGTATTGAAAATTCATACTGCCAATAAACTAATGCAAATTCAAATAGTAATTCAAACTTTCTTCAAATCTCGTGTGCAGATTTTGGCACATGAGTAAATGACTGATTTGAGAATGCAGCCATTCAGTTAGGGTTTGGGTTAGTTTTGTTGTTTTCTTTTTTTAATAGAGCTCCTTAAGGTTTATTTTCTAAGCATCTGTAGTGAGAATCTACAGCACTTACCAATATGAGAATATAATTTAACAGTAGCAAAGCTTCTTTCACAATACTATCTGTTTTATTTTGTATGGAATTACTGCAGATGAGTTCCACTGAACTTCTGTTCAGCAGAATGGAGACTGTGCTTTAAAAAGAGAAAAAAATCCCTTTTTATTTTTTAGTATGTTCCTTCTATATCCTCATTTTTCATTTGGAGAATGGGAAATGCTCGGTGTGAAGTGCAAAATAAATTAGCCCATGGTTTTCTAGGAAAAGTGTTTGAAATTGAGTGGGTTTGCGACACATAGAGAAAAATTTCTAGCTTGGATTCTATTAATTATTGCAGATGAGGTTTTAGTGCCAGAACTGTGCTCTCCAGACCAAAAGTTATTACACATTTACAGTAATTGCTTTTTAATCTAGGTAGAAACATAAAAAATATCAGACCTACAACTACAAGCATGTCAAAATTGTATAATGCTACCAGATTCCTGTTTGAGGGAAATTAAACAATTCCAGTGTGAAGACACAACCAGTTTGAATGAGCAGTTTGCAAACAATAACCGTGCAGCCACCATTCAGCACCTTTTTATATCATATCAGCATTCAAATTATCCAGAAAATGTATGCTTCAACGATATTCAGTTTCCCAATTACTGCCAAGGAAGCATTTCAATGTGTCTGGCAGGTTATTTGTACATTCTGGGCACTAGGTTAAAGTGAAATATGCTTCAAAAAAGTGAGCAAAATTTACAAAAAACCCACATTAGATTGATGTAAAATTCTAAAGGTTTCTGGAAGTGTAATATCTGGAGACTTCCATGAGTTGTTGGCTCACTGTTGGTGCTGCTGGGGACCTACAGGAACCTCTTCACCCAAAAAAGATGCTTTCTATTCATTCCTATTCTCCTCCTCTTTACTGCGAGGATGAATATAGAGCCTGCCTTTGATGTGTCTCTAAACCTGAAATGCTGACACAAATTATCCTAGCACCAAAAATACGAAAAACAAAGAGCTCCTTCTGTATTCCTGCAAGTACTGCTCTTTAATCTGGAGCAGTTATAGTCTTTACTGGCTGCAGTTTGAGTTCTTATCATCTGCATTTTAATGGCAGCTCCTCAGTCACTCGTCATTCTGAAAAGTTTAACTACTATTATGGATTGAAGAATTCTCGCCTCCTTTACACCAAACATTCCCCATTTTTAGCAAATTTAGTTAATCATTGCTCAGAATTATATTTGGCAAGGTATTTTTTCAGCATTCAGACATACTCAGTCATTTTTCTAAGCCAAGAAGGATCCAGTATATCTGAATATCAGCATTTTCTCCTTTCTTCTGTCATACTGTTTAATGGCTCCCTAATGCTCACCCAGGTTATCCTTTCAGTACAAGATACAGGGCTACAGAGCTGTCTACCACAGTGCTTTACCATCCAGCAATCTACTGCTCTTGCATAGTTATATCTTTAATACAAGTTACTACAAAAATTGAATACACTAATAGATTTTGCATACTACTTATGTGTAAGATTTGAGGCTTGTCAAACCTAGTTGCTTTTCTTAGTTCTTTTCTTCAAGGAGATTTATGCCATTTACTGCTGTCAGTAAATACATCAGACAAGAAAAGAGCCCTGTGCTCACTACCCTGTCCTGGTGGCCAGTGATCTCCTACTCCCATGATCAAAGACATCACATCTGGGAGGATGAGGCAGAGCCTCCAAGGACCTCTTTTGTTCTGTTATGCTACCTCCAAGTTTCATGAATTTCACTGAATTCAGGTTCTCACACTTTCTAATTATTTTTCCCCCCACTGGTTTCACTGTGCAGAGAAAGAGTATATCATTAGGTAAGGACTGTACAGGTACAAAATGTCTGTATGCAAAGTGCCAAAATATCCACACAAAAATATGGCAGAGATTTATCCTCTGGAAGCTTGGCTTTGCAACAGTGACTTAAAAACTATTTCAAAATCCCACTTATTACTACACTATTTTTTTTGGACAAAAAAGATCTGTCACATAACAGGAAAAAAAAAAAACAAAAAAAAAACTAAACAAAAGAGGACTATTATTTCTGATTAAAGTTTGTATACTAATAGTCATCATCTGCATGACGTGTGAAACCAAACAGAACAGTCTTTACTACTTAAAGTCATCAAACAGAGACTGACTGCCGAGCACAAACAGAGAAAAAGGAAGAAAGAGCTCTGCTCACCAAGGGAAAAAAAGGCGAGTGCAGGGGCATGTGAAGCTCACTTGCAACCCTCATCAGGGCAGGACAGTGCTCCTAACGAGCCACTGTGCTCAGTCTGGTGACATGGTGAGGGTCGGTGTACCCCAACCCCTGCCTGTGATGTGCAGCCCCCACCCAGACTGCAAAACAATTGGTTGTAGAACATAAGTGCAGCCATTCAACCACTTCCCCTTGGAAGTTGTGTTTGATCCCTCACACAATTCCTTTTCATGGTGGAAAGGGTTCAACCGCGCCTGCAACAACAGTAAAGTCATTTGGAAAAGCTAACAAGGCAATACTGAAATATTTCAGGAAATATTTAAACTCCATAAGTGCTTGCAAAATACCAAGAAATTTTGGTTTTAACAAATCATTAAAAGCTGCAGAAGTTTTTGAGAATTTGAGTGTCACCAGTCTAAAAGGAGAATTCTTTCTTCTACCCAAGAAGATTAATTGCATGAATCCCTGCTAGCAGTTTGCTGTACTTTTCTCATCATGTTGTCACCATGATGACAATTTTATGACATTTAGATAAATGACTCTGGGAAAAAATTTAATGAGTTCTCTGTGGTGGCAAACATGTATTTCCTTTCTCAAGCTTATTTCCATTTCCCATTCCTGACTGCTAGGAGCATTCCTTCGTCCTCCCTCCTATTTAAGAAGGAAAAGAAAAAGGGTGCTTTCTATTCAGTCCCATTATCCTCCTCTTTACTGCGAGGGAAAATCTTTCTTAAATTGTCTGTTTTCGACCTAATATCACAAGGATAAACCACTTGGAATGGAAGTAATAAATTCTTTACACTAAAATCACAATGGTTTTTAAATCAAAGCACCAGAGGCATAGATGTAGTGATAATAAACCAGTAAACTTGGGGCAAGTGCATTAAACTGTAAACTGTATTTGTACGAAGCAGGCACATGAGTTTTTTAGTTTTATCTAAGCATCTTTGCTCTTTTTCTCAAAGGTAAAGAATTTTACAGTGAATGTCAGGTTTCCCTCCAAGCTGGTCATTCTCCCCTCAATGACTTTTCTGAGTTGAGCTTTCAGGGGTGCTTTATTCCAGGAAATCAATTCCATAAAGACTGACTGAAAATTAATTGTCCTTTATTACTTTCACCTCCATTTACAGAAGACAATTTTTTACTTCCCATTGCAATGCCCTACTTACTGGGCCATTTTTGCAAGTTCAGTCACCTTCAGTAGAGGAAATGTAAAAGCAACCAAGCAGATCATGGATCAAATATGAGACACAGCTGAAGAATCTAGACAGGCTTCCCATACTTGGTATGAAACCAAATCCTGATGTTCTGACACACTAGGACTACCAGGACAAATGTGTCTCCAAATATCAAGAACTAAATTACACTCTCCTAAATTAATTGTCCTGGAAGACAGACCACACAGGAGGTATCTGTCTGGTCAGCGTCTTCAACACTAGTATTACTGCTCAGTAGAAGTTCTTTTAGGATGAAATGTTAACTTTAGTCAATAGATCAAAGCAGCAGATGAGCAAAGAAAGTAACAAAATGGGGTGACCACAGAAGGCTTTACCTGTTCCTGGAGTTGGGCATGGCTCACAAGGTTTGTTCCAGGCTTTCCCAATATTGTATGTGCAGCAGCACATCCTTTTAGTCACATTGAAGGGCAGTTCATTCTCACAGGAGGTTCCATTATAGCTTCTGTAGCAAAAGCTTTTCCTCATGTCTGGATATGAGAAAAGAAGTGCTTATGAAGTAACTAAAATGATTATGATGATAGTTTGTAAATATCTACCTTCTACCAAACCAGACAATGTTTCATTAACTCTGTTTTCTGAATGTAGCATAAACACAGGCATTTAAAAATAATTTAAGGATTGATGTAATCTACAGTCTTTGTTTTAGATTTATGTGACATATTTTATGCTTTCATTTAAAGGGGGAAAAAGGCAAACTTCTAAGGAATCATAAACACAGTATAGATACTCATGATATCCATTTGTATTGCAAACTCCACCATTTGGAAATGATCAGCTAAAACAAACCAGTGAACAGTGAGCCCTATTAGGGAGTAAGAGCCCTTGAATGCTGCCAGGCAATCACAGGGACCTCTTTCCTGACAACATGACACCAACTGGGAGCTAAAAATAGCCAAAATAAAGACAAAGCAGAGGGCCTGGCCATCAAACACTCTGATATTCTTGCATTTCTGGGGAAGATGACATTTTGCATACCCATGCAGTTGTGTCCTCCGTTCACCTGCATGTATTCAGGTGGGCAAATGCAGGTGTAATTCCCCAGGGTGTTGTAGCAGGTGCCAGGACCACAGACACCAGGGTGTGCAACACACTCATCAATATCTGGAGACCAAGAAAAAACATTACAGTTAATGAGGGCGAAGAGGTCCGAGTCCAAACAAATGTTTCTGAGAAATTCGGCCGTAATAAACCACACTAAGATAACAAAAATGCTTAATTTAAAGAATAGCTTGGAAAATGCAGCTCTGATTTTAACTTCTAAGCTTAGCCTTAGTTCTCTTAAGTGCAAGACAACACACTAAATAAACGAAAAAATTATTGAACTTGCCACTGAAACAGGAGCAAATCGACTTCACAAAAGACATCCACACCTTCTTCTCACAGCAGGGTTACTCACTTTTTAGTTTTTTGGGTCAACTTACAATTTTGGTTGCAACAATTATGAAAAATTTTGAACACAGAAGGAAAACCAGTATGAGCTTTACTTCATATTGAGTAAATCAAACTGCTGCTCTCACACCCAAAATGCAGGGAGCATCATAAAATGTGCAGGGGATAGAAAGTGTTGAAGTGAGAAGCCAGAAACCATTATTAACCCCTTAGTTTACTGAATACATGTGGCTGAGGTCATATATCTAAAGTGAAGATTAATATATCCAAGTGTTCCATTTCAAGCTTTTTGCTAACTGGATCGCTGGTGCCAAAGATAATGATTAGAGGGAAGATTCTAGGTAAGAGTGGGGTGTACCATGTCCACTTATGGATTTAAGGCTAAAAATCAGTGGTTTCCATAATAACTGCACTGTGACAGAGGAAGGGGTTTCAAAGGACTCAACCTTCACAGATTCTTGTCTCTTCACTGAGGTAGTAACCCTTTGGACATTCACACTGGAAGCTGCCAAAAGTGTTGATGCAATTTCCACCTTGGCAGAGACCTGGCAGCTCCTGACATTCATCAATGTCTGAAAACAGAGGAAAATAAAAAAAAAAAAAAATCATCTTCTTTTCATTCCAGAATGAAAAGAAAGAAGAGAATTTAAGTACTACCCTGAAATTTTGCCAACTAGTAGCTTTGAACTGTCAGAACTGTCAACTTTGCTACTGAATTGCTCTCGAGGAATGCGTGGATAAGATGCTCATTCTCTTCCACTCAAGCAGCCCTTAAGGAGCAGTTTCAGCTTGTTAAGCCCAATGTTCCATTGCTGTTTACAGGAATTTGGCATCTAATTCCTGACTTCTGCCCATTTATTGGAACCAGAGCTGCTTTGTCTGATGAATAATTCCTGACATTTGCACCTTCTGCTGATGAGCTGTAATTTTCATAAATTACTTATCCTTCAGGGCCCAGTTTTGAAATCCAGCTAAAATAAAGAATCACACAAAAGGCAACCACCAGACTGTTTTCCTACTGAAATGGTGTTGGGCTTCTTCAATATTCTTTTGCTGTGTGCCTTTTCATGTTGTTTCCCAGTTCACATTTACAGTGGTTTTTGCTTTCCACTAAATATAATGACTTCTAAAAAATGCACTTCCTCTTCAAAGATGACCCCTTTTTTATTATCTGTCATCACAGCCATTTATAAAAAACTCACCTTCTAAAATAATAGTGATGGGATTTGGTCTGAATCCTTCTCCCCCTGGACAGAGAGTATTGTATTCAGCTGAAGTAAAATATAACAAGACACAACATGTCAGTCTCATAAAAAATACTATTATGTCAACAGAATCATAAAATATCACTTGTGTTTTTAATGGCTGCTCTTCCCTACGGTCATTTGGTTTCTACTTTTTGACCTCTTCACAGTAAATAAAACATGCACAGTTCATTAGCAAAAAACCAAGATAAGATTAGGAGTTCTGCTTTCTTTTATTACCACAACCTCAGATTGTGGCAGGCACAATATTGACTTTTTCCATGCTGTGTCCTTACAGTGGCACGTATTTTCTGGTTCGAATAGTTCTTTAATGGAATGTCAGTATCCCACTGATAAAGATAAGAGATAAACCAGGAATTCCTACTCTTAGGAGGCTGTAAAGAACAACACATTTGTGTTGCATTATTCACTAAGGACCTTCAAAGCTCTACAAAACTGGTAACTATCATTGGGTAAGTTTTAAAAGTATTCAGGAGTGACTTAGACATAAATACTCAACAGTTATCAACACTTTTCTCTGGAGAATAACGAAGCCCTCCAAATTAAAGCCATAATTTAATTAACAATCATTATTAATTTATTTCTCTACCAACTTGGACCTTCTGAGCAAGAATTCCTGGCAGATGTATGCACTCTATTCCATTCTTATCAGTAAATTTTTTAATCAATGGGGTGTTTTTTTTTGTTTTTCTGTTTTTGTTTTGTTGTTCTTGATGTTGTTGTTGGGGGTGGTGTTTTTTTGTTGTTTTTTTTTTTTTTTTTTTTTTTTTTTTTTAATGCGGGAGGGTTAAAGACAATAAATTCA
>VWZN01015379.1:14113-35795 GCA_013396955.1 Regulus satrapa | reverse complement strand
CTGTATCACCTGAGCTTCTGGACATAGAAAACTAGTTTTTCATTTCAGATTTTAACTATCTGAACTAACTTGGGCCCGATTTCTTAACATTTTCCAGCTTATTCTGTTTCGTTGTTGCTCTACAGGAGGTGAAGCTAGCAAAAATGAACAAAATACTTTTATTTATTCCTTTACCACTGCAAATCCTTGTTGTCACTGCCCTCATGATCATAACGTAACAGACACCTTCTTTTAATCACTTACTGACTTTGAAAACCAGAGAAAGAACCCATCCTTCTTCAGTCTTCTGAGAGCCCTGGTCAAATTGTAGTAATTTTTTATGTTTACATCTAAAAAACTGACTTCCCAGACCCTCTGAGGCTCAGTTCACTCCCTGCAAAGCACTTTAAAAAGAGCACATTTTGCATTATCTCCATAATTCAGAGCTTGTCTCCTTTCAGGAATTTCCTCATTCTCTTTATCCAGTTCTGATTTTGCACCTTTGGCTCTCAGGCTCCCATGAAAGCAGAGAACACCCCTTCCCCCACCTGTACTAGCAGCTCTTTCAGACAAATACTTTTATCCCGTCTCTCTCACTTAACAAGAAGTATTAAACTCCAGAATTTCCTCAGGATACCATCTCCAGTGCACCACAAATAATCCTCACCCACCGGAATTGATGCCTTGGGGTTTAGCTTTTAAATTTTTCAGATCCTGTACTGCCCTGGTGTGTAACTTTAAAATTCCATAGCTTGCCAGCTGCTGTTCTCCCATTTTTTTCAGGCAAAACAATTCCTCTTTAGGCCTGAAACTCAGGGACACCTCACCATCTCAGGCCCTGAGAGACATAAGCAAGAGAGGACTGGGGAGGCCAAACTTGGAGCAAATCACTTCATTACCTGAAGCTGTAATTGGAGGATTAACCCCTGCTATGTCAATGGACCAAATTTTAATTGTGTGAAAAACTCGTGACCGCTGTCCATCTTGGGTGTAGCCTCTCTGGGAGGCTTTCGACTGGCCAAGGTTTACCTGTTGAAGGCCTAAAAAAATACCCACTTCTATTCTCTTAATCTTGTCTGTCCTCTGTTCTAGGTGGCCACTCCAAGGTGAGAGGAATGAGGGTTGTGTCTTTACAAACAAACTGTGGATCTACTGATAGACAAGATTAGCATTGAGAGATAAAGGAAACAAGGGGAAGGAAACACTGATTGATAGATTGGTAAAAGATATTTGCTTTTACAGAGGTTAGATTAGCTGATAAATGAAATTGGATATAGAAAGATGAAAGAAACAGCAGCGGAGAAAACATNAGGGACACCTCACCATCTCAGGCCCTGAGAGACATAAGCAAGAGAGGACTGGGGAGGCCAAACTTGGAGCAAATCACTTCATTACCTGAAGCTGTAATTGGAGGATTAACCCCTGCTATGTCAATGGACCAAATTTTAATTGTGTGAAAAACTCGTGACCGCTGTCCATCTTGGGTGTAGCCTCTCTGGGAGGCTTTCGACTGGCCAAGGTTTACCTGTTGAAGGCCTAAAAAAATACCCACTTCTATTCTCTTAATCTTGTCTGTCCTCTGTTCTAGGTGGCCACTCCAAGGTGAGAGGAATGAGGGTTGTGTCTTTACAAACAAACTGTGGATCTACTGATAGACAAGATTAGCATTGAGAGATAAAGGAAACAAGGGGAAGGAAACACTGATTGATAGATTGGTAAAAGATATTTGCTTTTACAGAGGTTAGATTAGCTGATAAATGAAATTGGATATAGAAAGATGAAAGAAACAGCAGCGGAGAAAACATAAATCCCATAAGAGTTAAGAATTAAAAGGGAGGGTTATACATTAGAGGGGAATTTTTAGGTATCAGGCATTCCGGGAAGTCTGTGCCTCTCAAGTACCTCAGAAATGGGGAAAGAGAGAGGGAAATGTGGCCAGGAAATTGGGATAAAAGTGAGGCTGTGCCCTCCAAAAATTCGAGAGACCCCAGGAGAATGCCCCATGGCCTCTCCCTTTATTCTAATAAACTGAAAGGGCTCCTCTGCATCCTTTTCGGACATAAACCTCTGGTGGCTGTGGGCTCATCTTCCTGGAGCTCACCTTTGTAGAAGGGCCTGCCGGTGAGGACGTCGCCACGGTTGGAGAAGCCGGGGCCCCGGGGGCACAGGGCCCGGTGTCGCTGGGTGCCGGGCGCGGGGCAGCGCTCGCAGCCCGAGCCCCAGGCGGCCCCCACGGCGCAGCAGCAGGAATCCATGCGCAGCCTGCCGGGCACGGGCTGCGTGCATTCCTCCTCCTCCCAGCGCAGGTAGCACTGCTCCATGCGGATATCTGCGTTACACAGCAACAGAACAGGCGCTCGTCCCTCTCCTCCGCCATTTCCCAGGCATCGTGCGCTGAGGCCTGAGCAGCAGGCCTCACACACAAAAGTTGACACAAAGGATGAGTCCTGGGCACTGATTGATTAACGCTGCCAGTATTATTTAGCAAAAATAGATGACAAAGATGCTTATGCTAGCTCTGTATAACCTTGTGTAGTTATCTACAAGAAAAATTATCATTTTGAGAAACTTTCCTAGCTGCCATTGATGCCTTAGGATTTTACTTTGTGTATTTCTCATATATTTTATATAATCCTGCGCTTATATTTTATATAATCCTTTCCCTGAAGTGTTTACACTTCATCTATAGTGTGTAACTCCATATAGAGTGTTAGTTACTTCTTTGCCATTTTGGGCAGACACAACAATTCCTCTCCAGGCCTGGGGACCAAGGACCCCCCCACTGCCTCAGGCCTGAGAGATGGGAACAAAAATGAGTTGGGGGGAGTAAATTTGGGGTAAATTACTTCATTACCTGGAGCTGTAATTGGGAGATGAACCCCAATATGCAAATGGACCAAAGTGATCAAAGTGTAAAAACCCATAAGCCATTGTCTATTTTGGGTGTAGCCCCTGGGGGCTTCATCTGCCCTAAATGTACCTGAAGGCTCTGCAATAACTGTAACTGCTTTTTATTCCCTTAATTCTGTCTGGCATCTGTTTTTAGGCAGCCCTGGAAAAGGCGTCAGTTTATTCATGAATAGAGGCCATTTGTAGGGTATTTTAGGGGAAAGCCTTCAAGCCAAGGCTTGGGCCCTGGCCAAGCCCTGGCCCTGGCTGGCTGGGACTTGCGCCATCAGATCCAGTAGTTCCTGAGCTAAAAATTTAGTCAAGTCACTTCGAGTTACTGATTTGGACCTATAAAAGTTGGACCCACTTACAGGGTGAATTTGGAGATCTCAGCTATGGGTGGATGCGCCTGTTGGGATTCTCCCAGTTGCTGGGAAGGGCTCTCCAGGTCCTCGCTGTGAAACTCCAGCTTCACAGACTACCCGGAGACTCAGGATATGAGTGATGGTAAAGCATTTAGGCAGTTGGTGGTGTATCTTTCTCTCATATAGTAACAATTAGGCGCATTCCCTAGCTTATTTTTGCTTGTTGCTAAAGTCAAGCATGTAGTTTCATTGAATGTATTATTTTACTTTGGTGTTGCCTTTATATTCTTAGTGAAGCAACACCATTCTTTCCCTCAGTGTCTGTGTTTTTAAAATTGCCTCTGTCAACTGGCAGAGCACAAGCACACATTAACACTCAGCTCCTGCTCAAAACTCTGCATTTCTGCACAATCTTTAGCCATTAGCCTTTTGAAGTTGCTAATGTTGCACTATAGTTAAATTTCTGTGTCTTTCTTGTGCCAAATAAAAGTACAAGAATTTATTTTGTTTTCTCTCAGTGTTAAGATACACCCTTACCCCCACACAACTGTGCTTTTTAGGGTTCTGTGTGTATTTGACAGGGCAGACACATGTATTTCTTTATTGTACCAACTATTCTCACTTATAAAATGACCCTTTTATTTACAGACATGTATTTCTTTGTTGTAACAGGTATTCTGACTTATGAAATTACTCTTTTGGGACTCTCATGGTTAAAAAAGGAAAAAAATGAAATGGTTAAAAAAACTTCTTCCCTATATTTATGTTATTGAATAGTTAATTTAATAGTGCAGTGAGTACCGATTAAAAAAAACCAAAACAAACCCTGACTGTTGTTAGGTTAGCTGTAACACCAGTTAGCAGAATACAATAGGGTTTCCAGAAAAGTTAATTATGGTTATTGTACTCAAGGGTCCATCCCATTAGCAGCAAAACAGGTCAACCAGAAGACAAATCAACCAAGTGTTCAAACAAAACCTTGTACTTGTGTGCCCAAATGTTAGGAAAAGAACCACACACTGGCAGTTAAAAGAAAAAAAAAAAAAGTACTAACTTGCACCAGCCAGCATATTTGTGCTCACCATCCATCACCCAGGACACTGCTATTCCTGAACAGGAGTCAGAGCACTGACAGCACTTTAGCACAGCCTGCTGACTGCACAGAGGGCAAAACAAGCCTCAAAACAAACTCATTCCTCGAAGGACCCAACAGCTCTGCGCCGAGCTGGCACAGATATTTGGTATCTAAGCAGGCACATTATCCAGGATAATTCAGAAACAAGCCATACTTTCTTTCCAGCCCTGTGAAGAGCGATGTTGGCCAGCTGTGGGACACAGCTGTGGGAGTGGGGTGCGCTCTTACCTAAACACACTCGCCCTGTGCCGTCCAGGGTCAGCCCTTCGGGGCACTCGCAGCGGAAGGAGCCTCTGCTGTTGATGCACCGCCCATTGGGACAAACCCCCGGGAAAACCTCACACTCATTTACGTCTGCCGGGGACACAAAGAGTTCAGTTACCTGCTGACTCCAAGGGGAGAGCTACAGCTTTATGGAGAACTTTAAGGGACAGGAAAGAAACAATAAATCCCGCTTTATCCCATTTTCATAGGGGGAAAAGAATGTGACGTCTTGAGTAGGAGGCAAAAACTTCACCTTCACAGGTAACACCCTTCACTCTGGCAAATCCTCTTGAGCAAGCTGTGTCTGCAATCAAGCCAGAAAGATATTGTTACTGCTTTAGAGCGACAGGAAGGCAGGAGCAAAAAAATTTTAAAAGACACGTGTCCTCAGAATTCACTAATAATTTCACTGTGTAAGGTGGGGAAAGCTCCAGTCTCAATTAAGAAAAGTATTGAGCTGTGCATGCTGTTTAAACTAAGTGAATAGTTGAGGAACTTAAATCTTAGGCCATTATTTTCTCATGTGCTTTCCTCAGTGAAATGATCAATATCTAATCAGATCAGTCTCTGCACTCACATGTAGCTAAAAGGTAAAATTCCTTCAAGAGGCCTGAAGACTTTAAACTGCAGTAATGTCAGTTATCAGCTTTTTTATTTTCCCCCCTACCAAAGCTTAATAATGGATCTGAGCAATGAGATTACTTTAGGAGATGCAGGTAAAATGTAGCATCATATAATGACTTGAGAGCTTGCTGTAATTCAACTAGTTGCAGAATAGGAAATTCAGGGCCCAAACACATCCAGCCTGAGCTAATTATCTCTCTAGACTGATTAGGTTCCGATCAGATTTACCAGCCTAACCTGACCATGCTGCCTCCTGAAGTCCAAAGGAGTATCTTTGCTGCACTGCACAGCTAAGAGCTCTGCCAGATGCCGCTTGCACTCTGCTTGTCTGGGGGAGGGATACATGTGCCCACAGTTACTGCTCCAGTTAAAAATGAGAGGCTAAAACATCTTGACTCCAGTTCGGTTGCCAGTGGCATTTTTCAAACCTTAAGAGGAATCAGCATTTTTGCCAAAACCTAGAGTACAGTTAACAGTTGCTGCTTCCATCTTACCTGCAACCTAAAAGTTGAACTGTTTTTGCAATCAATATTGGCACAAGAGCTACGGGTTGGAAAGGAGCTGGGGAAGAAGCATTAACAGCCCACACCTGTCCAGAATTTTACCAAACATTTCCCTTTACTGCTTTAGTCCTTTACCTCCCTATCCCAGTCAGTATACAGTCCTTGAAGAGATGAAACAAATTGTAGCCCTTAAGAGCTTTGTTCACGCATTGTTTCCTGGTATGCTTCAAAATTATTAGAATGATCTCTGATGGTGGAGATGACAAGTCTAAAATAGATAACTTCTAAAAAACCAACTTCTTTTCATAGGTTTCTTTGAGGGGAGGTTGATTTTGGTGGTTTTTGTTTGGTTTAGTTGGTTTTGTTTTCTCTTTTGGGGGAGTTTCTTTTGTTTTTTATATATGGAGATTATAAGAATCTACTAGTGATACTTATTCCCTTCTCCCAAAATATGCAGGATATTGGAGCATACCCAATTCACACCGTTCACATGGGCTGCCCCAAGCTGCTCCCAAGGTAGCACAGCACTCAGATTTCAGCGTGGCACCATTGATGTTGACTTCACAGTGGCTGTCTCGGATATTTAGCCAACAAGTCCCCTTCAGGCTGTCTGCAGCAGAACAGAAAGCAAGAACAATACAGAATTGTCATAGCCAGAAGAGCTGTCATGCCACGGCCATGACACCAGCAGGCAGAGTACCAAGGCTCTCTTTAAAAAGGAAAAAAACTTCCATAAGGGTAATTTTGTACATATTTTAGTTTAGAAATGGTGTAAAAGGAGAGCACTATTGCTGAGAGTGAGCAAGAAAGCACATTGCCTGAGGCATTTCACAGTCCAGGTTCCACAGCTGTCAAAGGTCTTCCAGACATTGCAGTGAATTTATTATTTTAATTCAGCTTGCAGCTGATCCATCTAAAATATACAAAAGCAGATATCCCAGCCTGGGACACCTTTTCCCAGGTGATTTTCTGACTGCCTTTCTGAAATGCAGGTGTTCTTGTCTCTCTTGAAGGGAAGACTTCAAAGTTGTAAGGAAGTTTAAAAAAAAATAACAAAACAAAACAACATGATGGGTAGGAGTGTTCTATATTATTTTAGAGGTCTGGTTCTGCAACTGCATTAGCTACACTTTGAAAAGTCAGTCAGATCTCAAGTCAGGTACATACTTTGAAAGTTTTACCTTCAACACCTTTACCTTTCCTTACCTTTGCAAGGTTACACTCAAATGGTACAAAATTTTTTCAGACAGGCAACAACCTTGGTGATCAGACAGCAAAAGCACTCTGAAAGGTCAGNCTGCCTCTTGCATTCCAACAGCTGGACAACGGTGAAGGCAGTGTAGGAGTCTGGAACCAGAGAGGCATTTCTCTTTTTCTTCTAACCTCCAAAAAGCACTAGCTTTGTCTCTCATTTATGGAAAGGCTTCCAAATATCCCTGGGTAAATCAGGATTTATGAAAGAATGGGATGAGTAGTAGATGTGCAGGTTTTAGGGTGTTTTGTAAGTGGAGTAAAAGATGGAGGAAAAAGTCCATCTTCTTCCTTCTCTTCTCCATGACTTTGCAGTTTTGAGAGCACAAAGGGTGGTTGGTTAAAAGGTGGTTGCAGTTTTAGTTGCACAGGTGAACATGGAAAACTAATTGGCTAAGGTATAAAAATAATTTATGTTTCCATTGTTGATTGGGTGAAATTGTGTATAAATATAAGAAACTGCACAAACTTGGGGCCATTTCTGAAGCCATTCTGGTGGGGGATGAACCTGAGCAGAAAGTCTGGGAAGGCTGCCAAGTTTATTGATAATATATTAATAAACATGAGAAAATTAACGAGCTTTTAGAGTCTTCTTCCTGACACAGAACTGAGATAGCTGGGACTCCTTGTGAGGGAGTTTCCCAAGGGCATTCAGCCCTGAAGGGGCCAGAATCCTGCTTCAAGACCCAGACTGGGAGATCAGCTCGGGCAGGGCTTAAATGCAGGCACGTACTCAGAGTTCCAAGCTGAGAGAGAGACCCAGACAAATTTAGTTTGGTGAATGATGAAAGGAGAATAGGATTTGGGTTTAAGATTGACATGCACTCTATGTGCAAAAAGATATATTACCGATATCACATGCTCACGAATAGTGGGCTTAAGACACAATCATTCCAAATTATTTTCTTCCAAAGTGCTCCAACTTTTCTATCAAGTTGTCATGTTAAGAATGGACCACAGGGAGCACAACACTTCTTTGGTTAAAGCAACAGGAAAAAAGCCTCACCCAATAATGTGAGTGAAATCAGCTCCTCACAGGAGAAACTGGGCAGGGTATTTCATTAACAGTTAAGCATAAAACAATTGTATAATTTAGGTTGACATTGGTCTCAAACATGTGGGACAGAACTTCACATTTGAACTAGGTGCATAAATACAGAGCTCAGCATTATTTTCATTTATTTGCAAACTTTATAGGAGTGAAAAGTCAAAACCAGTATCTCAAAAGTTCTTTAAATTCCCCAAATTAGCAGGTGCTTCTGCTCACACCAGCTGCATCCACACTATCCCTCCAAAGTCTGCTTGTCTTAACTTTTCCAGGCTAGTCCTTCATTTTGCGTTGTCTCTTTTGTCCAGACAAAAATCTTTAGTGAAAGAGTTATTATCCAACATCAAAGCATTCCTTCTTTTGCTCTTATCTCTTTGATTCTGACTTGAAGAAGAATATATGCATACTACAGGCAGATGGCATCTTACTTATTGTGCACTGTATGAACACCAAAAAAAAAAAACCAAACAAAAAAGGGCAAATCTTGACTAAAAAATGTGTAAAAAGCATGTAAAAGTGTGCATTTCAAAAAGCACAAATGGCAGTGCCCCTAAGGTATGGGCAATTCCCAAAACGGCAATGAAACAACTTGTATACTTCAAATATGCTTTCCAAAAAATTCCCCTTTTTTCCTCTCCACAAGCATGGTCTTAATATTGCAAAAGCTTCCCATGGGCAAGCAAAGAATGTCAATATCACTGCTGAAAGTTTTTATGATAACTGGTGAACTTAAAACCCTCATTTGCTGAAGGTTTGAGCTTAAATCTGAGTGTGAATGCTGTGAAATGCATTCTGACTGTAATTTGAGAAGGGCTTTTTTCTCTCTGCCCAGGAAAGGTCGAAGAAAGAGACAAATGGCTCACATCTATGCTGAATAATGTGGTAATGGTTTTGGTTCTGATATGACAGCAAATTTGAAAGTAAAAAAAAAAAAAAAAAACCACCCCAAAACCTGTCAGAATTGCACGCTACTTTCCTTTGATCATTCCTGTGCAGTACACAAAAAGTCCTCAATACTATTTCAGCCCTTCATTTATGTTTAGGAATAAGGTATCTGTTGCTACAGCAGTGCTCTACAGAAGCAATCTGATTTTTAAAAAATTGGACAAATATAGTCAATATACAAGTCTTTCTCTGAAAGGCTAATGGAGGAAAATCAACTAGAGTTTAAAACGGCATATATTTGATAAGAACATTTGTAAGTTTTTCCACACAGTAAGGCACCTGTAATCTCCAGCCCCTCACTCACTTTTCAAGAACCCAACCTGCCCTCCTCTCATTGCTTCCAATGCCAGTGAAATTTTGGCTAAGGTGGAAAAACTGGGCCCTTGCACTAGCTCTACTTCTGACCCTTCTGCCTGAACATATTCACACTCGTAGTGGAAGAACATGGTCACTGAGACAATTTTTGTCAGCATGAAAAACTAAGGATTAGACTCACAGTATGTAGCTGGATCCTGTTCTTCAGTTTTTTCTGACTACTCAGCTAACTTTTTTGTTTATGTTTTATGTTATTTTTCTATTCAGGCCAAGTGGGACCTCATGCTGTAAACAATCCAGTGAAAGCCATTTGCAAAGTAAATTCAGAGCAGTGTTATAATTAGGCTCTTGGCGAACTTGTGACCCCCTTGGATGTAAGAGCACAAGATCAAAAATAAGAGGTATGAAAAGCATGGGTTAGTGTGGTTATGTCAAGAAATTAGCACAACATGAAAATTACAAAAACAATAATAAACTTCACCAGCCAGCGATGCTGCAAGGAAATATAGGAGAAGGCTTGGGTACAAAAGTAATATTCATTTAAAAAACATAATAAGGTATGGAGGAATTTCATCATTAAATAGAAACTTGAGACTTTGCATTCAATTTTCCACCCTAAGAAAATCTTGACAGGGCAAGAAATTCGAATGAAAAATGCAAAACAAATCCATCTAAAAACAAAAGTAACACCTAAAATTAGCATCACCCTCTTATTAATGACACTGTGATCCAGTTGGAGCACCACACATATCCTAGAATAATTTCAATTATGCTACACAAATAATACGAGAAATTGGCACGTTATGAACACTTGTGAAGAACAGATGACTGAAACCCTTCTGAATTTTCTCAGGAAGGCAAGGAAAAAAAGACACATTGATGAACAGCTTTCAAAGATAATGACGATGACATCCTGCAAACAAACAACTGTTGCTGCTTCCTCCAATCAGATCTCTGCAGCATTCTGCTTTTTTTTCAAAAGAATCCTCAAAGGATGCTAGAATGTGTGTGTGTGTATTTACAAAAAGGGAAAATAAAGGGAGAAAATACCCACCAATACAAATCAGTCCTGTAGGGTCCAGCTTGCTGCCAGATGAGCATTCACAGTGGAACGACCCAAGGTTGTTCCTGCAGGCACCATTGACACAAGGGCTGCTTTCACATTCATTTATATCTGTAATCCAGAAACAAAAGGCATTATTAGAATTACAGAGTGCTTCTGGGAAGCATTACACAGTAATTTATACTCTCTAAATGCTGTTGTGGACTGTGAGGGACTGAAATATTTGCCCCTCCACTCCTCCCAGAGAGGCATTCAAAAGATACAGGGACAGACAGGTGCCTGTGTTTTGAAGTGCACGTATTTTGGAAGTGTTAATTAAATGGGCCTTTCCTACAAGGACAGTTAATTTCCAACACCATGGGCCATAAAGTTCTCCAGCATCAATTACAACTGTCCCATGAGAAAACAGAACTCTTTTTTTTTTCACAGAATGCAAATGCACTCCCAGCCACACCATGCAGAGCACCAACAAAGCCCTCATTGTTTCTGCCATTTTATGGTTCCCTGAGAAGAACCAAGAAAACCCTGTCAGAAGCAAAATATCACAATGCTGGCTGCAATTCTCTAGTTATGGAAACATTGAAGAAAAAGCAGCTGTAATTGGAATACTGTAAATGCTATTTCTCTTTAGCCCCAAAATCCTGTTTATTATCCCTGTGAGGTTTTAAAGCCTGTTCACATGCTTCATAGGACTCCTGCAGACAGCATTATTTGCCGATTTTTCCTTTTAAGTGGAGTCAGTTTTAAGATTAAAACAATACAAACAAATTCTCTCCAAGAAGAATTGTTGATGCATACCCACAATTTCTTTCTGAACCCAACCAATTTAATTTTTTTTATATGCATCCTGAATCAAGCCATACATTCTAATCCACCCAGTTGCCTTTGGCAGGCCAGAAGCAAACAGCATCTAGGGCTTGCTTATGTCTGCTAGCAGTGCTTCCAGAGTATCTTGTAACACCTATAAATTAAACCTCATTTAAAACCTCATTAAACTTCCAATTTAAAAATAAATTCTAAATTAAATTGATTCTAACCTAATGCAGTATCAAGCTAAGCACTGAATACGTGAATAGCATCTAGAGATCATTTTCAAGACAGATTGAAAAGTCCTCTTTTTCTAAAAAACAGTTTTCTAAGAATACAATTTGCTATTTCGGTATGATGCATCAAGCCTTCATTTCACTAGAGACCTGCATCACAGGAAACAATAGGTATTTGGATGTATAGAAGTTCAAATATGCATGTATTAAAAGAGAGAGAGAGAGAGAGAGAGAGAGAGAGAGAGAGAAATCCCCAGAATCAGTAAACTTTGGAAGTTGTGATGTCTCTCTTCATGCCTAAAGCAAGCACTTAATTTAAAAGCCAGCTTTCACAGATCCTTTTCTTAATGGCTTTATCTACGAAGAGCAAACAGGACTTGTCTTTGACTGTCAGCAACTTTCTGAAACAGGACAGAGCTTTATTTTCTGAAGACTACTCTTAAACTGTGTGTTGCCCATTTTACAGATTAATCACACAGAGATATAGGGATTCAAAACCTAGGAGGCTTTATCAGTTCAGGAGAATGTGCCTCCTGGTTAATTCTGACAGAATCAGCTCCAAGTGTCTCTGCATCCAAGCTGGCAATCCAGAGTCCTCCCCAGCAATTATCTGCTCTGCACCAAGGCCTTCTCCTC
This sequence comes from Regulus satrapa, assembly GCA_013396955.1. NCBI lineage: Eukaryota > Metazoa > Chordata > Aves > Passeriformes > Regulidae > Regulus > Regulus satrapa. Next base: position 23,735 of record VWZN01015379.1, on the reverse strand, counting down.
CCTGTGAATACATTTTATACTCCATTACCTCAGTTTTTATTACCCAGGGAATGCTCCCTGCCTCTGTTTCTTCCCCCTCTTTCCCTAGCCAGCAACACCTGGTAGTGGGGAGTGATCTCTGCTGCTTTTGCAGAGAAACCAAGAGGTTCTTGAAATCATAAATCACACTGACACACACAAAAAAACCCCAAAAACAAAAACCAACCAAACAAAAAAAAACCTTATGTACTTTATGTCAAATAATCCTCTGAATAGAAGTGCTCTGGGAGAAAGACACACTTTTGCTTCCTCTCCATCTGCCATCTTGCAGTCAGAAATCTGCCTAGCTTTAAAAAAAAAGTGAGAAAAAAATTGAAAAGACAGGAAAAAGTAACCAAACTGAAGTGATGCGTACTCTGTCCAAACACTCAAGAGTGCTCCTCCCTTCTTTTACTAAGTTGCAACTTCTGAGAAATTTCCATGAGGGACCAGGCATTATCTGAGAAGGTACTTAAAGCTGAAAATGGCCGATTTTCGGGTGAGGTGTTACTGTTTTAACACCTGGCAGCTGGCCTCACACAGGTTTGCACAGACACAACCGATGTGCAAGACAAAGTAAAAAACAGACAGGTGCCACTGTCCAAAACATCACTTCAAGAAGTGCATGAAACTTAAATTGCTTCACATTTATGGGGGCAATATGAGGTTATTGCACCTATTTTTAAAGGCATTTAGCAAGGTAGGATTACAATTTTCTTCTAAGAAAAGATATCTTTTGTTTCAAATTTTCAGAGCTTCAACCAAAACCTGACAAAATGTAATAGAGGGCCACACCTGGAAGCCAGTGTGCCCAAAACTGCAGCCAAAGAAGGGAGTAAGAGGAGACAGAGGGACAATGTTCAACACCTTCTGAAAAGTGGAGGCAGCTCTCTTGGCTTCATGGGCCATGCTCCAGGCCCTTCTGAAAAAAAAAAACCCAAACCTCAAACCAAACCAAAAACAAAAAACCAACCAACCAACAAATAAAACCAAAAACCCAACCCTAAACTAAAAGAATTTTGACAGTAATAGGCTGATAATAGCACACTGACTACAATCCAAAATCACCATCCAGGAAAAAAAAAGCAAAGATTAAAAGATTATACTAAGTGTATTTCAGCATTACTGCGCTGCTGATCAAGTGAGAAATTATCACATGCACAAGGTAAACAAACTCCAAAAATTGTTTCCCTATACCATCTAACAATAATACTAAAAGGCAATTTTTAAAATAAGCAAGAAAAAAAGGATTTTAACACCATTTTGTATGGTAAAATAAAGCCCAGTATGTGCAAAGATATTTACTGAGGTGTGTTTTAAAATTTTTTTTTCTCTAAAGTGAAATGAGTGTACATTGTAAACGTCAGAGAAACAAAAATGGAAACAGTCTGCTGTACATTCCTGGAAATGAACTTCAAAGCACATCTGGTTTACATTTAACTAGTTATGTCACTGGAAACACAAACTAAACCACGGAGCTTGTCATAAAAATCTCAACTTTCATGGACTCTGGAGCCTCAAGCAAGTCTCCTACTCCTCACAATAAACTGATAAAAAATTCAATTGAACTACAAACAAAACCAGTGAAGGGTTTTCTTATTTCTTCAGAGCTGCCGATGAGAGTCATAGAAAAAATTTCTTGGTGACTAATAAGCATTAGAGCATTTTCAGCGCTCAACACAGAGCTCCTGACTACAGCAGTTTTTACAACCAGTGAACTTGTAACTCCAAAATGAATTATGAGAAACAGGATTTGGGCAGAAAGAGAATAATTTCTTTCTCTGCTGCCAACCCAGCATTACTACTGCCTGCCCAATGTGAGTAAAAACGCAACACATTTAATAGGTTTAACAGATACTTTTACACAAAACCCCTCCTGAACACCTTTTTTTATTTCACTGGATAAATTTAGACATCGATCCAATGACAAGATTAAAGATGTATTAAAAATAATAGCATCATTACCATTAGCAAATAAATCCAAGTTTACTGTTTGAAAATTTAAATACATTTTGCTTCAGCAAGGTTGGCTGGGTTGTCTGTGTTCTGGCTTCTCATCCATCCAGCTTCAGGTCAGTGTTTTATGCTCTGATGTTCTTGGTACTGAGCACCTCCCCTTACCACACACTGCATTGCTTTCTCTGTCTAGAAAAACTCTTTTTTTTCTTTCCATCAAGAAACACGTGCATTAAGGGCACTGTTTTCACAGAGAGAAATCTTCAGGGCAGGGACACTAATGAGGGAGACAGAGCCTGGAGGATAAATTCCCGAGCACTGTGGGCAGATAGGCACTGAGACAACTTGGCACAGAAAGCTCTGTAAATCCATGAGACTCACCACAAGAAAAGCCCCACTCTGATCCAGTGGTACCAATTTGTAACATGCAGCAAGAGCAAGAACTAACTTTTAAAGGTGACCTCTGAAGCCCAGATGTATTAAAATATAAAGGAATATAATTTATTCTGCATAGAACGGGTGAGGATGTTTTGTATAGAGTATGTGAATGATTTTATACTGCCAAAATTTATAACATTTCCACTTTCCTTTCCATAGTTTTGCTTAGATGTATGGCAGTAACTTCTACCTGATTATTATTATTATTTTTTTTATTATTATTATTATTATTATTTTATTATTATTATTACTATTGTTATTATNTTCCCCATCACTCAAAGAAATGCAAAGCCATTCACTATAAAAACTTTCTAACAATTACAAATACTGAGATTTACAGAATGTGGAGCCAAACAAAAAAATAAGGGAGAAGACTGGTAAAATTATAATATTCTGAGCACTAATGAAGCACTGACACAGAAGCTAATGCTTCCAATTTTACTTTTTTGGTTCAGTTTTCCACGTATTTTTAAAAAATAATTAAAATTTCTCATGAGTTTCTGCTATATGACATTTTTGCTGCTTTAACATCTGTGTTAAATAGTAATATAGGAAAGCATTTTTGATTATGCTGTAAAAATAAAGGACTATTTTAGTATTACTAGGCAGTAATACCCTGGTTCTGGAATGCATCACAGATAAAAGGATTTTATCTAGAATTAAGTATCAGCAAAGACTGAAGGGAGAAAAGAAGGAAGAAAAGAAAAAGGAGACTCTGTGGCCAAGACACATGCATTTCCCTAAATTGCAGACATGGTGTTCCTGCTACATGATCAAAGGTAATCATGTATTCCCCTCTATTGCCCTTTAAAAATCTTGTAGCTAAGCAAAGGAAAACATTATCATAAAAAAAAAAATTAAATTACTACTCTGAAAGAAATTCAACAGCATACCCAACATACCAAAAAGCAGAGAAATTAAGAAAGAAATGTGAAGATTTATGCAACAGCCCAACTCTCTCTTTTCCTCTGGTGTCTGCCGTCACTCCCTGTGACAGTTTGGCTTTGACGGGACAGGACAAACAGCAAACCTGGCAGGACGTGCAGGTTCCTCACTGTCAGAACCCTGGGCACAGAGGAGTTTGGGATTCCTGTGCTGCCAAGGGCAGACCCTCAGCAGAGCACTGCTTTGGAGCTGAGGCCATGGAGAAAACTCCCAAAATTGAGTGATGGAGCTGGGATTGTGGGTGTGGATTGTGGGTAGAAGTGTGTAATGTCACAGGGGGAACACTCACAGCTTTAGGGTTTAGGGGACCATGGTGTATGGAACAAGATGGGTGTTTTTAAGCGTCAGCTTTTTCTTCTTCTTCTTCTTCTTCTTCCTTCTCCTCCATGGGTTTGGTGATGCTGTGTGGGTGGATGCACAATGGCACCCTGCGGGTCACAGCTCTCTGGCTATTGGGGTAAGAGTGAAAATAACCCAGCTGGCAATTATTCCTTGGTTCAGTTTACTCTTTACAGCCCTTGTAGTTGGAAGCTGTCATCGCCATTCCCACCCAAAAGCTGAGGTGCTGAGAGCTCTTTGTAGCACTGATAAGGAGAACAAACACCTGAGACCCAACAGGAAAATCCGTCTGCTGCATCTCAGTCCTGGCCCTGGGCTGAGCTGAGGAGCACTCGCAGGCCTCACCTTCGCAGGTGTCAGTCTCCGGGCTGAAGAGGTAACCCCTGGGGCAGGAGCAGCTGTAGCTGCCCGGGCTGTTCCGGCAGAGCCCGTTGTCGCACAGCAGCCCGTTCACAGAGCACTCGTCAACGTCTGCGGGGAACACGCGTTGGACATGCTGTTAGACCGGGACCAAGCAGGACACTTGGGGCTCTCAAAGCTCTAATTCACTGCAAAACTACCCCTTCTGCCTTGGAAGCTGGTTTTCCTCACTAGCAAACTCAAACACTAGTTCACGGTTAGGTTTAAAATGATAATTATGTTTCCCTGCAATGATCTTGTTCATTTGAGTTTAGTCAATGACCTTGGTCAAATGACAATGACCTTTGTCATTTGTATGATTGCACCATATAAATTCACAAAGGTCTACTTGCTTTGAAAATGGTATTTTAGCTACTTCCTTTTTTTAAACTCACAAAGAGCAGCATGTTAATTACTAGCCTAACTCTGTTTTATAGGCTAAAATTGTTTTTGTTATCCATTAACTGGATTAAAACCTATCCTGTATGACTCATGTGCCATCTCAAGAGTACCTCCCTTCCAGAGGAACACTGTATTTTAAAAAAAACCTTTTATTAAGACCAGGATATCAAGCACACTGCCTAGGAACCCCCCATATATTAACATAATTCCCTGAACTCCTCTTAAACTAACTGAAAATCATTGTAATAAAAAAGTAATGTGTCTTCTCCATTTCCCTACTATTTATTTTATGAAAGAAGAAAAAATATCATTTTAAGCCTTTTCCTTTAATGCCCACCACATGTCAAAATAACCTCTATTTATAGAAGAATATTGATAAGATAATCAGGATAAATACGATATTTTATCCTGCTCCAGGTTGCCTCCTCTCAATTGACTGCTTGTAATACTGCAACTGAAATCTTAAATCAAAGAGATTTTTAGAGCATTTTTAAGTTTAAAAATACAGAAGAAAAGTGAGAATGCAATATAACTACAATCTTTGAACTTTGGTTTCCCAAAGTACTTTAGATTATCTAGGCTACACTTATTGCTGTAGGATTCAGGCAACAGAGTCTAAATCTCCCTGGATGATGAATCCAAGATTTAAGTCTGGCAGCCATGAATTTTAAAAAGGTCTTCTTTACTAACCTGTCCTTAATCTAAACGTCATCAGATTTCAACCAAGGAAAGGAGGACAGATTTTTAAAGTGACATTTTCAAGAGCAATTTTGAGGTTGTTGTCACACAAGTCCAATAGCCCAGACTGTGAGTGTGATTAATGCATGGTTTCATTAGAATCTCATAGAATAACTTCAGATTTGGACTGTAATCTCTCTTCATGTGCTCTTTAACAAGAGTGAGCAATGTAAATCATGTTTTAAACCCACTCAGACCTGACAAAAATACTGTCTGGATTCTGACTGATGGCCATTTTTATTTCCTGGCATCTCATAAACTGTGTCATTAATTAAAATCTTTCAACCTTTCTTCTGAGTGCTCATACTTAAATTCTTTTAAGGAAAAATTCTATCTAAGAATAAACACATCTTCACATTCAGTCAGCTTTATCTCTATTTAAGTAAATACACAGATTATATGAGCACTTACCTAATCCCAAGAGTAACTACATAAACAAAACCCCTTCCCATAAAATCTACTAGGAGAACAAATGTTAAATGAAGCATTTTAAAATTAAAAACACCAATACTTTTCTGCAGCAGTGCTTTTCCTGCCAAAAGGTCATATTTGGGGCTTTAGGAAGGAACTAGATATAAAGATCCTATATTCAAGCAGATGAAAAGAGACACTTTCTTTAGTTTGTGTTTGTTTTTCATCACCAGGAAGGAATGTTTGAAATGAAAACTATACCACAGCTGTATAGAGCAGGTTTTCCCCACAAAAACTGGTGGAGCTTTGTTGAGCACAAGCAGCAGTGACAGGTCAGTAAACCTTTAAGTGCAGAGAGCAATAATTTGTCAAAATAAATGCAGTACTTAAGGACAGTACTTTGGACATCCTGATGGTTTCAGAGCAATTTCTATTAGCTTTTAATTTAAACAGACTTCGCCTTTCTGCTTAAAAATACAAGGCTATAAGCAACATGATTGTAAAATGCACTTGTGGTATGATGCATCTTTTTTTGGACATAAGAATTCCCAAAAGAAAACATAAAAACCGCTGGATTTCATGTATGGCCACGAATAATAAAATTAATTCATTACCTTCTGCCTACACTTGCAACAGCAACACTCACCCAGCAAATGACAGGAAAATATACAGTAAGAATATCAACCATACAGTGATTGAGTAAAGCATCCTTACAGTTTTTTTGCATTTTGACTGCACTTGAAGGTGCCTTGTGACCTAAATTCTGTCAGGTCAAATCAGCAACAATGCAAAGACAAATACTTCACCCACAATTTAAAATAAAAAAAAAACAACAACAAAACCCCAAAAAAACCCTACAACAAGCAACTTACCCACACAATTGGTTCCAGCAGGATCAGGCTGGTAGCCACTGTTGCAGTTACAGCGATAGCTGCCACGCAGGTTTTCACAGATCCCATTGGAGCAGATATCAGGATCCAAAGCACACTCGTTAATATCTGTATTAGCACAACCACACAAAGTAATCAGACACTGACAGGCGTGGCAAACCCGTTCCTGTGAGAGGTGTGGGCAGCACCTGGCTCACTGCTCTCAGTCAAGGCACAGCACAGGTGCAGCCCGAAGGCTGAAAGAGGGGATTGCTCTCCTTTATTTGACAATAGAAGGCCAAACCTGGAATGTTGCATCTAGTTTTGGGCCACTGAGCTTGTGCCCACTCCTCAAGTCTCCTAACACACCTATAGAAGCCTGCCATATGCTTGGCACTCCTTGCCACACTCAGCCCCAGAGTGTCCTAGCTTTCCCAATCCTATGCCTATGCATCTGAGCAGCTTTCCTCTATTCCTCACAGCATTCCTCTCTGCTTCCTCTGATGGTGCATTTCCTTCTCACACTTCAGTTTGTTCCTTACCCAGCCATGCTGCTCTTTGCCTTCCCTGCCTGATTTATCATATGTGTGAACAGAGAGCTCTTGTGATCTCAGGAAAACATCCTCAATCCTCTGTTCTGCTCCTTTAAACCTGAGGGCAGTTTCCCAGGGAATCCCATTCTCTGATGCCTTCAGCAACTGAAAGTTCATAGTCATGAAATTCAGGGTTCTGTTTCTACCTGGCTCACACCCCTCACCTCAGCATGAGTCCCAACAGGGCATGGCCAATGCAGTCCAGGCTGCCACCAGTCTGGATACCACTAATTAGTTCATCTGTGTTGATAATCAGCAATAATGCCTTTGCTCTGTTTTAACTATGACCTGCATTAAGAAATTTTCCTCTCAGAGTGCTCCAAGTGTCTCCTGGTCTACATGGAGCTCCAGTCAGTGTGGCTAAATTCCCCCAGCAGCATCAGTGCCTGAGGTGTAAGAAGTGGCTGAAGGGACTGGATTTGCTCAGCTGAAAAGAGGGAATATCAGAGGGACCCCTAACAGCACTTCCCTGATTTTAGCAGATGATTACAGGCAAGATGGAGCCAGATTTCTCTTTGAGGTGCACAGTGACATGGCAGGAGGCAACACATTCAAGATACAACAGTGGAAATTTAAATTAAACTCCAGGAAAACAGCTCTTCACCATGAGTGTGGCTAAGCACTGGTGGAAGTTGCCCAAAGAGGTTATGGGAACTCCATCCTCGGAAATTTTCCAAATTCCAGCAGGCAAGGTCTTGAGAAATGGTTCAGCTTTGATGATACCCTTGCTCTGAGCAGAAGGTTAGGTTGGATGACCTCCAGATGTCCTTCTCAACCTAAACCAACAGGGAACTACATGTTTGCAAAAAAATGCAAAATACTTAGCCTGTGCACCCAGTGCCTGTGGTTTGGGGATCTAGGTAAGAAGTTATAAATTATTAGGTGACACAAGAATTTCCCTAATAGAGAAGTAATGCATAGGTCGAAACTATTGTATATTCAGCCCTAAAAGGACTTGTTGGACATATAAAATTTTTCTCAGACAGACAGGACAGGATGATGGATGAGTTATATTCCCTGAGTTTACAGTCCCATATAAAATTTCTGCTGTAGTTGGAAAAGTCCGAAATATTCATATGAACTAAAAGAATAGGAACAGACTAATTTTAATACTTCTTGCCTCTGAGGAAAAGAGGGTTTTTCAATATTTTCCTTCTCATATGGTAAGCCCATTACTCCAAATAGTTCCTTTCCCAAGACCTGGAAAGAAAGGGTGCTGGCCTAGCTGTGACTTCATGAAAGGCCTGTTTTATACTTGTAGGGCTCAACTTTTTGTAAAGAACATTTCCACTTCGATCACAGAGCAGTTTAGATACTGGTTTACATTTAATCATATGTGAATTTGGAAAAAAAAACATGCTATCCCTGGATGAAACACAATGCTGAAAGCATAAGAAAACATGATTTGGCAAACTACTTCAGATTCGTATTTTCCTTACAGCAAAATGCGCTCTGTAGCTTACTAGACGTGTTTGAATCTTGGGGACAAAGCCACACAAGGAGTGTACAAGCAGTGACAGGAGCAGCAGCTTGAAAATTGGCTGCAGGACGTACAGAGAACCCTGTGTTTGCTCTGGAAACATGAACAAAGCAGGATTTCAGCTCCGACACGAGCCCACCATCTTTGTGGTGCATTTGGAAGTCAGCACAGCTGTTTCAATGCCCTAATGAAAAATTGCATTTTTCCATAGGTCCAAAAGAAGACATAACCTCTCTACCAGGCTGCATGCAAATGGAATTATGGCAGGATGCTGCTTTTACAGCAGTACTGCTGAATGCTGACATTATTTATCTGAGATTTAGAGATTCCTCAATGGACCATGTATAATTCACTGAAAAGTAAAATGAGAGAGTTGATAAACTCCCTGGATTGCAAATTGCTCATATAAGCTTCCAACATGTAAGGCAATGAAGAAAAAAACATACAGATATGGTACTGAACAAAAACAAAATGTCTTTTACTTAAGTGTCTTTAATTTTTAAAAGTTATTAAGGTTATCAGCAAATGTAACGATGGGAGTTCTTATTCTGTTTCTGCTGCATAGAATAGGAGCTTGAATGCTGACAAGGATAATTATTAACACATCCAACAAATACCTAGCAATAAATTTTATGTTCCTATATCTTCCTATTCCTTTTTCAACTCATTTTACTTATCTAGCAGCTACAGCATTCCTTGCCCGTACTTCAGACCTGGCTCAGCCATTATTTAAAAAAAAAAACCTCCTGTCTCTGTGGTACTAGAAAAAGGATCTGGAGCTTTATACTTCTCAATACTATATCCAAGTGGTCACTTTAAAGACCTTTTTTTCATAAGGATATGGTTTTTTCATTTATCTCCCTCCCAATTTTTAACTCTACAGAGAAACAATTTGTCCATGGAAATGATCCATGAGTGAACACTGGATCTGGAGTGAAAAATTGCTCTATTACTATCCCAGCTGACTGAAAATCAACTGCAAATGCAAGTGATTTCTGTCAAACGAGAGAGAACTGTTGTATGCCTTATCTGGA
>VWZN01015379.1:706-11671 GCA_013396955.1 Regulus satrapa | reverse complement strand
AAAAAAAAAAAAAAAACCAAACCAAAAAACCAGCAAAAAATATATATACAGGCCAATCACACACCTGCAATACTTACTGTGTCCATGCTGATTTTGATTTATTTAGTCACATAAATCAGCTCAACCAGTAAGATGCAAAAAAGAAGCTTCTACCAAGACAGAGCCTTCATACCTACCTTTACAGGAAAAATCATCTCCTGTACTTATCCAAGACCTATGAGAATGTCTGTGAGACTGCTTTTGATGTATTTGTTTGTGGTTTTGTTGTACTCTTCTGCTTTTGGTCCTTCTAAAGTCCAATGCTTTTCCCCATGTTTGCTTATAGGATAATATTACAGATTTTTTTTAAAGAGCATGTGATTGGACAGTCCTTCTAAGAATGCATAGCTGAAAACTGCAGGATATAGGTGGAGTACATAACCTTTACCTTTACTAAAAGCAAAAAGCTGTTTTGCTTAAAGTAAATAGTTTTTACTTTTGACTCCAATAATTCTACAGACACTGTTGGAGCTGCAGAAATACGTTTTGTTTCAGGTATTTTTATGGGCCAGAACTGAACACAGCTTTAATTTATACTCCTTGTCAGGCCCCCAGTAAAACCACCATGCACTGTGGCCTGGACATGAGCCTGAGTGGACTCAGAAACTGAAACGGGTTTGAGGGAATCCAGACAGTTACTTGCTGGAAGTACGACCCCAAAACAACAAAGAGAAGTTGCATGAGAAGTTCTACAGTGTATGTTGGATATCCAGAGCCAATCCAAACAAGAACTGGCAATTCCTTTATGTGTTCTGTCGGCTCTTTGAGTGTTGTAAGCTGGCTCCTGTGTAACAGTGCTGCCTGCACATAAATGTTTTCTCTTGCTTTTGGTATCCCATGGAACAGATAGTTCTGGAGCACAGCTAAATATGCCCTAGATTTTAGTGTTTTCTTGCCAAGAATCTAGGTGAAGCCAGTACAACTTGCCTGCACTTGACATCAGGAAAATATTATGATGCTTGAAAAGAGTCAAAAGAGTCAAGGACTTTCACACAAGAAATGTCTGTTTAGTAATTTTTCAAAATAATTAGTGGCATCACATTCTTTCCCCCCGCCCCCCCTCAGATAAGTCCAGTTGCCGTTCTGGCAAGTTCTGCCATGATCAAAGAGACTGCAGCCACTGCCCTGTCACAGAATGGGAGGCTTCACCCTAGTTATGTGTCTGTGAGGGGACGGAGAAGCAAATCAAGGGAAGGAAATGGCAGCAAGGGAAACTGCAGAGGGACAGAAGACTGGGAAATGTGAGAGGAATACCCTGAAGGAAGATCCTAAAAGATGTGGTGTGTGGGAAGTAGCTGAAGGAAGCTACAGGGCAGCTGCTGTGCACAAGACAGCAAGTGCTTCAGGATTCATCAATGCTTTTAGAGAGAACCTGGGCACACTCGCAAGCCTAGTTACAGGAAAGAGGGCTGGTCTGCACAGTCAGCAATGCACTAAGCCTGTGAAGGATGAAGGACCAAGCTGGCTCTCCCACAAGCAAAACAGCAATTGTGTGACAGGGAGAATGTCCCCCTTGGGCTGTGCTATGAGCAAGAATGAGAAGGACAGACACTTCTTTGTGGGTGATTCAATTGCTGCAGGTGCCTCACAAAGCTCAGGGTCTCCATTTCACACCAGGCCTGAGTCTGCACCTTACTGATGACCTGTGCAGCTCCCCATGTTCAGTTTGATTAGCCTTCAGCTACTCATTCCAGAGCACCAAGGACTTATTTTTTGTCCTGGATCAGAGATTAACATTGCTGCTGCTTCTGTACCTGCTTATGGGACTCTCCACTCTTTCTCAAGGAATAGCAGTTCTACACCCTTAAAACTGGCAGTGCAAGCTCTTCCACACCTACAAGGATGATCACCACCACATTTGTGGTCAATATCAGGTAGACCAGTGCTTGAACCACACTTAGGAAAACTCACTGCACCCATCCGGCAGCCTTAGAAGGACAAATCAGGCTTATGACAAACACTCCTCCATTTGCCTCTACAAAATTACCAGGGTAAAATAAAGCTTAGTTAGTGTGCCCTGGGTGACTCTGGCCCTGGGCAGAGGTGATTAGGAGTGCCTCAGCAGAGAACAAACACTACTGTGTGAAGCTGGAGCCACAGCTCAGCACAAGTTCTGAGGTGATACACGCTCACACACAGAGCCAGCCGAGGTGTCCAAGCATGGAGCTGCAGCTGGAAGTACAGCCAAACCTAAAAAGCCTGCAAATATTCAAATATTGGAAGCTTGGCTCCAAGTATTTATCTAGCTGTTCCATGACTCTGTAACTGTTCTTTTTCCAAGCATTTGTTCCCCTTTGCTGTACCTTTTTCAAGCTTGTATAACATTTTGTGATTGACTCAGCCATATATATAAAAATACTAAATAAACCATTTTTTTTTTCTATCTGTACTCCCACCAGGATCAAGGTCATTATTCAGAAGTAATATAGAGCACAGAGAAAGAGGGGGAGAGCTGGACTGTGGGCTCTTAGATTTTATATTCCCTGCTGGTTACCTAGCACACTTGTGGGAATGATCTTACAAGATGTCCAATTTAAGTTATTAATTTTCAAACGACCAATGATCTTCTAGCAGCCAGAATGTCTGAAAAGTATTATTTAGGTCGTGCAATATATGGAATAGAATAGCCAGACAGAGAATTCCTCTAGTTAACACAGCATGTGGATTATATATAAACACACATACACAATTCTGAACAGTGGATTGGCTTGGAAATTCTACTCTGAAGTCATGTGTGAAGGTATTTTGTTATGCAGTATTTGAAATTTCCTATGTTACTTTATGGATGGAATAATTACATCATCTTTTTAAAATTAATTTTCCAACTAGATCCTGACTCTGCTTTTATGATTTTTTTTCATATGAAGGGTACTTCCTGTTTAAAATGTAAGCATTTATGGTAAACCTTAAACCTTCTTAATTAATGGCCAACCTGTCAAGTCTTTTGCTGCTAGTACTGTGGCAACATTAGGTAAATGAAAGCACAGAAAATTGAGTACTGTATTGATTCTTTGCAGCTGTATCACTGACAGGGGTAAAGATGAAGCCAACTTGGAACACAAAGCAGGTACTGAACAGCCTGTACTCAAATCTGGTTTTGTTGATGTGCCACTGAGCAGTGAAATTCCAATATTTAAAACAGTACACCAGGCCTTTTCTCACTGTTCAACTTCTTGCTGCTTTTCTCCAAACTTTTAATAAACCAGAAGAAAACAACTTGGCTACCACACAGAAGGGAGCACAACTTGCTTTTGTTGGTTCAATCTTCAGTACAATTTTGCTTACTAGAACATTTAATTTATTTAAAACAACAACATTTGGGTTCCAACTAAGAGACTGAGAATGTGTTTTAGGGGTTTTTTTTGAGCCTATCTTTTGAAGACAGTCTCAGTTTTTATCATGCATTTTCAAAGATGAAGTGGTGAAAGAAGGGGCTAGCTTGTGCTGGCACTTGGTAGAAACACTTTTCCTGGATTTTGTTTTGAAGAATTCCAAACTTTTGCACCATCTGAAGTGTTATTTGAAATGAGCTGATAACAGCAACAAGGATTTAGGATGTCCCGTCCCTTTGGTGTGAGAATCTCCAAAAATTGTGGTGCAGTCTGTTGTGTCTGGAAAAATGCTGACAAGACAAAGGCAGATACAACAACCATGAGTCCATTAGCAAGAACTGATTTGATTATTACAGATCGACAAATATGATTATTGTGGAGTCTCTGGTCACTAAGTTGCCTGACAGCAGACACCTGTAGGAGCTGGAGAAATTTAGGGGATAAAGAATTGATGTTCTGATACACAGAGGGAAAAGATGGTAACTCCTGTGGATTAAATTAAGGAAGTTTGCAGTATTGCAAAGTACACACAGTATCATAACTCTCAGAAATCAAATATCTATCCCTCTCCTCCCTCCTCATCAGCAAACAGCAGAGAATAAGGGATTGAATACTTTTTGCCCTCCACACTTCTTTTAGTTCTTCATCAGTTTGAATATGATCCATCTTTTGTCCCACAAGCTCCCTGAAGATGTGCTAGAGCTCCTGGCAGAGCTTAGTGAAGAATCTCTCAAATGCCAACCAGAACATTTTGAGAGGATGAGAGGCTGATTACATGGCAAAATGTTATTTTTCATCAGATTAGAAAGGGTATGTCTCAAAACCAAGAGGTGATGCCAGGAAGAGAAAGCACTTCAAGCTTACTTTCATATGAGTGACATGTAAACAAGAGGTAGTTCCTCTCCAATTACACAGAGGAAATTAAGTTTCTTGTCTTTTAACAATAGGATTATGGGATTGCATCTTGTTTGTGGTTTGATGTCAACAGAACTTAGAAGGAAATAATTTTATGCATTTCATAATTACCTAGATATTTCCACTCGTTTTTCTATGGAGAAAAAAGAATAAATCCGACTTACCTACACACACACGACCATCCACTCCAACAACCAAGCCAGGTGGACAATCACATCGAAATGAGCCTTCAGTATTTATGCAATGACCATTCATGCAAATTCCTGATGTCTGGCATTCATCAATATCTAAGAGGAGGCAAGGTTCTTCAGCAATCAATCTGCTTCTAAGCAAGATTACAGCTAATAATGTCAGAACATTATCAAATTACTTAATGACAGCTGATTATAATATCTTTATTTTATTTGTAGTAAAAAATTAATCTTGGAATGATCGTAATTCCAGCTGCACAAAGAAAACATCCAGAAGTGCTGTAGGAATAGAGGTGCTTCATATTTTTCATCAAGCAAAATTAATGATTAATTTTTCCTGTTGTCCATCCCATTTTTTAATTTTGCTTTAAGGTGTGGCTAAAAAGCACTAAACACAAAATATCTGTGTGATGGGTAATTTTAATTTCAAAGAACATTTAAGTGGTCAATTTCTAAGCACATCTGCATGCTAATAAGAAAGGCACAACTAGCAAAAATGGTTCCACTTCAAATCAGAAGACTAACAATTTAGATGATTTACTAGAAGTGGCCCAAGCCCAAACCTACCTCTACAGGCAGAAACATTTATCTTCAATTAGTTTGCTGAAAATGAAGCTAAGTCAGACTGTATTCTTAAAATGTTTAATAGAAGTTTTCAGTGATGGCACTTTAAAAAGGTTATAATGCTGTGTGACCCGTAAAATCACTCAAGTGCTATGAATTATCAGAACAATGATGTGGAAAACAGGGTGGGGCTCATCAATGTAAAATCTTTCAAACCTCTTAAATTTACAATGCCGCTGGCTCACTTCACCATTTCACGAAGGGCCTGAATATTTTGATGCATTTACAATGGCCCAAGGCTTTTCAGAAGCTAATTTATTGATCATTGTGGCTTTCACAACATTACTGCATACTCCTTTCAGTAACTTAAGGATCTGTTTCTAATGCAGGCAGCTGAGGAAATTTACTTCAGTGAGTAGGCACTGAATCAATCCTCGTGACCAGACTGCCTCTCTTGCAGGGATGCACAGGCAGGAAAATCCCTTTCCAGGCAATCTCCCCCAGGTTCCACCTACCAGTGCAGTAACGTCCATCTGGAGCCAGGACAAACCCAGGTTTGCAGATGCATTTGAAGCTCCCATCTTCGTTTATGCACATCCCATTCAAGCACATGTTTGTCGCGGCACACTCATCGTGGTCTAGAAGACATTGCAGAGAAAACTGTGTGGGGTTTCCCACCCTCCAGAAGACAGCACAGTGAAAACAATCGGTCGGGACAGCCGCGGCGTGTTTCTGCACTCCAAGATTGGTTTCTAACCATGACTCTGATAAAGTGCCTCAAGAGTTTTCCCCCCACGGAAAAATATGCAATTTTTTTTTTTTTTTTTTTTTTTTCATGCTGTGATCCGTTGCTTTGCATATTTCAGCAGGCTGTGTATGAAAGAACAGGGTGTGTCTTTCTTTCATATATGAGAGGATAAAAAGCTTCCATCGCCTGAAAGAATTAAGATTGTTGTTTATCTAGCAAGGTTTTTTCTTGATACAGTGCAGCCAAAATTAAGAACAGGTATTTTCTTCAGCAGTGCTGGTTTGTGGATCATTTGCTGTGAAGCTTTATGGAAAACATTATTCTTAGGACTCTTGAGGAGAGGTGCAGCTTCAAAAACAAAAATTTCTTCAATTTTATTTGAAATCATACATCTCTGTATGACAATAAAGGGGCTCTAAGTTCACAGTACTGCAAAAAAGGTAAACTTCAGTGATCTTTACCTGCAGTATGAAGTACAATTCTCAGAACCACCAAGCTAATTCCTGCCCCTGCTCTTTAGAAAAGTCCTTACCCACACAGTTTTTCCCGTTTGTCGTCAGTTGAAACCCAGCATTGCAAATGCACTGGAAGCTTCCCTCAGTGTTCACACAGCGCCCATTCTTACAAAGAACACCATTCTGAACACACTCATCGATATCTGAGGGGAAGAAAAAACAAACCAAGCCAAACAAACAAGATCCTGCACAAACAGAGAGCTACGGTGAGATAGAAATGCACTTAGAGACAATTACCACTTGGAAAAATACTGGCACGTCACTGAAATATTACTTAGAAAAAGGTTCAAAAGTAAGTTAAGAATTACATCAAAGAAAAAGATTTTATTATTTTTACAGATCTGTACAACAAATGCTACGTTTTGTGATGTTTTGAAATTCCTCCATGAATGCTTTTAAAAACTTACTCACACCTTCATCTGCATGCATACACAAAAAAGCACCTGTCATTCAATTATTTTTTTTTCTTTTTTTAGAACTCCTGTCTGGGAAGTTCTGGATGGACATTCCAGAATAATAGATAAATATTAAAAGACAGAATAAATGAGGCAGCAGCCCAGATCTAGAATGCCAATCGATTTAACATTGGCGTTTACTGAAATTGCACTCCTACTTTTTAAATTCATTTGGATTTCTTTTTTTTTTTTAAATTTTAAATTCAGATTGGAGTCTGATGAAAGGGGCCAGAAGACCTGCAATGCCAACAGACATGGAGCAGTTTCCTTACCAATGCAGGCTTGCTTGGTAGGAGTTCTCTGGAAACCTGTGTGGCACTTGCAGTAATAGGAGCCAGGTGTGTTGACACAGTCCCCGTTGGAGCAGGGGTTGGATGTGCACTCATCAACATCTGCTGGCAGCACAGAGAAGCATTCGTGACTTCACAGCATCTACAACATTCCCCCCAGCCGCCAGGTCTGGAAGCTTCTGAGTGGAAAAGATGGTAACCAGCAGCCAAAAAGCTGAACACCAAAGCCTGCTCTCGGTGCAAAACCACTGCTTTGCTGGGAACACGGGCTGCTCTTGGTTCAGCTAGGCAGGCATTTGTAAAAAGTCAAGTGGCACTGCATCTTTTGTAAGCAACCGGGGGGACAACAGAAAAAAGAACCTGCTTGAGGATTTCGAGACCTGCTGGTTGCCTTAATGGTTGACTTAGTACAATCCGGTTTCACTTAACTCAATGACCATTTATGCTCCTTTGGAATAAAGCCAGTACTAATCAAAACAGGCACTTTAAAATGAGAGCAAAGCATGGCATCAAAAAACTACCCTTATCAGATTGCAAGTTTGTTGTAAAAAAGCGAGGAGGGGCTGCACACCAGCAGGAGGGGTTTTTAATGAGATCACAGTCTGTGCACCACGTCTCAATTATTTATGCCCCACTGCATCCTCAACCCCAGTCTTTGCACTGAGTAATGCCAGATTTAACCTAACCCTTCTCTATGATGTACCTTACTCTCCTTTCCAAAATTTTGGACATTTGGGTACAACCAAACACATTTTAACCAGTTTAAATGTCAGCTATCTGCTCAGAAATAACTCTTATTTGACAAGGGCCTCTGAAAACTTCAACAGTTTTTTCAAGAATCCTTCCCAGATTTGAAGCCCAGTAGTTACCAGTGAGCCAGAAGTGTCTTTGGCTCATGACAGCTACTCCCAGATCTAAAATAACATTGATTGTTCTCCCCATTACATCTCTGTAAACCCCCCCAGGACCTTTGCCCACTGTAAACCAGGGAGCAGAGTGGGTCTGGCAGGGCAGGACTGCTGGTTCTGTCCCCACTGCAGCTCCTAACGATGACCTAAGCAGCTACTCTCTGTTAGAGCTCAATTTATAGCTGACAAATGGATCCCCTTGTTTCTTTATCAGCAACTGTCGTTAATTTGACTTTTTCCTCCTTCATTTCATGTACAATGTACTTGTAATTCCTCATCTCTTCATTTAGGCAGGCCTTTAACACCACAAAGCCAGTGGTGATTCGCAGGAGTTTCTGGCATCTGGCTCCCATAAGAAGGTCTGAAGCCACTGCTGATCACTTCACAGTGGTGATTTTTCCCACATATTTTCACAGGGTGTACTTCCAGAAACACCAGAAAAATCCCAAGACAATTTTTGTGATCATTTTCACTCGGTCCTTATCAAATTTGGTTCTAGAACTGAGCTTATTACATATTGAGGATATTGAGATGTGACAATAAATTGATATAGTAAGAATACTGATGTATACTTTCTAGAAAGTAGAAAGTGGTCTGTTCCATGAATAACTTCTCTGCAAAAGATGGCAAATGGTTATTTTTGTTCTAATTTAACCATGACTAAGACCACATATTTAACAGGATTTACTATGCTAATGAACACAAAGTTTAAACCAAGTGCATCAGTGTACATAAAGAGATCTGTGTTTACACAAGTCCCTGATATATACAGCCTGCTTTACAGCACTCTTGGTGCCCAGATACAATCTGTGTAAACAGTTAAATGCATAAAGGTAAAGCAAATGAAGGAATTAAAAACCTCCCCTCACAATTAATTAGCTCTTTCACATTTGCATGCCCGCTGATGGCTCCACCACTGCAGTAAAAAGCCACAAGAATTAAGACAAGATAAAGAAAAGAGGATCTCAGGGTGCTAAACACAGAGCTAACTGAATTTTTACACGCCAGTCTGTGCCACTGCAGTAGTTCCCTGCCCTCGTGTTCCTCAGCCAGGCCTGGAGGTTGGGATGCTCTTTGTCACAAGTGGGGTGATTTCTCACGAGAGGTGAATTTTCCTCGGTGCTCGGCTGATGTGGGGAGGGCTCAAGGAGGATTGAACACCACCCCTTCAGAACAAAGTCCTCAGNTTTTTTTTTTTTTTGGTCAAGTGCCCTAATTCTAATGACTTCACTGTATTTATATCTTGCTTTATTTTAAGGGAGCACTGAGGGAACTTATAAGTACTTGATACAGCACTCATCTATTTTGTGTAGTTTTCCTGCAGAGAATGAAATTGAGGACCTTCTCTACAGCAGGCTTCAACCTGCTTCCAAAAAAGCCCATGTTCTTGCTAGAAAGGACCTAAGTTTATGAACTCCACAGCAGGGGTGCAGAGTTTCTCTGTGAAACCGCTGACTTAAGCTTCCAAAATCCTTCCAAAGCCATGTGCATCACATGGCTTCCACATGAAATAGGCATCTTAAGATGCTCTTATTTTTATAAGCTCTTGCTAACTGAGGGAAATGGCAAATTTATATTAATATAAGGGAGTTGCTGGCTTTGAGTTTACATCGAAAGCATGCATATTCCAGCAGTATAAACAGGAAACATATGAGACAGAAATATTTAACCCATTTTTTCTGCCTGCCAGCATACCCCCTTCAATGTCAAATATTTCTGTTTCAGCACTTGCCTCACACGCATCTCCACTTTTCAGTTATTCATCTCCATCAATTGTCAGAACTCTCTCAGGCACAGTAGGAAACTTCCAAACCCCCCTCCTTAAAAGACTTAATGCAATGAGTCTGGACACAAATTGCAAGATTTCAAGTAGGGATATTTGTATTGACAGGACAACCAAAAATTCAACATAGAACACCTATAAGTTTGCTCCCACTTCTTTTAGAATCTCTACAGCTTTATCCAGAGCTTTTCTAAGCAGAAATGAGTAAGGAAAGGCAATAAAATTAAAGCTGTCTATTTTGGAGGAAAGGACTGAACACTCCTAAGACAACTTAGGACACTCATAGTCCTGGGCCCATCAGGCATGCTCTGCTGTGAGAACAGCATAAGGCAAGTTTAGTCAGACAACAGTAAGGAACACCAGAGTTCCTGGTCTGGCAGGATTAATCTTGAAACCAGACTTTTCTTAAACTCTACTGAAAAATATGCAACCATTTCTGGATCCTTAATTTATTGCTTTGGGAGCAGGCAGACAGAGAAATACAGAAATTGTGTTAATTTATGTGCCATTAACCCTATTTCCAATGTCCCAAGACTGTTCTTTCAGTAATAAGATAAATATTCAAATTAGATTCAAGCAAGCCTTTAAATTCATTTAATATGTAAATCCTTGCAGTTAAGTTCCAGCCTATATTTCTAAGAGACTTTCTGTGTAATTTGCAGCAACTACTGTTCACAAATCCCAAATTCAGTGTGGAACTTAAGAAACTCTGGCTACTTCTTTGTAATACAATTATAAAATAACAGTGAAACAAAGCTGTGTTATTTATAGAGTTCACAAAGTTGTTTCTAATTCATAGAGTTCACTCTCTTATAAAACATCTTCTGAGTTCAAGCAGCTAATGAGAAGGCAAACAACTGCAGAGCTGAAATTAGTAATGATTTATTAATTTCAAGCAGGAATAAGATGTGCAAAATGACACTTGAACTTTTTTGAAGCCATTTTGGGGGTCTTTTCCCATGCTTTCAACATGGGACAGCCCTGTAGCGTCTTCAGCTTTTGCTGAACCAATGGAAATTTTTGTTTTGATCCAAATGCATACAAAATTTTCTCTGTTTTCAGCCTATTCTTTCATGCTGAGGTAAGTATTACAAAGTCAACATAAAGTTCCTTAAGTGAACACACATTTTTACTGGGCACATACCTGTACACTAGAGAATTAACCAGGTCTTTTTCTTTTTTTTTTTTTTTTTTTTTTTTAATTTAAACTCCCCTACCATCTACA
>VWZN01015378.1:20423-35969 GCA_013396955.1 Regulus satrapa | reverse complement strand
GGGGTTACATTCTCCATTTCAAGGGAGGATTCTACCTTCCCTAGCAGACACCTGTCATCCAAACTGAGACACTTTTAGCAGTACATTATCACTGGCATCTGCTGGTTCCCTGCTGTGATTTATATATTGAAGGAGGAAAGTAGGGAAAATCAACTATAACCACCTTCACCGTTGCTGAAGTTGACTTGCTAAATATATAATAAATCTCTTCAATTTCAGTGCAGTCTTTCCTCATGCTGTTACTTTTGTAGAATCATCAAGGTTGGAAGAGACCTTTAAGATCATCAAGTCCAACCATCAACTCAGTATTACCACTGTAACCCTAAATCACAAAACCATATCACCCAGTGCCAGATCCAGACATTTCTTAAAGACCTTCAGGAATGGTGACTCTACCACCTCCCCAAGCAATCTTTTCCAGTGCCTGGCCACTCTAACAGTAAATTTATTCTTTTAATATTTAATCTGAATCTCCAGTGTCTCATCTTAAGGTCCTTTCCTCTGGTCCTTTCACTGTAGGCACAGTAGAAGAGCTGTGTAGTGAGCTGACCTCCAGCTCACTGCAACCTCCCTTCATGTAGTTATAGGGAGAAATGAAGTTTCCCCTGACCTTTCTCTGCTTGAGACTAAACAAATCCAGATCTCTGTTGTTCCTCATAAGACATGTTTTCTAGACTTTTCATGACCTTGCCTTTCACTGGACAGGCTCCAGCAACTCAACATCCTTTTTAAAGTGAGGCACCCACGATTGAATACAGTCCTTGAAAAGCAGTGCTGAGTATTGGGGGATGATCACTTCTCTAGTCCTGCTGGCTACACTATTCTTGACACAGGCCATCTATCATTTACCATTTGCATGCCATTTACCTTCTTGGCCACCTGGGCACACTCCTGGCTCATATTGAGCCAACTGTCAACCAGCACCCCCACATTCCTTTCTGCGGAACCTCTCTTGAGATACTTCTCCCCAGGCTTGTAAAACTGCATGGGATTACTGTGACCCAAGTGCAGAACCCAGAACTTCATCTTATTGAACCTCATGATGCTGTCCTCAGTCCGTTGATTGCGTTCATCCAGGTCTCTCTGCAGAGGCTTCCTACCCTCAAGTAGATCAAGACTTCCACCCAACTGAGTGTTTTCTACAAATTTACTGAGGATGCCCTCAATCCCTGTGTCCAGATGATCAATAAAGATATTTAAGCCCATAACTGAGCCTTGTGGAATGCATGTAGCAACCAGTTGCCAGCTGGATTTAGCTCCAAGTTTCTGGATCTGTCCATCCATCCATTTTTTCCCTGTAAATGAGTCTACCTATACAAGCTGTGAACAGCCAGTTTTTCTAAGAGGATGCTCTGGGAGATGGTGTCAAATGTTTCACTGAAGTTTAGAGAGGCTACATCCACAGACCTTCCTTCATCTACTTAGTGGATCACTTTGTTGTAAAAGAAGATCAGATTTGTCAAGTAGGACCTGCTGTTCATAAATCCATGTTGGCTGGGTCTGAACCCCTGGTTGTCCTGCATGTGCTGTGTAGTGCCACTCAGGGTAATTGCTTCCATAACCTTGCTGAGAACCAAGGTTTGGCCTGACAAGCCGGTAGTTCCCCAGACCATCCTTCTGACCCTTCTTGTAGATGGATATTACATTTACTAATTCCC
Organism: Regulus satrapa; assembly: GCA_013396955.1. Taxonomy (NCBI): domain Eukaryota; kingdom Metazoa; phylum Chordata; class Aves; order Passeriformes; family Regulidae; genus Regulus; species Regulus satrapa. The sequence continues at coordinate 34,311 of VWZN01015378.1, read as the reverse complement.
AGTTTGCTGGGACTTGTCTGGTAAACCAGGTGTTTTGATATACCCCAGTCAGCATTCGAGCACCTCACAGCCACTTGTTTACTCCCCACACCAGCAGGATTAGGGAGAGAATTAGAGGGGAAAGAGGAAGGAAGCTCATGAATTGAGATAAAGGCTGTTTAATAGGAAAAACAAAAGCCACAGCACAGAAGCAAAACAAAACAAGAAATTAATTAATTCCTTCCCAAAGGCAGGTGTTCAGACATCTTCAGGAGATCAGGACCCCATCACATGTAATGGTTACTTGGGAAGACAGAAGCCAAATGTCTCCCATTTCTCCTTTCCCTCACTTTATATACTGAGCATGTATATCTCATATTCTCTGTATGAATATCTCTTTGGTCAGTTTGGGTCACTTGTCCCAGCTAAGGTCCTCCCAATTTCTTTTGAAATGACCTGACCTGACCTCCCCACCAGCAGAGCATGACACAAGGGGGAAAAAAAATAATTCTTGACTATGATAAACATGACTTGGGAAAACCAAAAAATGTCAGTGTGTTGTCAATGCCATTCTCATTCTGAATCTAAAACAGGGCTCTTAAAGCTACTGAAATTAACACCATCCTAGATGAAGCCAGGACACCAGGACTGCTGGCAGATGAGTGAAAATGGCTTGGCAAGTTCTTTTGCAGTTCCCTCATTATTCTGGAGTGGTTTCACAGACTTGTGAGCATGTAAGTGGCATAGCAGATCACTAACCATATCCTCCTGGATTATTGGGCCTTCACTTATGTCCTGATCATCAACTTCCAGCTCAGGGAGCTGGGTATCCTGAGAACAGCTAGTCTTGATACTGAAGACTGAGGTGAAAAAACAAAAAAAAAGCATTAGGTACTTCTACCTTTCCCCGTCACTATATTACACTCTGCATTCAAAAAATGGAGACGTTCCTTGACACTCCGTTTTGCTGCCAATGTATTTGTTGTTTTTAACCATAGTGGCCAAATCAAGTTTTAGCTGTGCTTTGGCCCTTCTAGTCTTCTTCCAGCATGACCTTGAAACTTCCCTATAGTTGTCCCAAAATACCTCACTCTCCTTCCAGAGGTGATATATTCTATTTTTTCCCCCTGATGTTAAGCATAAGTTCTCTGTTTAACCAGGCTGGTCTTTCTCCCTGACAACTTGTCTTTTTACACATGAGGACAGTCTGCTCCTGACTATTTAACAATCCATTTAAAAGTACATACATACAAGATTCCTGGACTCCTTTGCCCTTCAGGACTCACAAAATCTCTGTCAATCTATGTCCAACAAGTCTCATGAAACCCCACCTTGTGTACAGCATCCAGTTCTATGGCATTAATATCAGAAGGACATAGACTGCTGAAGCACTAGAGGAAGCCATGGAGATGATCAGAGGAATAGTGCAAGTCTCCTGTGAAGACAGGCTGAGATACTTGGGGTTGTTCAGCCTGTAGAAGAGAATGCTCTAGGGGGATCTTATAGCAGCCTTCCAGCACCTGGAAGGGATCTAGAGAAAATCTGGAGAGGGACTTTTTACAAGGGCATGTAATGACAGGACAAGGGGTAATGGCTTTAAACTTTTAGAGGGAATGTTTAGTTACAAGGAAGAAATTCTTCCCTATGAGAAGGAGAGATTCTTCAAAGGGAAACTGGACACTGTATAGACCATCCCTAGATGTGTGGTTCACTGGTTCTCCTAAAGTGGATGATCTAATCTTGGTAACCATAACACCTCTAGGTAACCCAAACCATCTTCCCAAGCCCAGTCCTCTGTTAGAGGTCAAGCAGTTGCTGATGAAGCTCTTGTTATAGGCATTCCCAGAGGGGGAAACCAAGAATTCTCAGAGACCAATATCAGGGCTGAATGGCAATTAAGAAATTTCTCTTTTCTCTGGGGTTCATTCTTTTGAAGGTGATCTCTGTTTGTCCAGACAAGCAGGTAACTGCTTTGGATCTCTTGGTGATAAAATACATGCATACTTTTTCCCTAGGTTAGTAAAAAGGCCTGACATTACACACTCAATCAAAGTTCTATACAACATGAAGATGACATAAAAAGCAAGACAACATGTGACAAAACAATAAACTCACACCAAGCAAAAATAAATTAAGTAATATATACAATTAGTAGTACGTGAGAGAGAGAATGGTGATTTAAAACAATGCATTATCAAATCCCTAAATACTGTACTGCCACCCAAAGTCTGCAGTAGCTAGCAAGTCTCATTTAAGAGTGAGGGCTTGGAAAACTATTCCTGGGTGGATTTTCCAAGTTCAATCCAAAAGTAGTACCAGCTATTATAGGTCCAAATTCAGCAAGTCAAAATGATCTGAGTACAGTTTTGGTGCAGAAAACACCTGGGTTGTTGGTATACTTCTCAACCAGATAATGCTAGGACTTGGCCAGGGTCCAGATCTTGACTGGAAGAGTCCCCCTAATATATTCTAAAAACCTCTCAATTATAGTAGTTAGGAAAGTTTCTTTAAATGATACATGTCTTGTGAAGATTTATAAAGCAGCTGGCTTTGTCATATATCCTTACTTAAGTAGTAATAAAGGAAAAAAAACCCATTAAACAGCTTACAACTAATAACAGTCAATATGGAATTGTACTCATTCTTCAGTGCTATCTATAAAAATAAAACAGCAGAGATTGCTCTTGTTACTATAACAAAATAGCTGTATCTCATAATTAAAATGAGCAAATTTTTACATAACTTAAACTTAACTTCATTCAAACTTAACAGCACTCATCCCTGTAACAAAGGATCTGCATCTTGTAATTTAAATGAGCATATTTTAACAGAACTTAAACTTAACTTCATTCAAACTTAACAGCACTCATCCCTGTAACAAAGGATCTGCATCTTGTAATTTAAATGAGCATATTTTAACAGAACTTAAACTTAACTTCATTCAAACTTAACAGCACTCATCCCTGTAACAAAGGATCTGCATCTTGTAATTTAAATGAGCATATTTTAACAGAACTTAAACTTAACTTCACTGAAACTTAATGCCATTTAAATCTAACAGAAAGTACATTCAACAGAACTTAGTTAACACTACTGAAACTGAACAGAAATTGATTTTAATAGAATGTAACAGAACTTAGACTGAGCAGCACATAAATTAAACTTAACAGAACTTAACCTTAACAGAACTTAATTCTAACAAAATCTAAACTTAGCAAAACTTAAACCAAACATCACTTCAGCTTAACAGAACTAAACTGCTGAGGTTTTTTTTGTTTGTTTGTTTGTTTTTATTTTTGGTGTGTGTTGTTGGTTTGCTTTGGTTTTGTGGTTGTTGTTGGTTGCTTGCTTTTTGGTTGGTTGCTTGCTTTTGAAATCTGTTTTTCTTTTGTTTTCTTTGATAAAATTAGGTTTTCTAATTGGTAGCTTAAGAAAAGTTTAGCCCCATGATGGTACAAAAATTTCCTCTAAAAGTTTTCAACCCAGAGTTGTGCTTAAATCTGAATTGTAGATAAGCAATAATCCCCTTTCCTGCAGACCCATACCTTTGCCAAAATTTGTCAGAAACTGCCTTGGAAGTTTAAGAAGCAGATTCAATTTGAAGTTGATTATAAATACGTATAAACCAGAACTAAAATTTTGCAATAGATCAAGAATGTAACTCAAACTCTGGTAAAATTTACTGTAATTAACTCAACCAGTTGACTTCAGTGAAGTCAGGCTTCCTTGAAACAATTGGTAGGGTGGATATAGGGGACTTTTGAATTTCCCTGGCCAAGAAGGTGGGTGCTGAGTTCTTGGAGACACATAGATCTGTATGGTTGTCAAGGAAGATTTGAAAGGCTGTTTCACAGCCAAGGATTCATGTCACAACAGTCTGACTTGCCTTCTTTGGGAGGACTTCTATGCCTGTCACTCAGTTACATGGGATGCAGGAGTTCACATAAGCTTAGGTATGCAGCAGAAAAAATCGTCATGAATTTTCTTGTCAAGAGAGATGTAGGAAACAGTTTAGTTATTAAGATGCATATAGAAATGTGTGACAACAATGTATATACATCCTGAATGGCTATTTGTGTCATTTGGGTCATATGGCAATAGCTGTATCATCACTTTAGGAGTGTTCTTACACTAACAAAGATAGATATTGTTCATACACCTCCTAGCCAGGACAGAAAGTTTCACAACATCCATCTGCAGCATGAATCTTGGCTTGGTACAAAGCTCATTTCAACACCAAGATTAGCACAAGTTGGATGTGAAATCTATGCAATTTTTAACAGTTAAGGCTATATATTGCCCCTGAGCTATGGCTGTGGCAGGCATCTTTACAAGGGAGCATCTTTACACAGAACATCTTTACAAGGCTGAGCAGTTCAAATGGTTACTGTAAATGATGCTTAGATCATACTTCATCCCATGCCTCTTGGGGAGCAGCTGGTTTTCAGGGATTCATTAATAATAAAAAGTTACTGGTGTCTGTGAAGCAAAGAGTCTGAATACATAATTTAGATATGCTTCTCTACACATATTGATGCAGTAGGACAGCTATAGCCAGAAGAAAGAACTCTCCTTTTTCAGATTTGCTTGAAAAGTAAAAGGAGAGGAAGCTGTGGTAATTATGACTAAGAAGGGAGGATTGGGAGTTAATTTACAAAAGAGCATACTAACTCATAAAAATGTTGGAGAGAACAACCAAATAGAGTATTTAAAAAATAGAAATTAAGTAAAAAAGTGATGGTGGGAAAAGAGATAGTCCTGTGCATTATTCAGATTCCTACATGTAAACTGTTGTTAGATTTATTTACTTCCAGATTGAAATAGCTCACAGTGCAACATATATGCAAGTCATTTAGGAGTTTGAGTTCTGCTGAAAATCACAGGGACAAGGACTATTTTTGAAAATGTGACCCATCTGTAGCATTTTTTGCATCTCTCAGATTATAGTGAAGGCCTTGAAAGAAAGCTTGGTTTGTGCAAGAACACCACTGGTTGCAACTGCTGCCCAAAACACTGCTTCTGTGTTACCTTCTGAGCATGTCTTTGTTCAGAAGAATGAGGATCTCTTCTTTAGGAGGCCATTGCTTTGTTTCATTAGAGGAAGGGAGAACTTATTTGGTATCTTGGCCACATTTTTGTTGTACTGTCTGTCAAAATTATTCCTCCCATGTGTTCCCATTAAAACTGTCTGGGCAGTTATTTTTCCTTTTTCTCATTACATTACTTTTATATGTGCAGGGAGCCTACAGATTTACATGCAGTTTGACTGGATGTGTAGAGGTAATTCATATTGTACAGAGTGAGTCTTCAAAGTGCTTTTCTGAGAAAAGCTGTTGCATAAATGCTCAGCAATCTCTAAAATAATTGTTTCTAATTAGCTCTATTGAAGTGAATATCTTGCAAATGGAGAAGAATGAAATTCCTGTGTTATGTAAATTTGCTGAATAACTGGAAGTAAATTATCATAATGGTCCCACCTAGCCTCACATTGTATGAAATGTCAAATTTCAGTTTGAATAACTTATTTACCTTATGAAGGCATATCTGCTCCTCTTCTGGGCCAGAGGCAGGGAACTTGACTCCTCCCTTACAGCAATCAAACTTTTAAGAGCTAGATTTGCTGTCTCAACCATGACACCTGGTTGAGGAAAGGACAGGACTTACTTACTTAAATACATCTTTTTATCCAAGGCTTCTAAAGACATATCCCCCTCCTTCCCGCATGGTTTCTCTACCATCTAGATACTTGTGAGACAGCTGGTATTAGGATAGAGTAGGGTCTTGGGAAATAAAAATCTTGCATGGCTTCCTTCATTCTCTGTGTACATGCTTAGTACCTGTTCCCATCTACTCACCTGCTCATCCCAGTTCTCTCTCCCAAAATTTCCTCCTGTGTGGCAAGATATTTCCATGTTAAGACCACAGGAAAGTGTTTTTGAGCTTGTAGGTAGCAGTACTGCCCCCTCTCTCTCTTCACTTTCCTCACTTCCTTTCTTTTATTCTCATGTCTAATTTAGTGGAGCCAGCTGTATGCCATCACATCTGTGTCATTCATGCCTAGGGAGGGGAGAAACAACAGATGGGCAACCTTCTTTACTCTCTACAGTAAATAATGTTGTAGTGATATGAAAATGGCCCTAACAGAGCAGCAGGCATCCTGCAAAACATGATGAACCCTGCTGCAACCATCAATTTTGAAAATAGAAGCCTCTGTGAAACTACTTCTCTGCAAATACACTTTCACTAGCTATCCCAGAAACCCATCATCGTTTACATTACTTTCCTCTGTAATGTGTCTGCTCCTGAAGAAGGGGCTTCCTTTTCCTAGGAAGCCTAGAAAAAAGCATTGTCTCTCCATGAGAAGTTAAAAAGTTTCATTTTCCTAAGAGTGACATTTAATATCTGGCCTGCTAATGAAGAAGCATTATCAGGACAGAAGCAGTCCTGGGGCTGCTACACAAAGTAGTGTTGCTAAAAGGCTTGAAAAATTTTTAAAGTCTACCATGATGCTGAAGGAGGAGGAAGTTTGACGGTGGGGATGAGGAAGTGAACCTTATTTTGGAAAGGTTCTGCATCTTTGTGTAGAATTTTTTTCTCACAGTATTTAGGCTTAGTAATCCAAGTGTTTTAGATTGTAACCCAGAGTCTAGAAAAGATCTGGCACAAATCCATGAGATATAAAATTCTGCGTCACACCAGCTGTCTGTTAACAGACAGAAGGGGTAGGTTGTGTTTGGGGGGAGGAAGATTGCAGGGGTAAACAGAAGCAAACAACATTTAGATCTAAAAATAGCAACAAATAGATTTATTCAAGCTTAGGGCTATATGCAAATTTGTTTAGTGACTATACACACACAGCTTGTCTGGCCTGATATAATTCCAGTCCATTTCCTGTCTTCTTATTCCACTCAGAGTATTATTCCCCCCTCCCCATTTTCATGCATGCTATAACATCACAGAGCCATGCTGCACAAGAAAAGCTGGACATCTGACAGCTGGCTCCTACAGAATCCGAACATGTTAGTTTTACATGGTAGCAATTATTAAAGTAAGTTTTTTAACCTGTATGTGCTTGTTTCTATCAGGGTCTAACAGCTTTTTGCCACTGGGAGAGTAGAATTCCTGCTAAACAGTATTATGTACTTTACGATACATCATGAAACATCAATATTGAATATATGTGTGCTATGCAAAGTTCTGGTTTGTCTTATTCCCAGTACACTCCTTGTTGATTAATTTCCATTGCTTTCTTCTTAGTGAAATGAACAGCTAAATATAGCTAAAGGATGCCCAGTAAAGGCTGTGCAACTTCTTTTTTCTGAGACATTGTACTAGCAAGAAAGGGGCATCCCACTTGTTGACATCAGTTGTTGCCATGTAAACCCACTGTGAAGCTCATTAATGCTCCACAGTGGTGCAAGGCATTCTTCCCTCTTGGCCCCTGTGACCCCATTGTGCACTAAATCCCACATTGTCTTCCAGTGGGAGAGACTACAGAATAAGCATGTTGAGGTACCAACTATCCTGTTCTTTGCAGGTCATCACCTTTACTAATTTCAAAGCTAAAAGTTCCATAAATAGTTTCTAGTGGCCACCTAGATAGCAGAACCCAGACTAAATATATATGGCTAAATATCTATCTATTTCCAATAATAAATACATGAAGGTCATATACTATAATGGTTTGACATTTTTGTTACTTTTAAAGGATGAATAATGAGAACTGCTCTATATTCTATTTAGACCATGGGACCTTATTTTCATGAAATGTCCTTCCCTGTAACTGGATTTTTATGAGCCTGCACTTCTCTTGAGAATATGATTTGCAGGAAATACAAGAGAATTTGCTTGTTTTGTGCCATGAAAAACCATAATGAACAGTAGATCATGTTCTTTCAAATGGTTAGATTTTTAAAAGCAGAATAATTTTCCTTTTTACTTCATATTTTTCTTCAGGTGAATCCACACCAAATACAATAGCAGGAGCTTTTTGCTGTGGTTGGTTTCCTTTGTTTATGGTTTTGGTTGTTTTGGTCTTTTGCATGAGAAGTGATTAAAACTGAGTAAATACAGAAGAACCTCAAAATCTAAGTAGTTGTACTGTCTATGTACAAAATCTACAAGAGTGAAATTTTTTTTTTAAGTTTTTAGAACAAAATTTGCTTACTTCTTTTGTAGTTAAGAAGCCAAAAGCCAAGTCAAGTTTATTTTCCAATACAAATCCATTTCACTAGTGAATTTGAATTTACCCTTCTGATTTGGTGGTACTGAAAACTTCACTGATACTAAGTTGCCCCTACAGTGTTTCCTCTGCTCCTTGCAGATTCTTGTACCTCAGACTGTCTTGCTCAAAACCATTCTAAGCATACAGAGTATTCAATATGGATCTATTAAGTAAACATTTCCTATGTTGCCTTTTCAGTATACATACTGTGCCCTGGAAAAATACACTGAAGTTAACTTTCCTCTTCTGATAGTTGGTGTTATTTATCAAAGTTTGAGTAAGCTATGATTGACCTTTGTTGAAATGAAGCAAAATAAAATTAAGTCATTTGGTCATAAATAATTTTTATGTCAATAGAAAATAATGTACCTCTAAGTAATAAAGCTTTCACACTGCTGCTTGAATAAAAGTATTATAATTGTATCTAGTCCTGTCCAAGGTCAGTAGGGAATTTCTTTTAACTAGCCTTGGGAGATAATATCAAGCCATGGGTCGAGTTTGTAGTGCCAAATAGTTCAAGTCATCTGTATCCTTATTTTCTGCAGGAAGAGATCTCAAGAGTAACTCCTCTCTTGCCAATCTCCTTTCCTCCTTCTTCTTTCCCCCTCTCCATCCTTGAATCCTGATTGCTAGGGAGTTGGTACCTAGCACTCTGTGAAAAACGAAGGAATTTGCACTTCAGTGCAATTAAAGATCATCAGCTCTCAAAACAGCATATAGCTTAATAACAAAGTTAAACTCAGTGCACTCAGAGCATATCCATAACTTTGTTCACTCTTCACTAAATTGGTGAGAAGGGATTGCAGCTCTCTTGAGGTTGTACTGCAGAAGAAATTCCTGATTGACTGTGATCGCAGAGGCTATTTTGTAAGAAGAATTTAAACTCATTGCTTTTCCAGCTATGATTTACATCTACTCAGTACATATATTGGACATGAAATGAGCTAGTAGGAAACTGGCTTCTAAGCCCATGCAAGAGCCCTACAATGGGAAAAGGTAACAGCTAAGCAGAGGCAGAGCAAGAGACATCAATTGATGCTATGTCCTAATGATTGCAATCATTTTTTGGAGATAAAGCTGTAAATTTCTTTTTTGTTGTTCTTTAGAAAACTCAGTAGTTAGACTGGTGAAAACCAATGGTCAGCCAGATGAACTAAATTTTTTAAAAATAGTATTTTTCTTTAACAAAATCAGACTGTATTTTCTGGCTTTGAATGACTTACATTATTTACTAACAGTGACCTGTTGTGTTTCTCACCTGTCTTGTTGCCATTTCTACTGAAATCATTCTACAAGTTTCAGGTTGTGAGTACTTCTTTTCTCTGTGTACCTCTGCCATAAATATCCATACTTCAGAGCACACAGGCTTTTCTAATCTTCATACCTGATCTTCTAATCTAATCTAATCTAATCTAATCTAATCTAATCTAATCTAATCTAATCTAATCTAATCTTCAAATGAGACAAGTGACTACCTCATCCTCTCATGATTTCAGGATGTCCCCATATAGTTCAGGACCCAATTTTAAATGATTTCCCTTGTTTTTTAAAAATTCCACATAAAAACCCCCTCCTTCAAATTCCAAATATCAGCTGAAATTTTGCCTTCTTTCCTCACCCACTTTTTACTGTTCCTTCTCCTCTGCTCTTAAGAGTCTCTGATACTGTATTGCTTTTAACTTAACACTTAGCCTATATGGCATAAAAAATAAATTACTTTTGTTCTTGTTCTTGTTGTTGTTGTTATTGACTGGAGTGTGAGTAAAGCAAGAAAGAACATCATTCTGTTTAAATTATAGAATTAAAGACTTGTCAGGAACTGATGGCATTATACCGTGAGTAAAGTCTGGTCATCTCAATGTATTTTTGCGGTCTGGTCAGGGCTCCCATGGGATCCTGTGCTTTGCCAGATGCTGTAGTGTGTGCTGTGAGATTGGGATTTTGTAAATTGATTTATACTTGGTTATTAATATAGATTTTGGTAATGTAATATAAATGCATCTGTAATCCTGTGGTTATAATGATGATTTGGTAATGCACTGTGTGATTGAAAATATTGAGCTCTGGGAGAGAAGATATTGAATTTATTTAGGTGATTCTGTCAGTCAACTTGATCTGAGCCTCCAGCCACCTCTCCTTTGGAGTGATGCACAGAGGGACAATGCCAACCCCCAGTACAAACTGCTATGCCATTGTGATATGACTGAGCTTGCAAGCTGGGAAATGCCCTTAAATCCTTCTGTCTTGGCATGGTTACCAAGGGAAAATCTTGGGCATTCTGCACCCATGAGTTGGAAGGACCTGAGGGCAAGAGTAGTAAACACGAATTATGGTTGGTTCTTACAGAGAAGGGTAGTGGAGGGATATAATTCAGAAAAAAAACCCCATAGATTCACCGATGGGTAAAAAAGGAGCAGAAAGAATCTTCCAGATTTGACTTGTAGACAGACATTTTTCTCTCTTGCCAAATTTAATTGTTTGTATCACTGATATGTTTATATCAACTGTTGCTAAACTACAAAACAGGATTTTAGTATTGTTATCTTAACGCCAATTTTAATATCAGAAGCCCAGCTCTGGCAGGAAAGAAAGGAAAAGGACCTGAATGTGTATTATATGATATGGATATTTCACTCCAGTAAGGTCGCTTTTTTCTCTGTTTTCAAATTAGTTGGTCACAGGAGCCATGCAGGGAAGCANATAAAGCTTTTTTAATATAGGAGGAAAAATCCTTCTTTCTCCTTGCACCTATGAACAACTAGTATTAAATATTAGCTTGTGACAACTGTTTTCCTAAACAACTGTGGCTCCTCTGAAGAAGTAGCTTTTGCAAACTGATCCTCTTCAGGCAGGAGGAACGTTTGCTTTTCTCTAATCACTCTTTATAGTGTCAGTGAAAACACTAAGGGCATGACAGGTATGCTCTGATGAGACTTGCTACATCAGCTGAAGGAAGTTAATGTAAAATGGAAAAACTGGTAGTTTTTCTTCTCTGCAGAGTGTAGACTAGGAAGTGTACTTCAGATATGGCAGTACAAAACCTGTCATCTTTGCCAAAAGTCACCATTGTTGGAAGTTTAAGCCAAAAGGTTGAACCTTGCACTGAGGCAACTGATGCCCAGATGTGTCTTCATATCTGCCAGCTGAGCTGTGAGGGTGTAGACCTATGGCCGGGCACAGCATACAAGGCAGCTGGTGGCAATAACTTTTTAAATCACTGCAGCAGATTCATTTTTTGCTAGTCTATTGGCACCCTAAAAAGTTGTCCTCTATTTCACTAGGAAATACAAATAGACGAACTGTGCTAGATCTAGGCTTGTGCACTCTCAGCTGGTGGTACAAAGAGAACATATGTCATAGAGGCTAAGTGACTTAAAAAGATATACTGGCTCATTAAACTGGTTTGACAAATTGTATGTAATGCCAGCCACATATTTATGCACAAATCACAAATGGAATGGGACTGCCGAGGGATGTGTCTTGAACTTCTTTATTCTTTGCATCAACTTCATTACAATGAAAGGATGCTAGAGGTTCATGTCCACAGCAACAGCTGCAGAACAGTGTTACAACATGCTTAAAAAGTTTTTTTGACCAATCACAGAAAGCAAAAGCATATTGACAGCAGTTCCATCTATCAAATATATGTACATTTGGTTAAAACAATGCTTCCTTATTTCATATACGTCTGCTTGTAAGCCTTAAAATACAGTGCACAGATCTCCATTACTAAGCTCAAAACTTCCTAATATATTGCTAGATATACTTTTTTCAACCATAAGAGTTATTCTAGCCAAACTTTAATACACAAACTAATCTATTATTTGTCCTTGCTTTTCTACATATTATATAACTTTTCTCCTGATGAGTCTTGCTTAATTCTAATTACAATTCTGCTGTTTCTGAGGCCTGCCTTTTGCATCTTTTTCAAATCACTTTACTTTTAAGGATTCCCACATGTATATATCCCCTGAACCCATTGCAACAGCCAAACAAAACAAAACACATTAGATGTAGCCACCGTGAGTGCTGATTGTGAGCTTCAACCTTAAAATTAGGCCATTCCACTCTCTCAGCAGCCTAATGACATTCTTCTGGCACTTGTCATTCCTGAGCTGGGAAGTATTGACCCATTGAAAAGTGTCATCTTCATTCAAATGTGTTTACCTTAGGCCATCAATTACACATCTACCAGCTGGTGGCCTGAGTCTGATCACTGCAGTGAAAGTAGAAGCCTGCAGAGGGTTTTTCCAAGGGCAGATATTTCCCCTAATCACTAGCAGAGTGTGAGAAGAGCATGAGATGCTCTTCTCACACCCACAGGTTTATCCATATTTGGAAAAAATGCCATTAATACCAAACCCTGTGGAATTAATGTGTATAACACTGTATTAACCAAGCCACTACTATAAGTAAAAATAATTAAGTGTTTAGAAAATATTTCAGAGGCTGAGTAGGAGTGAAATAGCGATCATATAACTAGTTGGTATTATGAGTTATATGATTATGGGGCAAAACCAGGTCAGCTGACAGAGTTACTTAATTCACCCAACCCCTCTGTCCTCACTTCTCTCTGTACTGACTCAGTTGTACGAACTCACTCAACTCTCAGAAGACTAAGGTCTGAGAACATCACTATGAAATGCAGGCACAGATTTTGTGTGTTTGTATTATATTCTCTTCATTTCCAGGTTCCTAGATGCAGATGAAGGGCAGGAGCATTTTTGAAAAACTTTAAATATAGTGTTACTTGGGCTCAAGTCATGAATTGTTGTGCAAAACCTTACATAGCTAAAACCACAACACTGAAGAGCTAACAAATTAATAGAAAAGGGCCTGAAGGGGAAATACAGGCAAAAGCAATTTGGCTGAAGGTCCACTGAAATTAAGTGGCAAAATTAGAAAAAACAGACAACCTTGAAGAAGTTAATGGGCATCAAAGCACAAGGAGAAATTTTTTATGAATATTTATTTCAATGGGAATTGAGTGATCATACAGATGTAGCAAGCTACCTCTTATTGATGATTTACTACCTTCAAAAATCTGTCCTAATTTTATTTTGGGCCAGTATGCTGTCTTTATTTCTCTGGGTATAAGAACGATTCATCCTCAAAGAGAAGATACTTCAATAATTGATTCAACATTCTTGTTAACTTTATGGTTTCTGAGTTTAAAAATTTCCTATTACGTACCACTTGTTATAAATATCCATTAAATAGTTGTCTTTTCACAAATATTAAAATGAAGAGTAGTATATGTAGTGCTAGATTAATATGATTTTTTAATTCTGTTGTTAACAAAGAAATTTAGAAGTGTGGTAAATGGTTTTTTACAGGATTTGTTTTTTACAGATAGTGAAGCTCTCTTGCATTCTTGAGAGAGAGCTTATCAGGGGAGAAAGACAGAAAGCCTGGAGAAAAGAATTTATGACCGGAAGAAGTAGACAAACCGGTGCCATTGGGAGGGGAGGGTGTTCTTGAATATGCATGAAGGTGTATGAATATGTTACAAGTCAATGCATTTAACAAAAGGTATCTTATTTTGAGGTGTGCTCTTGGAACCTTAAAACTATAATAGAGAAGTGAACCTCATTTTTTACACACTTCAGTTACAAAATATCTATTTTAAGTGTCTTTTTTTTTTTTTTTTTTTTTTTTAATTTAAATTTAAACCTTTAATTATTA
>VWZN01015378.1:3383-14600 GCA_013396955.1 Regulus satrapa | reverse complement strand
TTTTAAAGCACCTCTTTCATGTTTCATTTGACTGTTGAGGCTCCCAGTTGTTCTGAAGACTGCCAGGTGTGGGCTGTTGTATATTTCTAGGAGATACTCAGCACCTTCATCTTCCTGGAAACATTAAAAGGGAAAGGAACATTTCAAGTAGCCCTTGGCAATATCCTTATAGGTTCATCCTCTTAGGTGAATGCAACTAGTGCAGGCAATTTGGCACTTCTAAAGACTTATTAAAGTCCAATTTATCTTCACAAAATTTGTCAGATAAATAATCTGTGTTAGTTTACATGGCATACATTTTCCTCCATTAGAGCCTACAGTCATGCATTTTTATTCTATTAGCTGTACAGAGTTGCATGTGTTGCTCTTTTAATTTAGCTGCATGTTGGTTAATTGTACAGTTAAATTTTCTATTAAGATGCAAATGCTTCTTTTACAGTTATTTTAGATAAAAAACAAGAAAAATTACTCCTGATATTTTATCTTTTCATCATGGATGAATGATTTTCTTCCCTAAGTACCCTTAAGTATTTGTTAATGCTTTATATAATGTACAAAGTCCACAAAAGGAAATGTTAAAGGAGAAGCCACTGCTCAAACATTCTCACACCCTTCAGGTGAATACATATACATGCCACCCCCAATTTAAACTGCAAGGCCCAGAGTCCCTACACAGCAGACAGCTTCATAGAGCTGAGTGTGCCTCTTTTGGTTCCTTGCTCACATATATATCCTCAGGTGTTCTTCCTTCTTCAGGCTCAACCGTAGATTTCCTGCAACAGGTCAGCTCAAGCTGGGTGTCTCCAGAGAGTGACCCAGAACACAGAAATCCATGGAAAATAAGACCCTTATTACTTATGCACCTGCCCCTCCCATGCTCTTCATGTGCCCTGAATGCACTTCTCAGTCCAATAGTGATTTTTTGGGGGGGTCTTCTAACATCTAACATCTCATTGAGTTATTTCTCAAGTGTCCATATAGGCAGGCCGTTAACTCTCCATAACTTTTCAAGTTGCATCTTTTCCTGGTGGCTCTAGTCTGCTTATCTTCTATTTTGTTTGATTTTGGTACAGTGGAAGAGCCTAGGAAATTTAAAAAAGCCCTAGACGTAGAAAAAACCTTACTTAGCAACAGCCAGAACATGGTGTTATTTATATTCTTATCATACTAAAGCCAAGACACAGCACTATAGCAGCTCCTAGAAAAATAACACGGAATATTAACTGTTGCAACTGAAAGCATATAAACATGTAACTTCACAGCTTGTGGCCTAAAACTTCACCAAATCCAGCTACTTAGGCTAAGCAAGAGAAACTAAGAAGACTAAATCCACATAGTATTACAACTGTGTGTAACTCACTCAAATTTAAGTGTACTTATGCTAAAGAAGTAGTATTTCTCAGCAGGAAATGTAAGCAAAGGGTCTTTGAAATATGACTTTGGCCCTGAAAAAACCATCCTAAAGGGCCCCACAAAATAGTAATGTGGTTTCTTCAAAAAAGATTGTACTCTGATTAAGAAAGGTTGACGTCTGATACACATCGCATGGCCAGAATATCAAGACCTCCCCAATTTTCAGAAGAATTTTGTTTTTTCTACTTCAGACAATAAGGCAGGAAACTCATATGCAGAGATCTTTTCCATCCCTTTCCCCTTTTCTTATTCTTTTTATGTATGTGCTTCTGAGTTCTAGTTTGCTTCAGCATTTAGTTAATATGTTCTTGGAGAAATTTATTTATGCTAGTGTGGGGCACAAGAGATAAAACCATAAATGTAATGGTGTTGATTACAAAATAAGTGGAAAAGTGTATTTCCCCCCCAAATTTAGTTGGTAGTTATCAGGGTTGCTTATGCTGACACCTCTATAGGTTAGAACAATCCACTATCACTTTTGAAATATTGCCTTGCAAGTCTCATTCTAAGTAGTCTTTAAATTTTGGCATTTAATTCCTGTGAGGAAAACTCTGTGCTGGGATTAATCTCATCCTTTAGTCCTATTAGACACACTAAAGAAATCTTTATTGGAATGAAGCATCAGTGCTCTCTCAAAGATGATTGTCTGAGTAAGGATATTATCACAGAATAAATAAAGTTAACAGGGACCGCACAGAATCATCTGACCCAACCTCTCTGCTCAAGCATGGCAAAGGATTGTGTTCATATGGTTCTTCAATATCTTCTGCAAGGGACACTCCACACCTTCTCTGGTCAATCTATGTGTGGTCACACAGTAAAGAAGTTCTTGTTCATATGCTGGCGGATAGGTAGTTAATTTTTTTTTTCCATCAAGCATTTATAGGGTATGGACTATAGCAACTTCTTGGCAAATTTCAGTGCTGGGTAATTACAGAAATCTCGTCATTTAAATTACCCCAAGATGAAGCATTTCCATGACTAATTCAGACCTCCTATGTCTTAGCTGTGTCTCAAATCTGCTTTGAATTGATAATGAGTTGTTTTAATCCTTCTTTTTGATTTAGCAGTCAGATATTGGGGAAGAGCAGGAGGTAAGAGGAGGAAAGAGGTAGAAAGAACAAAATTATTAGTGACTGATGTTATCCTGGCACTTAATATGTAAACAAGCTTTTAGCTGGGGCCATCCTCAGAGGGTGGGGGATGTAACCGAAGTCCTGTATAAGCTTCCAGCCTTAAAAAATCTCTCACTTCTTAAACGTGTGTCTCCCTTTCAAATGATGAAGGGTGAATCCTAAGGCATTTTGTTAAAAATCTATCAAATGCAAGCGATAAGGCATCTTTGCTGAGAGAATTTGCGGTAGGAGAGAAGTGGGTATCTCCTGACAACAGGACATTTTCTCAAGAGAAATTTCTCACTTTTAGGTGAATTACACATGAACCATGTACTGGTTTTGGCTGGGATAGAAATAATTTTCTTCTTAGTAGCTGGTAAAGTGCTGTGTTTTGGATTTAGTATGAGAACAACTTTGATAACACACTGATATTTTAATTGTTACTAAGTAGTGCTTCCTTTAGAACATGAAGTTTTCAGTTTCCCATGCTCTGACAATGAGGAGGTCCACAAAAACCTGTGAAATAGCAGAGCCATGGCAGCTGATGCCAACTGGCCAAATGGATATTCCACACCATAGAATATCATGCTCGATATATAAACTGGAAGAAGTTAGCCAGGAGCTAGTGATCACTGCTTGGTAAGGGCTTGGCATCAGTTCATTTGTGATGAGCAATGGCATTCCCTATTTATCTTGGGTGTTATCTCTTTATTTCTTGCTCTTCTTTTCATTTTATTATTATTGCATCTTGTTTCAGTTACTAAAATGTACTTATCTCAATCTGTAACTTTTACCTTTATTATAATTCTTCCCATCCCACTGAAGGGGTCAAGAGTGAAGAGAGTGAGTGAGCATCTGTGTAGTACTTAAGTTGTCAGCTATGGTTAAACTATAACCAGCCATTGATACCCCTTATCAAATCAGGGAAAACTATAAACCCTCTTCCCTCGTTTCTACATCAAAAAGTCTATTGGTTTGATTTCTACTGATTTAAATCTGTGTTTTCTTTAAGACACTGGCAATAGACTATCCAAGTTTTTTTTTTCCCTCCCAACAAATGCTTTTTGTTTGCCCTATTGTCATGTCTATTTTGAGATGATAACTTGGGGATGGAATTTACTTTAATTAGATTATGCCATCTCCATATCCACAGGGTAGCATGGTTAATACTATATTTTTATAGGCTGGCTTCCAAGTGTTAACACCAACAATCAAAAATAAACCTTAATTAGAAACAAGTATTTGGGCTTCCTTTGTGTGTGTGTTAATTAAAAAAGGAATCACACATTAAAATACTGGTTAAGTTACAGTGAGCACCACCAGAGAGAAGAGTAAGAGACAATTTACTGTAGTTTTTGCCTGCTGTATCTCATTTCCTCAATCCCATTCATCTACTGATTTATTAGAGGAGATGCAGATCCTATTAAAGAATTTCATGTGTAGATTTCCAGGGTTTGAATTCCTATTATGCTCCAATGGATGATGGTGTTAGATTTTCATAATGCAGAAGAATAATTGTTTTCCTGCTGAGAAGATTCTCAAGTAAAAACTTCCTTTTGTTATATACTTACCTGCACATGTTATGCTTCACAAGGGCTTTGTATAATGTCTCAGGTGCATATAAGTTAATTGTGGATTATACATTTGACCATAGTCAATGATGTGCCTGACTGTGTGGGTGTATAAGTGGGTACATACACAACAGGTGCATTATAGATGCATCTAGATTATTAAAACTGATCCTAAGATCTCAGGAGTAAGATTTGGTATATTCCTTTCCAAAGATGTGGTGTGGAATTTTGTGTTGTGGTTTTACCTTATTTTTCCCTCAGGCAGATTTTAGGAATAATTATGGTACAGAAATGCTTTGTTTTCTCACAAGAGCAGGATTTTGAACATCTGGGCCTCCAATGCCTAGTCAGAAAACCATTATAATGTTAGTGCTTTTATCAATACAGCTAGTTATTGCTAAACATTCTGACTCACAGAATACTTAAATTCACATTCCCCCTCACCTGCCTACAGTCATATCTTCAGAGAGGGTATATAATAATCATCTGAACATAACAGAACTGCTATAGTTAAAATCATTGTGTGTTTCTGTGGTTATTGCTCTTAATATATAAAAGTAACTTATTTCTGAGCTGCTGTGCAGCACATACAGATTTAGTGGTTCATATAATTAAGGTTCAAACTTTAGAACCTGATATTTAACATAAACCAGGTTTTCAGCTTATTTTAATTCCTGTCTTGTTGAATACAAGCTATTTTTAAAAGAGGAAAATTTGTTTCTTTTCTCTTAATTTTGTTGTCAGACATAATGCTTCATGCAGTACAGACTCTTTGGACTGTTGATCAGTGATGCATTCTAGGCTTGCAGACCACTGTCTTATTAGGCTGGTTATCAGAGTCTGGCATGTTAATAGTAATGAGTGAATAGGATGAAAGTGGTTCTTTCCTGGATTCTTACATTTTCTTTCTGGGAAAATTTGCTGCAAATAGCACTTAGTTTTATTTTTAATGAAAAATAAAGTAAAATTTTAAGAAGTGAAAGATGTTGAGAGCATTTCAACATCTATTCTGATTCTTTGTCTGTCAAAGGCTGTTTTAAAATTCTAGGCTTTTTTTCCGCCTGGCATTATCAAAACAGATACTACTATAGCTGAGTTCCACATGAGCTGGTAATTTCCCTGGAGGTTTTTTCAGCTATCTAGTAACATTTATACAAATTCCAGTGGTACTGACTAAAGACTTCTTTCTGTCTTTTAATGAAGACAGAAATGCTTGTCCACAACTGACTGCAAGAATTGTGTGATCCACACCCCAGAACAGAGATGGTCCTGTAATTTACATCTTGTGGTTTTGTGAAAGTCATTGGCATTGGAGCATCTGTTTAAGCCCTGCAAAGTACAACAGCATGTTGATTTTCATGGGAATACTCAAGGAATATGGAGGTGCAGAGACTAAGCTATTTTACAACAGCTGCTAACCAAACTTGTAAGTCATAACAAAGCAGAGTGATGAGAAGATAAGGAATTGGACACTCACAGTTCAATATGAACCAAGGAAATGTCAATACTTTATTCACACAACTTATTTTTATACAGTTTTTNTGTATTTACGAACTTCTCATTCTCAGGATGGTTTTCACATGGGAACTTAAAAACCATTCAGCTGTATGCAGAAGTGACAAGCTAGCTATTAATTTATCAGAGCAAGCCTGGTTTTATACTGCCTTTCTTTTATATGTCCATTTGCCTCTAAAAACATTCTCACAGAGTGATGGAAAAAAGTTGGACTATAAATGCTGTGTTACGTATGGATGAAGAAATTATTTTGATTTCCTGGGCAGCCAGTCCAACCCCTTTTGGTGTTCATGTCCTGAAAAGTGATTAGCTTGTTGCTGCTTTTCTGTTAGTCTGGCTAAGCCACACAAAGGGTTGTACTTCACCTTTCAGATTGCCGTTGCAATTCTTTTTTTCTTTCACCTGGCAATACTGTGGATGTTCTCAGATTGTGGTTACAAAGTCTCCTTCTGTAAGTTTCTGTACTAATAAACAGTCACAGCATCACCAAAATGAAGAACAAAATTAAAGGGGACCACTGCAGGTCATCTGGCCCAACCTTCCTGCTCAAGCAGGATCATCATAGAGTACATAGGAAAGGATTATGTCCAGATGGTTCTTCAATATCTTCTGCAGGGCAGACTCCATACCCTCTCCGGTCAATCTATTGCAGTGTCTGGTCACCCATACAGAAAAGTTCTTCCTCATATGGTGGTGGAACTTCCTCTGCATCAGTTTCTGCCCATTGCCTCTAGTCTTTTGGCTTGTCACTACTGAGATAAGCCTGGTTCTACTCTCTTCACACCTTCCCTTCAGATACTTAGAGATATTGATAATGCCCCCTCTCATTTGTCCCATCTTGAGTCTGAGGCGGCTGATTTCTCTCAGCCAATACTTGTAAGAGATGCTCCAGTCCCTTTGTTGGCTTGGACTTGTGATTGTGATCAAGTTTGACTTGGTGTTCTGTAACCCTATCCTCCTTGATGAAGGGAAAGTCTTCTTTCCAACATTTCCAACCCTGGTTCTCCTGGATCAGAGATCCCTGAGGGCTGGGTTTTTCAGTAAGTTTGATCTGCCATTCCCTGTTACCAGGGTTCCTGCCTCCATTTAGTAACAGGCCTACATTATCCTTTCTTTTCCTTTTGTTATTGATGTGTTTGAAGAAGCCTTTCTTTTTGCCCTTGGCATCTTCGGGCAGATTAAATTCCAGATGGTCTTTCTTGTCTCATTTCTACTTATTCTGAAAATCTCTCTATATCCTTCCTAAGTGGTCTGACCATGCTTCCACCTCATGTGTATCTCCTGTGTATACTTGAGTAATGTCAGGAGATCTATATTCATTTATGTAACTCTCTTTCTCCCTTTACCTGATTTCTTGCTCATTGGGACGCATCATTCTTGAGCCTAGAGGAAGTGATCCTGGAATATCAACCAGCTCTCTTAAACCCCTCTTTCCTGCAGAGACTGTTCTGATATAATTCTTCTAGCACAGCACTTCAATAGGGCTGTGATTATCATCTGGACTGACATAGTTTGAGAGTGAGGGACTTGCTTGGTGATAAAAATGCTAAAATTCTATTCACTAAAGAAATGAGGCAGATGATGTAAACAAAGACATGGCTAGCTTTTTCAGATGCAGATTTTGTGATTTATATATGCAAATGGTCGTTCTTAATTTGGAAGATTATTTTGTTATAACAAGACCAGACCTCATAGCATTCACCTGTCTCTTCTTACAGCTGTTTGTTGAAAGGATGTAATTATAAGAGCGTGTTTCCTCAAACCATCATATGGACACTTATTCATCAGAAGTTTACAATCTGAATTAGGAATATGCTAGCCAGGCACCAGATTTTGTGAGTGCATGACAGGTTTGTCTCTGTGGAGTGATTTCAACTTCAGGAATGAATGTAGGAACATTGAGGAAAGCATGAACTTAATAGGTAATACAAAAATACGTAGTATTTCTGCTTTGAACTAACATTTGCTTAGGACTAATATTATGAATGTTTATAAATGACAAGCATTTTCAGTGGGTTAAGAAATGGAACCCATGTTTTGGTCAGAAGTACAAAGAGATATCTACTAAATGCCTCTAGATTTCTATCAAGGGTCAAGAAAAAGACACCAAATGACATTTATTTAACTGTACTTCTAGACATTAATCTTCTGTAAAAATATGTTTTACAAACAGGCCCTCTAGACCGTTGACCATCTTGGTAATCCTCCTTTGGACTCTTTCTAATAGGTTTATATTTTTCTTATACTGCGGTGTCTAAAACTGAATCACTTGTCACTGTATGTAGTTGAAGTATATATGCAAACTGGGTTTTACTGAATAAGCAAACTTCTTATACATGCTATAGAGACAATAAAGTGTATCAGGACAAAGGTATTATTTAAATGTTTTCCTGTAAGGGGGAGTAGAAAATGTGTGTGTGAATAAAGGTTTGTAGTCAAAGAAGGGAAAGAAGAAATGAGTGGGCATTACTGGGAAAACAGAAGTGGATTATAGGGATTTTCAGCTTTGTTTCATGATGTGAAAAACAGTCCAGGTTGCAATTAAGACTTTTGAGTGGTTTATAGAAAATCACTTTTCCAAACTTATATCTATATCACATGAGGAGTACCAAGCTATGATGCTTTTCCTAGATGAGGAAACAATGTGTTCAGTGCATCATATATATTTTCATACTGTGTTTTAAAAAGTCTTTAAGAGTACTCTCCAATGCAAGGAGAAACACAGATATCTTGGCTGGCTAATCCATAAAGACTTAATGTGCTCTGTCTGCTCCAATATAATAATATAATATATTATATAATGTATAAAATAACCAATATAATATAGCTAATATGTATATATTTTCATTCTGTTATTTGAAGACCATTTTGTTTCAAATTATATCTGTAGCATTACCAGATCTATTCAGTCTGTGTTGGATATGGATTTCAACACAGGATGTTAAGGAGACACTGGCCCAATTTTTTCTGGAAAAGGCCAGAAACTTCTGTCTCCAAGAATACCTTTTGTACATGTGTAATGACCACCACCTTCTCACAATGTGAAAGAATGACAAAGTAAATAAGTGAATATTGATTAAAAATCATTAGGGCTAGGACTGATTAATTTTTTAAAACTGATGTTCTTGAAGTGGAGATTTTAGAAGAAGAACTGTGCTATAGATAGTTGTTCAGGTTCAAACGCAATTCTGTGATCGTAGCAGATGGGAGTTTTCTCTCACGATGCATATTCATGGTGAGAAGGCTTCCAGGGAATAATCTTCTCAGAAATGTTTCATTATACATTTACAGTCATCAGTGAAACTATTGGTTGTGAATGAAAAATCCATGAAGCTGATTTACCTCTTGTCCTTCAAACAAATTAACTGTGTTCATTCATACTGATTGTTTCTAAGCTGTGGTAAAGCATTCTTTGTAGACAGCACACAGCCAGTTTTGTAGTGTATAAATACAGCTTGGCTGCTCAGAACCTCTAAGTGATTAAAATTATCCTCAGTGATACCAGTTTAACATGTGTCATGGAACACAAGAGTCTTGGAAGGATTTGGTAGTATTATGCCAGAATCCTGTCCAAATGACATAGGTATAATAAAAGGGGAAAAAACAACCCAGACAACTGTGTAGATTATTAAATACATTGACTGTATAGGTCTTCAAAGGATCAAACAGCTCCTCAACTTAAACTTGAAGTAGCCCCCCTTTGTCCCTCCCTAAATAATCCTGGCTAGCTATGTCGAGAGGAGTGCAGGGGAGCCCTTCATGACCAAGATTAAAGACCAAAGGGCTGCTTCTCCCTCCAGGATAACATTGGATATTTATTCAGGCTGGAATCCGGGAGGAAAAAGAGAAGGAGGAAACATTTCCCGGGTACTTTCAAACCTCGGGAGAGGGGCGGGGAGACATATAACACCAACCAATGGGATAACATTCCAGGGACAAGGAGGGGAAGGGATAAACACATCACACTTGCAGGAAGGGATTACACAGAAACTATATATCACAGGTATGTGGACTGCTACAAAATTTAGTGCCCTGAATGGAAATATGTGCTTGTTTTATACTTGTGGTTCAATTTTTCAAAGAGAAACATTATGACTCAATCATTGCAGAGAATAATAAGCTACAGACCCTGCTAAAGGAAGTTATGTTTGCCCTTTCTGGAAAAATACATTTGTAAAAAGGTATTGCAGTTTGGGTGGCATGACCTAGACTTATAGTCATATTTCTTCTTTGTTTTGTTTGACATGTTTAACATTGGAGTTCTCCTATTTATTAGTTTGGGTATAATCAACACCAGGCTTGCAGATTTGTGTGTGCAGAAAATCATGCTGTAAAAAGCCAGTATCCACAAAGGGGACCCTAGAGTCCTGCAACATTATTTGAGTAAAGGGAGAGAGTTCACTATGCAATAACCCCATGAGGTCTCTCTTGAGTTTGAGGAGGACACAACCTCCTCTTATCTTAAATTCCCAGCTGCATGTTTCCCTCTTACTTTACCTTTTAGCTGAGGTACTAGGAAGGTACAGACTTCCTAAGCCACCGACTATGCATTCCCCATTGAATATGTATCCCACCCTTATCATGCACTTTATGCTCATTAAAATTAGCTTCAAGCCCACCCTGGGCAGAGAAGTTAATATTCAAAATCTATTAAGCCTGTGTATTTTTCCCTGAAGTTCAGAAGTTCCGAGTGTGCTTGGTTCTGCAACAGACTTGGGGGGTTTCATATTCATAAAGAGCCCCACACTCATTTTTCTAGATCCTGATTGGTCCTTTAAGATCTGGTAATTTGTGAATACATTAATACCCATTTTGTTTGCACCAATTAGTAAATTTCCCATTTAAGACTTTGAGGTGATTGTTAAATTCCTAGTTCATGTTAACTGCATGCAGCCAGCTTTTGGACTAGCATTTTTGAGAATGTAGATCATTGTTGCACTGTTGCACCTAGTGCAATTAGCTCAGTGTGCAAGTGGCAGGTTGTGCCCTGGGTAGTGGGAAATGGCAGGAGTGCCCAGAAATGAGCTGTGAACTGGTGATTACCCTTTGCCTAATAAAGGGCATGGGGACCTGCTACACCAGGTCTGATTTAGCTAGAAGCTCTGTAGAACCCAATGAACAGTGAGAAGACCCCAGACCAGATATCACCATTGCACCAAGGTACATGTACAGATTGAAAAGAGAGTGTAAGGTCCATAGACTGTAAGGGTACAAATCCCTGGGTTTTTTTTTGTTTGTGGTCTGTCCCTGAAGGCACCCAGATTGAGGTGTTACTGTATTTCTGCTCCACAGTTAAATTACTTATATATACCAGACAAATGAGACTGTGACAGGAAACCTCAAGTCAAGCTATCCAGGTAAACTTGTCTGACTGCTCGAGAGTGGTGTGTATAGGGAGACAAGTGGGGCACCTGTCAGCTCACTGGAGCCACCTATTGTGAAAAGTCTTCTGTCACAGCAGTGAAAGTCTCCTGTGGTGTGAGTGTGACTCCCAGAGTGGCTCTCAAATGATCAGGCATGAAAGTTTTCTTAACATCTCACCTCTTTCTTTCTGTCCACCCCTCCTCCCCCCTGCCCCCGGCCCCTCCCTCCTATTTGGACTG
>VWZN01015377.1:0-16017 GCA_013396955.1 Regulus satrapa | reverse complement strand
TTTCAGAGGAATAAAATAGGCTATTTCAGAATTCCACCATTTCTTTACCCTTTCCAACTACTAAGATTTGTCCTCAGAATTTTAAGACTTTTACACTAATGATTAAAAGAAATAAGGAAGGCTCAAGTATAGCTCATTCATGTTTCAGATTAGTATCTTAACATTCACTTCTAAAATAAGCAGAAAGATTTTCTTTAACAAGACATCCAAGATCCAAGTTCCATTCCATCTATTTTTTCCATTATGCTTGCCTAAATCACTTGCCTTTAAAGGTTTTTAACACCTTGTAAGAATTTTTATTTGAAGGCACATCCTTCCTTAATACAGAAACACACAGATATTGTGTGAACCAGTTACAATTCAAAAACCTATTTTGGCTGCAACTTATCCTTCCTACTCAGACTTGAACAGGGTCATTCTTCCTTTGGAATTTCAGAATTTCAGCTCAGTGGCTGTCTCTAATAAGCTCAGTTGGTTTGGGCATGGTGCTAGTAACACTGAGGTTGTGGGTTCAATCCTTAGATGTGCTACTCACTTAAGAGCTGGATTTGATGAGCCATGTGGATCAAGCCTTCCAACCAAGAATATCCTGTGCATCTGTGCACACAGTTTGCCCTTTTGAATGGAGCTGAGTAAAATTTGTAACAGTTTTAAATTTTCTGACAAGTTCTGCTCTGCAACTTCTGACCTCCCAACAGTTCTGCTTCCTATATGTCTGCCATTAAGAGTACCAGATTTTGCCTTAAATCAAAGTAACATTTCAGAAATAGACATCTCCTGTGGCACTCTATAGTGTACTGATTTAGAAAACAGGATAGCTGTGAGAAGCTCCCAATAGCCTGCATAACAGCTGGAGCCTCCTGCAGACAGATGTCTTTAAACCCAAAGAGGTGATAATACTGCTGCTCAGAACTGTGTGTTGTCACCACACTGTCCTCTGCTAGAACCAGCTGCAGTCTCCTCATCAGCCAGAAGGCCTTAGGCACACATACTGTTATGGGGGCACAGAATCAATAAGGAATTCAGACAGTGTCTTAAGAAGTTCTCCAGCATTGCCCACTGCCTGTGTATAACACGGAAACAAAAGTAGCTGCACTAACGATGCAAAAAAATTCCCATAATCTAAAAAAAATCCCAATTCAGAAAGCTTTCTCCTCTGCAGCATCATAATGTCTGTCTTTTTGATTCCTTAACCAGAAGTCAAGAAGTCAGAAGTTGCTATAGTCAAGAACTACCAGTGGATTTGCATTACTAGAGATTGCCAGACAAATGTAATATAAAAATGAAAGTCAAGGCATGCAAACTTATGTCCTTGTATCCAATAACTTCTGTATCAACTACATGACGTTTTCAAGGTGGATGAATTCCCTCTGTGAGGCAAAAAATTTTCAGAACAGACTTGTGCCCAATGACTGTAGTGTAGACAAAGACTTAATACCAACAAGGACTTCACTCAAAATCTGGATTATTACAGTGGCTATTTTTTTTTATGCATGTAAACAGATTCACTGTCCATTGCAACATACAAAGAAAGAAATGCAGTTGCTTCATATTTAAGAAGTTGTGCTGGTGTACTGAAGTAATTCCCTGAAGCAGTCTCTAGGGCCCATGCCATGTGGCAGCCTAAGGCACTGAAAGAACCATGTAAATGTTGCCATGCTGCAGTGCAGGTGATAATGCTGAAAACACTGCTATTTGGAAGTACCAAAATCAAAGCAATGATATTGCCTATGCTCTTTTTCTCATAACAAGACAATAACATGTTGAGAAAGAATTGAGAAAGAAGCTGTTCTCCAGCTTTCATATGAACACGAAAACAAATTCTAGAACTATAGCAGTACTGTAAAAATCAAAAAGACATTTCAAGACTTTTTCAGAGTAAATAAAAAGTTATAGCTGAGATCTAGTCTAATCCTTGCAAATGTCTCTGATTTAATGCTCCATTGCAAGGAGAGCACAACTTTCAGAAGTCCACTCTGTCTGATGCTAAATTAATCCATGCGTTGGTAAGGCTGGCTTTAACACCTCAAATGCCTCTACATAAACTTGCTTGTGTTTGATACTGTAGACAAACAGCATAGAAAAACATTAATAAATACAGTGTATAAATGAAGGTTAGCGTTTGTAACAGAAAGAGACATGAATATGTAGCGGGATTTCCGTCACTGAAGAATATATACCTAGCTATCCTGAAGCTAATGAGAAATGTAGGATCATACAAAGGAAGCAGGCACAAAAAATCAGTTAGCTTCTCTAAAAATTCCCAGCAAGCATCACTGCAAGCTGCACTGAGTTTTTGAATGCTCACAGTATTCTACCGGCTGGGACTTATAAGGACAAGAAGAGAAGGCAAATGGAGTATGGTTTCACAAATGCATGGAGGCAGACAGCTGCTAATTGGCAAGAGACTAAAGCAAATACACCAGGACTGGGTCAGTTCTTAGGCTCTTGAAAATAAAGCAACTTTGGTTTGCTGAAACAAAAAAACTAATTTCTATAAATGGAAAATTTAAATTTTAGTTAATCTCATAATTTACAAGAAGTCACGCTTACATAAATTCAGCATAAGTGAGTGAGTCTGCATCTCAGGATGCATCTCCTAGATGGTTCAGTAACTATATGTAATATTTCTCTTGTTACAAGTGGTGTGTATATGAGTTTTCATGCCACTAAAGGCAGAGTATATATAGCTAGCAATAAGGAGATAATATTCTTATAAAGAGACAAATGAAGAAGATGTAATTGCACTGTACATTATATTACAGAATCTCCTACATATTTAGCTCACATCTATGGGAACAGTACTTTCAGAGTATATTCAAGGCAACTATAGAAATTATCTTTATAATCACTGTTTTATACCTGCTATTTTAAAAACCCCAGACAAAACGTTTCTCCACAAAATCCTAGATACAGGCTTTCTAGCCTGTCTGTATAATATCTACATAAAACTTCTGTGAGGGAGACACTGGAAGAATGTTTTGCTAATGTCAAAACAATAAAATAATTCAAACTTTCCTCAACTGAGAGGAAAAAAAGGATTTTACTGTTTGGATTCTTAAATAAACAAGTCAAATGCAAAAGTCAACCACTATTACTAGTAAGAAAAACATAATATTATGTCATACCCGGAAAAAGTGCCCCCAGTAAGTATATCAATGAACTGGAAAATCCCACAGAGCTAAAAAGTTAAACAAATCAAGAAGTCAACAAATCAAATAAGAACTGCTTTACATTTGCATCTCCTTTTGGAAACTGTCACCCTTCTAGCTTAAGGGGAGCATGGATGACAAAAAGAAACATTATCTTGGTATTAACTGCATGGAAACACTCAGACCCTCAGAACACTCCCCCAAACTGCCTTTCCCTGCAACCTGAGGAATCAGTTTACACACATGCATGCACACATATAAACACTAACATAATGGTTTCGAGCAAAATCTTTTAAAAATAATCCATAAATCTGTACCTGTAGTTACAAATACAATAACAAACCATAATCTTGTTTTCAACAAAATCAAAAGTTTGTCTCTGAGTGTAAATCATGCATGAAAGGAGGACAGTTTTTTTAAAGCTGCATATGCTTCACATGCTGCTTCAAATGGCAAAGCTTTGTGTGTCTGGCTCAGTGCCAGTTGACAGCTCAGCTGGATATCAATGCACATTCTGACCCCCCTTGCAGCGTGTCACTTCTGAATTGTTTCCGCAGTAGAAAGTTTATTCAACCTCTCTCTCAAATTCAGTGGACCGACCATCATTCTGCTATTTAATCATAGCAGAACAGGTTATTTTTCTGACAGCACTAAAGCCAGACAGCAGTTCCTAATGAACAGCTTGATACAAGTGGAATTTCGACTGTTTTAGCCTCAATTAATTCTGCTGTCAAAACAAATGACTGCTTTTAGTGTTTAGATATTAAGCTGCATCACAAAGGTCAATTTTGTATGTACACAAACATATAAGCAATCTTTTTCTTGCTATCATCTGATCCTGTGACATGTTTAGCAAAAAATTTCAATCTTTCTAACTCAGAAGCCAGAAAGCCCAAATATATTATGTCAACATCAGTGTTTCTAACTTCCCATTTTTATTGTCTGTCCATACCTGAGAAATTATTTTATTAAACAATACAATTTTTTTTCCTAAAAAAGAACTTCTTATTCTACATTAAAAAAAAAAAAAAGGAAGAAGAAAAAACCTTTTAAAAACCCCTTAAAGCATATCTTATTTGGAAGAATACAGAGTAAAGATGAGCAGTTTTTTTCTTTGAGCTACATTTCATACATGTGATACAATTATCATGCTAGTACCAAATGCCTACAAGCAAACATTAATTTATGGATTTGGTCAGCTCTTCTTTGCCAAAAAGAGGATAAGGGACAAAAAATAAAACTCGCCTGCTAACAGGTCAGTCTGAGGGAAAACACTGAAATAATATTGGTAAAACCTTATCATTTAATCTAACTTGATAAATACAGTTCCATCACACCAATCACTGAATTTCTGGCTACTCTTTGTTAAATCTTTAGAATGATATATCAGCTTAGCTGACAGACAACCTCTAGAGATGTTGAATGCTTCACCAGATCTTCCTTAAAAAAAAAGTTTAAAAATTAAAACTGCATTAAAATTAGCATAGTAATAGTACTCAATTAAGAAAAAAAAAAAAGTAGTGTGATAGCGGCATCAGAAATAAGGACAATTATCAGTAGCAATGTACACAGCACTTCCTTGGAAAGAATTTTTTCAGAAGAAGAAATTAACATATGAAGCGAGCGTCTAAACAAACAATCAATTTTAACCCTGATTCTGTGGCTTCCAAGCCCTGCACTTAGTTCACCAGATCAAAGGAAACAGTATCCATCTCAGACTCTCCTGGTACTCTGCATACAAGCTGTGGGAATACAGCAAGTACATTGCACTCAGGGGACACTATTTCTATATGGTTTACAGAGCAAAAACAAAGCAGAAAAGGATCATAATCTGAGCAGCCTTAAAATAATAATTATCAATTAAGATGTTTATTGTCAGAAGGAAAGACCAGATTTTCTCTAAAATAAAAAGGTGGCAAACATCAGTTAAAAAGAATTTTTCATTGCTCTGATAGCACAAGAGTTTTCAAAAGAGACAGGAAACATTTACCAAAGGCAATGATTCAAGGCTGAGATTCATCTAGGCTGCAACATCTGAGCATGACAACAAACATTGCAAGTTTCAGCTATGATCTATGAAAGTGTGATGTCTGTGAGCAGCAAAATAATGTCAGCTAATACACCAATCTGCAGAGCATTATGACCCTTTTTCTCATCCTTTTCTACTCCTGCTTTTACTCAAGCTTCACTCCATATTTTCTCCCTGACTGCATAAACAACAAGGTTATGTGATATATGGCTGGCTTCAAATATTCACCAGCTAAGTGGCAAGCCAGCATACACAATACATACAAATACATTCTTGGCTGCCTGCTGACTCTCCAAATGAGTAGTAGCTTGGATGCTGCTTCTTTCTCCAGCACCTTCCTCATTTCTGCACTCTCCTTTTCCATCAAATTGTTAGAAAGAGTCTTGTGAAAATTGTAGAAGTCTGGAAAAAGTACTAAGCAACTGCATAATTATAGTCTATAAATGTATGTAACAAATGGCTCTGTCTGTCTACATGGTGCATGATGCACCTGCTGAAGATAGAACAGGCAAGTACGCAGTAATGAAAAAAATGCAGACACATTCACTTTTAAGAAGATTCAGCTAAGATTCTGGAACACTAGACACTGTAAATATATCAAGTTATAGCCCACATATTCAAAGACAGCTTCAAAGAATGACATATTTTTCAGCGATCACACATTCTCTTTGCAAACTAAGAGAGGTATGGTTTCTTACTAAGTTCTAAACTTCAGACCATGAAATCATCAGAGATTAAGATGCTTAATGGGACCCTAAGGAGCAAAAATAGGGTAATATATTTTATAGTAGCCAGAATTTTCAGGCAAAAAGATAATCTTTCCATTAAAAAAAAAATCAAGAAAATTTCTTAACTTAAATGAGAAATATACCCCAAATAAATAAGTACATAATATCAAACTTTTCCTACATATTTATTATATATAAGGTTATGTTTTTATATAAGTAAAGTATAGGTCTTATTTACTTTATCAGCATAAAAAACATCTCAGTACTTTTTTTTCTGTTTTCAGTTGCTTTAAAGCTATTCATTTTTTCTGGTCATAGTAGATTCCATCATACCACATTTTCTGCATTTTCTACTGCATTTTCTGATGACTTTCACCTACTTAATATATTCTTCCTATATATGTTACTGAAATGGACATTGCTTTGCTCTCAGAATACCAAAAACTTCTTTTAAACGTCAGGCTGCAACTGTGTTGTTTGCCTGTATGAAGAAAATTTGACTGCACCCAACAGTACTTTATTTTACTGAGTGTTCCAGATCGTTCACAATCTAGCTTTTGCCCTGTTATGTCTACTGATGTTGTCAAAAATATTTTTATCAATGCTATGATTTTTTCACTTGCATTCAGGTATTATTTCAATAAAACTTGCTCCTTTATAACTCTCCAGACCATTAAAAATCAATGAAGTGCATTCTAAAACAAGTTTACAACTTAAATAAATATAATTACTAAAAATCTATGCTGGCAGATCAGACTAGAAGCCCACTGAAGCTTTGGCAGTTTGTTGAAATGAGTGAATTTTCATAGACAAAACAAAACAGACATCTAGAACAGCAACTGAGATACATTTGTTGGTACAGCTTTTCAGCTAGTAGCTCCTCATCAAAAACAGACCTACAGCTTAAGACCTTCAAAGACATTTCCATCTGCCTCTGGCCCAGCTTCTCATAAAAATTCTCAAAAGTATTGCTATTTAATTTCTTCAATTAACTTCTGAAATACAGCAGTACTCTGCCCTCCTTTACAAGGAATACTTTGCTGAATCACTTGGACACTGTCGGTGTTGATAAACTATGCTCATTCCTCTGTCAGCCTTCTTGTGTAGAACTATATGAGGGCACAGTCTTCGAGAAACTGTGACATTCCAAGGTATTTGTGAATTTAACCACAAGCGTCAGCAGCACTGAAGTATTCACAGTATTTAAAGAAAATACAAAGAAAATAATTTATAAGAACATAAAATAAATAACTCCTTTGTTACCCTTCCCTGTGGAAAAGAAGCTCAAAGATGTCCCGCAGAGCTGTTCAAAAGTCAGCATTAACCATTTTCAGTGTTTATTTTCATCTACTTTGTAACTTATTTAGTGTCCTAGAGAAGTATTTTTATACATGCTGAAAACTACTGAGTTATCAAACAAACCCAGGGAAAAAAAAAGCCACACCCAGCACTGTTTAAAGTCTTTCTTTCAAAGCAGAGTTCATTATTTAACCACGTAAAATGCTAGTGAGCTTTAATCAAAGCAAACTTCAATACTCGGTGGCCCTTGTTTTGCCTCTTAAACTCTGGGAAAGTATAAACTTATTTCTAAAAGTGTTTAGGAGTAATACATTTCTTATTAACCCTCTTTTGTTCCCCACTGCCTAATCAAATGTACCATTTGGTACATTACTTCATTAGATACCAAACATGCAGTTTAACACAACAGACTAGCTTAACAGGAGTATCAACATGGAGCAAACACAACTGTGCATTAACACTACCAGTGCAGGAGTTTCTGCCCCTGGACACTGGGCACCCTTGGGAGGTTCCCCAACTGAGGGAGACGTCACTATCTCAGTTCAGGGCAAAAAGACTCCAGGATGCTTTCTCTCTTCGGTCTTCAGGTTTATTATTATCTTATCTACAAAACCTGGCACCATCTGCACAGGACTTAGTGCTTAGGAAAACCTCCCACCGAAAATAGCCAAAGAATGCATCATTTCAAGGTTTTCATATTTACTTTTGTCCAATTAACACTAGAAAGTTATCTTATTTTCCTTTCTTTGCCAATTTTAATTCCTTGTCCACTTACATAACTGAAAGCTGTGGCAGATCTCACACAATCACCTTTGTGCTACCAACACTGCAGGACATGGAGTACATGAAGAAGCAGCATTGTGAGACAACTCCCTGTTCCCTCCATCTTGACTTCATGTTAACTCCCTAAAACCTAAGTTTCTCACCCAAGTGACATACTACACTAATCTTTATTACCTATCTTACTCTTTTGTGGATTCTGGTTTATCTTGAGATTTTGGAAGCGTTCTTTATGGGTGAGGGTCAAAGTCAGTGTTTTCTTGGAGGTCAGGATCCCCCAGAGCAGTCAGAGGGATACTTCCCTGCTTCTGGATTCCCACATACCAGCACCACCTTTCAGCTGTGGTGCAGCTCACTTTGACACTCTTGCATTTGCTTTGAAAAAAACACATAAGCAGTACTTTTCATGGATGTTTAGGACAAAATGCTCACAGCAGACAATTACAAAAAACCTTAAAGCATGTGATAAATTCACACCAAACTTTGCACTAATGCCACTGCCAATAGACAGCTACATTAAACATTATTATTATAAAATAATCATTAATTCAGTTGAGTTCACAGAATCAGATATCAGTTGAATTAAAGGCTAGGTAAAATTTGGGGTTTAGATGTTTATTATACTTGAAGCTTTAATGCTTCATGATCTCTGCTAACATGCACAGGTCCCAAATGTGTTCCCTCAGAACAGAAAAGGATCACCAGCACACTAAGAAAGATGCCAGGATATTTTCTTCTGGTATGTGCTACCTAGTGAAAAAGTAGTGACCCTGACATTAGAGCAGTCCTAACTCACTGAAAAATGTATCAACTTAGTCTCCTTAATACCACTTCCAGAAAGTAATTCAGGAATTTTTCATCTTTTGAAATGATGTCTCCAGCTGACATACATGACTGACCTAACTCTTTTACACTATTTGGGTTACCAGGAGCCCTGAGACTATTTCTTCTGCAGGGGCCCATAAAGTATAATAGCTATTTAACAGCTATTAACAGCTCCAAAAATCAACAGACCAAACATTTTTTTGAATCAACATTACTGATTACTGACCAGATTGTCAATTTTTGCATTTGGTGGAGGGAAGAAATGGAATAGGAATATTACATCTGTTCTTTCTGAATACTGTTATCTGTGGGAGAACCATTTTATTATAAATATTCATACTAGGTTTCTAATATCTAAAATGACAAGTGAAACAAAAGTCAAATATTTTACTATAAGTGCAAGAACCAGAGACAGCTGACCACCAACAACTGTCCATAATAAACACTGTAAAGTACATTATATTTAATCCAAAGAGTAGATAAATTCCAGGCACCAACTTTCAACACTTTTAAAAATGCATACCTCTTAGGCCCTGTAAAAAGTTCAAATTTATTGAACTGATACTGAAAGGAGACAAGAAGTATTTTTATGGGCTCACAGATTGTTAAACATGGATAAAGCTAGTGCAAAACCTATACTCAAAAAAAAAAAAAAAAAAAAAACCCCCAAAAACAAAACCACCGGGAAATACCCCAATNNNTCCCCAAAAACCAAACCACCGGGAAATGACCCAATGCCTCTCTCACACTAAAGAATGGCACAGCATATGTAGTAATTATCATCTGCACATCATTTTTTTTATTGTAGAGCTAAGGAGCAAACAAAGATTATGTCTTTCCATTTTTTAATCTCATTACAATAACATTCCTGATGTCATCCTTCAACACTTTTTAAGAAGAATGGGCAAAAATAGAGGAAAAAACTACCAACAACCACTAACAATGATACCACAACAAAGGTTTTCTACAATGGGATTACTTCACTGGTGGATAAGAGAAGAGCAAATGATATCATCTCCCTGGACTTCTGCAAACTGAACACTGTTTTGCATGATATCTTGGTCCATAAGCTGGAGAGACATGTAATTGACAGATGGACCACTTGGTGGATAAAGAATCAGCTGGATGGTTGGAGTCAAAGAGCTGCTTGCCATCAAAATCTCCATGTCAAAGTGGAAAGCACTGACAAGTTGCATTCCTCAGAGGACAGTATTGGGACTGTGTGGCAAGGTGGACACACTATAGAGAAGGAATGCCATCCAGAGGGACCTAGAACAGGCCCAGGAGATGGGCCTATACAAAACTCTGGAAATTCAAAAAGGCCAACTGCAGCATTCTGGGTCAGGGCAATCCCAAGCACAAATACAGGCTGGGCAGAGAAAGGGGTGAGAGCAGCGTTTTGAAAGACAGATGTGGTGGTGTTCATGGACAAGCTTACTGTGACCCAGGAGTACTCACAGCCCAGGAAGCCAATTGTATCCTGAGCTACATCCAAAGCAGCATGGGCAGCAGGGCAAGAGGGGATTGTGTCTCTCTGCTCCACTCTGGTGACACCCCACCTGCAGTATTCCAGCCAGCTCTGAGGTCCCCAGCCCAAGATGTTACCCTGCTGAATTGACTCCAGAGGAGGGGCATTACATTGACCAGAGGGTCTGGAGCACCCAGAGGGTCTGGGTGTCCTATAAAGAAAAGCTGAGAGAGTTGGGGCTGTTCACCCTGAAGAAGAAAAGGTTGAAGGGAGAACTTAGTGCACCTTCCAGAACTTACAGTGGGCCTACAAGAGAAGTTGGAGAGGGACTTTTCACAAGGGCTTNCAGAGAAAGGGGTGAGAGCAGCGTTTTGAAAGACAGATGTGGTGGTGTTCATGGACAAGCTTACTGTGACCCAGGAGTACTCACAGCCCAGGAAGCCAATTGTATCCTGAGCTACATCCAAAGCAGCATGGGCAGCAGGGCAAGAGGGGATTGTGTCTCTCTGCTCCACTCTGGTGACACCCCACCTGCAGTATTCCAGCCAGCTCTGAGGTCCCCAGCCCAAGATGTTACCCTGCTGAATTGACTCCAGAGGAGGGGCATTACATTGACCAGAGGGTCTGGAGCACCCAGAGGGTCTGGGTGTCCTATAAAGAAAAGCTGAGAGAGTTGGGGCTGTTCACCCTGAAGAAGAAAAGGTTGAAGGGAGAACTTAGTGCCCCTTCCAGAACTTACAGTGGGCCTACAAGAGAAGTTGGAGAGGGACTTTTCACAAGGGCTTGTAGCTATAGGAAAGGGGGAATAACCTTAACATGCAGGAGGACAGGTTTAGATTAAATACTAGAACAAAATCCTTTACTGTGAGGGTCCTGAAATTCTTTACTGTGAAGGTGCTGGAATGGGTTGCCCAGAGAGGCTGTGAGTGCCCCATCACTGAAAGTGTTCAAGGCCAGGCTGGATGGAGCCTTCTAGAAGAACACACATTTAGTTCCTCATATATGAGAAGAGGACATGATAATTCAGTAACTAAAATTCAAAATTACTCATTATCAACTACAGATAAATAGGCATTTAGTAACCTCTTAAAAGACATTTGATATTAACCTGACAATTTCTGATATACAATCTAAAAAGAATATGAGCCTAAACTTCTTAGCAGCTTCTATGTCTTGTGCATCAGCGTGGCACACTTGAACAAACCAATTTTTAATAAATTAATAGAAGGTTAAGTATCTAGACTAGAGCTAGAGCTTATTGGTATCTCATTAATCTGAAATAAGATCACTCTGGCATCACTTACATTATTGATTTAAATATACTTTGGAAGAAAAGCAGATATTTTCTGCCATAAAATAAATTAATTTTCCTAGGAATACGAAACAACAGATTATAACAAACAAGAAATCAATCAATCAGAAGTGGGCAAGTTTTGATGAACATTGCAGGACCATATAAACAACTAAAGCATCTCCCAACTGATGGTATCAAATTTGATATTAAACCCAGCACCAGGAACATATCATAGAATCCTAGAATGTTTTGAGCTGGAAGGGACCTTCAAAGCTCATCTTTATATCTTTAAAGTCCAACACCTCTGCAATTAGCAGAGACATCTTTGACAACATCAGGTTGTTCAGAGTCCTGTCAGACATGACCACGAATGGTTTCATGGATGGGAAAATAACCACCTCTTTGGGCAAGCTGTTCCAGTGTTTCACCACCTGCATCATAAAAAATGCTTTACTTATATCGAATCTGAATTTACTCTCCTTCAGTTTAAAAATATTACTCCTTGCCACATCACTACAGACCCTATCTTCTCATCTCCATCTTCCCTATAAGGCCATTTCAAGTACTGGAAGGCCATAATCAGCTCTCCCTGAAGTGTACTGTTCTCCAGGCTGTAAAAACTGGGTGCCTCTTCTCTGGGCCACCCCAACATCTCCATGTCCCTCCTCAGCTGGGACCCCAGAGCTGGGTGCAAGATTCCAGGTGGGGTCTCAGCAGAGCAGAGCAGAGCAGAGGGGCAGAATCCCCTCCCTGGCCCTGCTGCTCTGGATGCAGCCCAGGACACGTTTGTCTCTCTGGGCTGGCAGTGCCCATGGCTGGGTCATGTCCAGCCTCTCACCCACCAGCAGCCCCCAGTCCTTCTCCACAGGGCTGCTCTGATCTGTCCCAGCCTGTGCTGACACCAGAGTTGCTCTGACCCAGGTGCAGCACCTTGCACTTGGTCTTGTTGAACCTCATGAGGATCACATGGGCCCACCCATTCCTTGACCTATTCCTGGTCCCTCCAGATGTTAGAGGCAGTTCAGGGAACACATTAAATTCTGATCTGAATTCTGATCTGGTCCTGTCAGCTTTGTTTTTTCAGTATTTTCTTTCTTTTCTGTTAAAATTAAAGATTTGCAACTGGATGTAAAAGGTTTGGGTTTTTGGTTGGTTGGTTGGTTTTGGTTTTTTTTTACACTGTTGGAAGTCAGAAAACAGAAATCATTACTTTTTCAAATATTTTGGTATTGGAACCTTAAATTTTAGATTCATTTAATAAAGAAAAATTAAAATTCAGTGAGAAGCTGACTAGATAAATTATAAAGCTAACTAGATAAATTATTTAGGTAGCAGTGCAAAAAAAAGCCATTGTAAAAAAATTCCTGAGTGAATTTAAAAACTCTCACAAAGCATTACTGTTTGAAAGAAAATCTGTTATTTGTACAAGAAAAACTCAAATTCTAGATGCCCTTGTACATTATGACTCCAGGTGGCACAAATTAGCCACCAGAGGGAGCCCATATAATCTGCTAAAACGGGCATCACTGTAGAGATACATATCAGATATGCAATAAATGTTACTGTAAAGGGTTTGTAGTTCTCCATAATAAAACAGCGCTCATTAGAACTTCATTTCAGATTAATTCTTTTTTATACAGATATAAATTAAAGCAAGTGAACTCTGCAGTGAAGAACCACAAATAACTAGAATATCCTGAAATAAACGAAAATATCTTGTTATGCAATGTCCTTTTAGTTTCTTTTATCTGAAAGTACCCACCATCTTACTTAACATAGTAGCACACAAATAATATAGATGAAAGAAGGCCTACATAGTTCTGGGGAATTTTAAGGTATTGCTTTGAAGCAGATTTAGGTCAGAACCAACAGTGATATCCAGAAGACAGTTTTTCCACATTTGTGCTGTAAGCCAAGTCAACATAATTTTTTATATTGAATATTTAGATTTTTCTGACGAACCATCTCCTTCTTCAGCCAAATTAATGAATAAATCCCACAGGCTTTCAACATTTGCTCCATGAATTAAAATAGCTTTTCATTGTAAACGGTTCTCAGATGCAAAAAAGTGTGAGTTTAATCAAGAAAAAGCAGTCCTTAACAGTGGATGTTTCCTTTGCATGGTTAGAAGGCTG
Source organism: Regulus satrapa (assembly GCA_013396955.1). NCBI lineage: Eukaryota > Metazoa > Chordata > Aves > Passeriformes > Regulidae > Regulus > Regulus satrapa. The sequence continues at coordinate 2,307 of VWZN01015377.1, read as the reverse complement.
ATACCTCACTTTGCATTCCAAATCTTTCAAATAGTCAAAGTTTTTTGATTTTAAGTTAATAACACAAATATATTAGAAACAATAAGCACAATTAACGTTATTAGTGGTCTGTGTTCATAGTCTTTAAAACTTCAAAACTTCCTGTGAATTTGTATTATTTTGCTGCTGAATTTGACTATGCTTTCTCCCTGCACCATGACTGCTTAACAAAGTTGATATCAATACAGTAATTTAATGCTGTAAAAGAAAATTCAAGGTGCATTTTTACACACTAAATTTGCTATTGTTCCTTAAAATACTTTGCTTAACGTTCTTAGAACACGTTCTAGTAAGTTTTTATTTGGGCCCAGAGAACACAGATGGGATTTGAAGAACTGTAAAGCAGTAAGTATAATTTGTGTGTCATTTCCCCATAAAATTAAAAAGTGAAGTATTACTTTTCTTAAAATCACAGTGTTGTTTGGCAAAACCTACACTAATAGCATGAGTGACTTGAAGTGTACCATGTTCTAGGACAAATTAGGAAGGGGCTTTGTAACCCAGGCAGGCAGAACCTTGAATGCATGATGGAGATCCTTAGCCATGACATCTTGGGAACAGCTAATCAAAGAGGTGAATCCCAAATTGTATTCACATGTCTTTGTCATGTTTCAAACCAAGTGAACTTGATACCCTGAAGTTCACATATTTTCTTTTTTGATCTTTAATGAAAATTTGATAAATACACAGGAAACTTTAAAAAATCATTCCATATGTAATCTTACCTCAGCCCACTTGGATATCAGCATTAGAGGATCACAGAAAGAATATGAAACAATGTTACATTAAAAACACCTCACAGACACATTGCAAGATACCTAATAATATATAACAATTTATTAAAAATTCTCATTTTCTACTCTATTACGTACATCCTTGCTCTGGAAAAAAACCCATCTTTGTTTCCTTCAGTACTAATAATTCCTGTATTTACAGTCTAGTGACTGTACATTCATGCCAATATTAAAGTAACACTCTATAGGCAGCACTATGAGGATGCATTTTTGTGCTATTCTAGGAAAGTACTACCACATCAAACCAGCAGAACCCTCCAGAACATACAATTCAATTTGCTTCTTACTAAATGTATATTAAAATATATTTTATTAAAAAATAGATATTGCATATCCATTAAAATAATCATTTGGTAAGCTGAGTAAGCTGGTGCAACTGTTCCAGTAGTTCAATAAGCAGCTTTATAGACACTGAATACTCTAAATATGTTCATAAAGTTCTGAAATACAATTTATGCAGAATGACAGTTTGTACAAGAAACATAGCAGACAAGGCATAGTTTGTAGAAGGAACTGATTCAGCTTCCTGGCTGATTTCCCTGATGTTCCAGGCAACAGCATAGTTTAGCAGTATAGACCTATAAACTGCCAAGCTTTAGGAACACAAACACTACATGCACATAATGAATTCTGCATTACCAATTTCTATGAATCATTTAATACCAAAGTTAATGAATAGTAAGACTAAGAGCATGAACATACATTAAAAATACAACACATTAGCAAATATAACATTAACAAATATGTGTTTGACCTTTCATTAGGAATGGAAATTTCCAGTTTCAAAGCTATCATTTCCTATTCTCTTAGTTTTAGTCTCTTACCAGGTCTTTCCTTGCCAGTTCCTTTTGACTCAGCAAATTTCTGTATTAAACTCTCAACTGTAGTATTTGTCATGTTATTAATAAACTCTTCGTGCACCTTCCAAAACAAACAAAAAAAGTGATTAACTTTAAAAAGGAGCTTTTGCTGTAGTTAAAGTTCAAGAACCTTCCCTCTAAAATGCATTACAGGACTTGGAGAAATCAGCAGATATTTTATCTAGGAAACCCTTCTCTTTGCTGAAGTGTTACTAAGTGTGAGTACTCAACAGACAAAAAAGGAAATGACAGGTCTAGGTCTTACTTCTATTTTTTCCATGTTAAACAATTTGTGTGTATCTAATTTTCTGAATTTGTCAGCAACATATCCCACTATAATGTCAGGAAGACAAGCAGTTTTTTCAGCCAGCACCAGTTTAGGGTGTGAACTGTTACTACTGTATTATCATAACTCCCACCTGCTTGAGTAAAAAGAATTACTGTTGTAATACTTTTGGTCTAATAATATGCTGCTAATAGGTTTTTCCAACAAGGCAGGATGTGTATATACTTTAGAAATAAACAGCATGACCCTTTTTGATTATCACTTATTAGCAGAAAACCTTAATAATAAAGGGCAAGCAAATAAAGTGACACTTAAAAAAATAAATTAA
>VWZN01015372.1:4503-28842 GCA_013396955.1 Regulus satrapa | reverse complement strand
TTCTGGCTACACCCTGCACTGCAGCCCAAGGCAGACATGCACTCACCTCCCTTTTGACCTGACCTTCCACCCGTGAGCAGCGTGTCAGGCTCAGCTGGGGCTGGGGATCCCAGCAGGGCTCACCCTCCGCACTCCATTCCCTGCTCAGAGGGAAGCTCTGGACACAGGGAGCTCATTCTGATACACGGGAAAAGACTCTCCAAGTAATTAAAGTTAGAAAGTGGATTGTTTATTTTAAATGTTTACTTCAAATGTTCTATATTTATATTTATACTTACATAATTATTTGTATTTATATTTATAAATTTAAATTTATGTTTCATGTTTTATTTTGTTTATTTTATATGTTTATTGACAGCACAGGCAACACGGGGAGTAGCCTCCCAAAGATGTGTTTAAAGTTCTCAAGGCCCCAGCTCTCAATTTATTCCCAAATATCTTACATATTCATAAAATTACCCAATACACCTATACATATGCATTACCTGACCCTGCCTACCCCACTTTGNACATATTCATAAAATTACCCAATACACCTATACATATGCATTACCTGACCCTGCCTACCCCACTTTGTATTTAAATTAATTCAAAGTTATTTCACTCTTATGCAGTTTTTTTCCTCGAAATGGGTCAGTGGGTTTGTAATAGTGGATGTAGGTGTAGAAGAAGGGATTACAAGTGACCTCGCCCCTGATAAATCACAGCTGCACTAATTACCAAAGAGGAGCAATCTTGCCCTTAATGGGTCCCAGCTGTGACTAATGAAGATAAGTGTGATTAAAGGGGTGGAGTCAGTCATAAGAAGCTGGAGGAAGAGGAGCTGGAGAAGAGGGAGCCCTGAGGAAGAAGGAACAACCCTGAGAGATCCAAAGAGGAACAAAACAAGGAAGAGAGGGACTGCTGAGAAAGCTCTNGGCAGGGCGGCTCCTGTGCTGCTTCCTGAGCTTGGTTCCTGGAATGGCAGCAAGAATCCAAACCCAGCTGCTGAAGAAACTTTCTCAGCAGAGCTCAGCTGTCACAAAAGCAGATTTCATCTTGGCTGCTGTGTGCACTGAAGGCTCTCGCTGTGGGGAAGATGAGCAGGAAGGGTTATTTTGAAATCTCTTATTGAGTGATGCCTTGTGCAGGCGTAGTCAAGCCAGGTGAAAGCCTGAGTTCAGAGTCTGCAAACTGCCCCTTGCAGTCCCGGTACAGCAGGAAAAAACCATGGGCAGAGTCTGCAGTGGGAGCGTGCTGCGGTCAGAGTCGGGAGGGCTGAGCTGGAAGAACAATAAACCAGGGCCCTTTCCATGTTGTTGAATCAGAGTCTGGGTGTTGGTTCTTTTCTACCCCTAACAAGAGGGCTGCTCAAGAGGTCAATTCCTCCCCCAAACTGCACCAGCCAAGGGGGAGCTTTCAGCACCACACAGCCAAGAGGGCTTTGCTGGCTCTCTTTGCCCACACAGCTCTTGTTGGATTGGTTTTTCCTTCCCTGGATGAATTCCCAAGGGGTTTTGGCAGGAATATCTCCATGCTCAGACAATCCTGTGACCCTCCAGATTCATTCTTATAAACATTTGTGTCATCCCAGGCTAATGAGTGAGGGGATAGGGATGCATGACATGAGGGTGCTGTGAGATTTCCCTTAGGGAAGCAGGTTTTGTGCACTTGGAAAAGCAGGAAAATTCCCTGGGAACCTTCTTGTCTTGGATCCAGTGAACCCATGGATAAGTCAGTGGCAATCAGCCAGCTGGACAAAGTAATGTAATCTTCACTCCTGGTTCCAGCAGGGTGCTGGTGATGAGACCTGGATGGTTTCGTCCAGATTTACCAAAACACAATTTTTTAATTTTTTTTTTTGTTTTTTTTTTTTAAAATATCAGTAGGAAGGGGAAAATAAAACTCAATTTCAAGCTTAAAACCAAAGTAAAATATTGCAGTCTGGAATGCAAGTTCTCCCCAGGAACCACAGATCCTCTCAGCTAACAAAAAAAGATGCAGCTGAGCTAATAAAAATAGCCAGACAGCAAAAAGGGACCACATGTTCCAGCGAGCGCAAGCCAAGCAATCATGATTTCACTGAATCCTGCTCTGACATCATCCTACAGAAAGCCTGGAAAAGCTGGAGAGCCCAAACTGCCGAGCTGGGAAATCAGGGAGAGTTGGGAGCTGCAGCCTAAGAGCTCAGAGCCATTTCAGGAGCCACTTTCATGAGGAGAAATAATCAGAGAAATAATTCCTCGTTCTTTGGAACAGAGCACAAAAGGGTTTAAAATCAGTGTTCCCTGGGCTGGGTGGACCGAATATATCGGAGCCTGGATAGCCAGGGAATGTCAATGGGCAGTGGGGAATTTTCCTTTTGGAATGGCCAGTGATCAAGGCCCTAGCACAGAGAGTCAGTGCCCCCAGAGCTTACAGGATACACGAGATTCATTTTACCTTGCCTTGGTCCCCCCCTTCTTCTAGGTTTGGTTTTTTTTTTTCCCCTTTCCCCATCCATTCTGCTTCCCCAAATGAAGATGAAAACACCTTTTTTGTCTGGTGGTAAACTTGGCAATTATTTAAAAGGCTCTGATTTCTCATAAGTGACTTCAAACAGCCCTGGCAACTCTGTGTCCCCCAACAGTGGTCACTAATTCAGGGATGAACATAAGTCCCATCCTGGGAAAATTCCCAGCTTCACATCCAGGGGTCAGGAAAAAGCTTTAGCAACACCTAACCAGCTCGAACCAGCTGAGTTTTTATAAATTGATTTTCATTCCCAACAGTGTTGCTCTCCTTGTTAGTGGCAAAAGCCTAAAAGTATAAATCTTTGCATTTTCTACCTTGTAGTTAAGTCCTCAGATGTGTAGAAATTTATGTCCCTGTGGGACTCCTGAGCATCCATGGACCTAATTAATGGATCTATTTTATGGATCTATTTAATTCCCCCAGCCTTTAAAACCAGTTCTGGTTCCAGGGACTAAATGGCAGCAAGATCTGGAGAGCCAAGGACCTCAGATTTTGAAGGACAACAGCTCACCTTTAAAAAGAAATAAAATCATTCACTGCCCTTATTTTTATTTGGGTAAAGACAGGGTGATTGCAGTGACACAGATTTAAATTCAGCTGGAATTTAGGCCACGAAGTTGTTGTTCATCCCAAAGCCTGACGCTGCAGGAGTTGTTTTTCCACAGCATCCCAGGGATGTTTGTCTCAAGGGCTCCTGGAAGATATTTCCCATCCCTTCAGTGATGGGTGCCCGAGCATTTCTGGGGGAATTCCTGGATTTTGCGTGTCTGGAGAGCCCCACGGGAGGTGCAGCAGCAGTGCTGGGAGCAGCTGGAGCCCCGTGGATGCTGTCGCACCAGCCCGGCTGCACGTTGCCCTCCTTTCACTCGTGGAGGATCCAGCACGGGGCAGAACAAAAGTCTGCCCTTAATGATTTCTCCTCCTGAATGTCCCAGCTCCCCACGGAGCCGCTCCAGGCTCTGCTCAGCCCTCACAAAGCACGACCCAGGCGTCTCTCCCCAGCCCTCCCTGCTGATTGTCATCGCTTGATTGTCGTCTCCCTTATTGTGCCCCGCTCAAAATGAATCTACAGGCTCCTCCCAGCACCAAAACACCAAAAAGCAAAACGACTTTGTGGAGTTTGAGGGAAGCTGAGCTGATTTTTCCCCACCTGCAAGGTCCGAGCTCTTCGAGGTTTTATCCTTTTCAGGCCCTTTTGCCTCGCAGATAAAGCAGATTTAAGATGCTCTCCAAGTGAAAAACATGAAGAGATTCAGTGCCTGCACCTCCCACAATCAAACCTACCAGTTTAGCAGGCACATAATTAGTTCTAATTAGTGTAAACGAGTCCAGCCAGATTATACTGGAACATGAAAATGGGTTTAATTTGACTCAATCATTCCCCATGTGAGCCTGTCACAGTTTATTTGTATCAGGAAAAAACCCAACACAAACCCAAACACCGAACAATGTGGAAATATGGCAAACTTGGGGACTCCAGGGTGCTTTTAGCCGGGTGGCCCATGGAAAAGGGACAATGGGACAGGTGCTGGGGTGGATGGGGTGAGCTCCTGCTCTGGAGTCAGCCCCCCCAGGAGAAGGGGATTGGATGGGCTGCTGGAAAGGGCTCCAGGCAAAGGCTGGGAGCACAGCAGGCAGTCCCAAAAATCGTGTGGGCTGTAAATGAAGGGAATATTTCATTTTTGGAGGAGCTCCTTTCCCTCAGAGATCAGCCCTTTCATCTGGGGCTGTCCATGGGAGAGCAGCAACGCATTGAAACACTGGAGGGAAAAGCAGATTTTAGACGGACATTTGGGGGTTGATTGATAGCTGAGCTTTGCCGTTTCCCCAGCAAAGAAAGAGTCTGGGGCTCCTCTTTCACAAACCAACCCCTGGAGTTGTGAGAAACCTCGCTGAAATCTGCAATCCAACAATGCAAAACCCTCCTGACCACACACTGGTGCTGCACAGCAGCGGTTTGAGGACTCTGTGGGAGCACAGTGTCCTGTATCAGAGGGATCCAGGAGTAAATCTGAGACGAGCAGAGCTGGAATGTGTTATCCTGCATCCCAAACCTGACTTCACTGCATCTTAATCAGCCTCATCAGAGAGAAACGGGGAAAGAGCAGGCTTGGGTTTCAATGGTTGTGGCACAAAATAGCTTCAGATATTGAATTTTAGTTTGGAGACAACAGGAATGTGTGTTGGAGTCTGAATGGGAATTAGATAACTTGGAATGCTGGCCTGAAAGGAAAGGAACAGAGTTTCAGCTCCTTTCTGCACCACGGACGTGCTGGGTTATGTCTCTATCCCCCACAGGGCTGGGATTAAGAGTCCAGGCTCAGCTTAACTCAGGCCTGTGCTCAGCCTGGAGCTGTCCCTGAGCCTGGGCTTGGCTGGGAGCAGGCACAGCCTGGGACACCAGCCCTCCCTGGGCACAGGAGCTGCCTTCCCTGCAGGAACCCCACAAAATCCAGATGAATCCAGAGACCAGCCCTGTACCAGGCAGGGAGAGCTGTGGGGCAGCAGTCTTTTCCTTTTCCTTTTCCTTTTCCTTTTCCTTTTCCTTTTCCTTTTCCTTTTCCTTTTCCTTTTCCTTTTCCTTTTCCTTTTCCTTTTCCTTTTCCTTTTCCTTTTCCTTTTCCTTTTCCTTTTCCTTTCTAGACAATCCTACAGAACTCCAGACACCCCTTTTCTTTTTTTTCTCTCTGACGGTGCTGCTTTGCAAGTCCTGGATTCCACTTATTCTTTTCTNACAATCCTACAGAACTCCAGACACCCCTTTTTTTTTCTCTCTGATGATGCTGCTTTGCAAGTCCTGGATTCCACTTATTCTTTTCTTTCCCATCCCACCTTCCTATTTTTTTTTCCTGGTTTGATTTCTGTGTCCCTACATTTCTGCCCTTAAAAGAACAAGAACAGCATTACCCAGGCACAACAATAAACCCTTCAGTGCTGCCTGCAGCCCTCCAGGGAGCCAAACCCACAGGTGGGAGAGATGCCCTGAGCATCCCAATTCCTTGGGCAGCAGATGCTCCAGGAATCCTCACAGTGCCAACAGTCACCGAAGAGTTTTTGGGCTTCCTGGGCACCTACATATGGGATTCAGGCTGCCTAAACAGAATTTTAGAGCTGATCAGTCCCATTTTTCCACCACAGGCTGCTGCAGGAGGAATCCTGTGAGCCCTTGGAGCTTTCCAGGACTCTGGAGGTGGAGGAAAAGACATAAAAGCCCTCAGTGTGATTTGCACTTTCCCAATGTTATAAATCCTTGTGCTACTCTAAAGGCGTTTTTTATCTAAGTTCACTTTCTGGTTGCTGTTTGCTAATTGCTGCTGGTATTTAATTATGGCAAGGCTGAAATGACACAGGCAGCCACTAATCCACATCATGCAGAGCCGTTTTCCAAAATTCTCCTCCAAACATTCCTCGCGGTCCTCGACAAACACAGGCAGTGCTCACTTGGCCCCAAAGTCACACTCCAAATATTTTCACAGAAGCAAGGATGAGCAAAATCATCCCAGGGCCAACTCAATTCATTGCACAGACTTCCACCCATGTTTAATCTGGAGAGATCCAGCTGTTTTCCTGAACTCCCTTCCCAACCCTAAGTGAAATTAGGACCAAGCCTTCTTGGACCATCATGGGTTGAAGAAAAATATGCTATAAATTAATTTATAGGTGATTTTCCTTAACTGCTCTTGAGAGAAAAGTGCTTTTCTCTCCACATTCAGGTGTTCCTCAGTGCTGTGGATGAGGGATAATTAACACAAATTGGTTCTTTAGGAATGCAGCTCCTGGTTTGGGAGATGGAGCTTCGAGTTCCTTCTTTTCACAGATTATACCCCTGTCCCCTTTCAAAAAAAAAACCTTTTCCTTAATGATTGCACTATTTTTCACAGTGATGAGATGTGTGGCTGGCAGAGGATGGGGAACCCAAACCCATTTGAGAAGACCTCAACAGCAAAACCCAGTCTGGAGAAGAGAAGGGTTTGGGGTGACCCCATTCCCAGGGCCTGAAGGGAGCCCGAAAGAAAGATGGGAAGAGATTTAATGGGATTTTATAAGGACACGCAGTGCCAGCATGAGGGGAATGGCCTCAAACTCACAGAGATTCGGCTTGGGTGGGAGCTGGGAATCCCAAACCCTGTGAGGGTGGTGGGGCCGTGGCACGGAGAGTTTGGGGGTGAATCCCAGTATTCCAGGAGGTTGATCACAAGTTCTGGACCCAGTACTGTTGGGGGAGATGCCAGCCCAGGCTGGGGTTTGCAGCTCCCAGCTCTGCTCCCAGCTGCCTGCAGGGCTGGGCTGGGGCCAAGCCTTCCCAAACAAGCCGGATCAAGCCTAAGCTGGTTAAATACTGAGCCTTTGATAAGGTGGCAGGGCAAGGAAAGCTCCGGGAGGAGAAGGAGGAAAATAACGTCTGTGTGATTCTGGAATGACGTCTGGGCTGGGCTGGTGGCCAAAGTCCAGGGAAAGCAGCAGAGAGCAGGAGCTGGCTCTGATCTGCACCCCAGAGCCTTGCACCACGAATGTTCCTGCTGGAAGAGACCATGGGTTGGGGTCACAGCATCTCCAGCAGGGTGGGGGGAGTCAAAAATGAGTGGTAAAATAAGGAGAAAAACCACTGGGTTTTAATCCCTCTCAGCCTTTTTGGGGTGGGCATCCCCTTGGTTCAGGCTTCTCTGTGGGGAAAGAAGCCAATCTAATTTGGGGAGGTTCGTTCATTTATTTTCCCCTCCAGATTTTCCCTATTTATACCCTTGGAAATTTCTCAGTTGCTTTTGTTGACTGAAGGAAGCCCTTGCAGGCTGCGAGAGGCACAAACTGTCCTTGGAGCCAGGATCAGTTCTTGTTCCTGCAGGTTCCTGCCCAGCTGTTAATCCCTTGTCACAGCTTTAAAGAGCATCACGGAGAAAATCCCCACCCCAGGCACCCAGGAGTCCCTGCCAGACACCAGGGGAGATGCTGTGACTCTCCAAATTCCGGCACAAACACATGCCTGGGTTGCTGGGACGGTGTGATGGATATTTAATAGCCCTGCCACCCTTGGGGATGCATTGAGAAGCTGCAAAGAGAAAAACTGAGGAGGGTTTTTTCCCTTCCTTTTTTCCTCATCCTTAAATTTAGGTGACACTGATGGATTGCCCAGAGCGAGGACAGCCTGCAGAATTCTGTGTCCTCGAAATCAAAGCAATTCTGCTCTGAGAAGCCAGGTGAGATTCTGTATTGCAGAATTCCCTTTTGCACAACATTTCCAATGTCCTGCACCCTCAGCCAGGTGCTGGATCTTATCCTGCTTCCTTGGATGGTACTCTTGAAGGAACTTGTGCCCACTCATTTTGGGATTTTATTCTTTGAATCCACATTATTTCCTATTTCAGTCCAATTTTAAAGTTCATTTGTGAGCAACAAGAGATAAATTTCTGCCTTCAATATTTCTTCCTGAAACCAGGAGTATGGTAAGGAATTGGTTCCTTCTTGTGGATCTTTCAGTTTATTTGTGGCAATAAAATTAAAACTCACAGTGTTCAGGTAAAAGTTTGTGTGTTAAAAAAATTCAGAAATTCACAAGGAAATTAGAGAATCTTCAACTCTGCCTTTAATCAAATCCAATTTTTCTGTTAACAGTTTCCAGATTCTTATTGTAACTGATGTTAATTTTTCTCCACTCGTGACCATCTACCTCCAAGCAAAGCCCTGCTCCTTTCTATGCAGCCTGAAAAAAAAAAAAAATTGATGAACAGCTCAGATTTAGTAAATGGACCTTGCTGCTTTTAAACCCCTCATAAAATCAAATATTATCTTAAGAAATCCTAATCAAATTAATCTTCAACTCCATCTTCCCTCTCTTCACCCTATGACTTCACCCCGAGCTTGCCTGAATATGACCTGAATCTCATTTACTTCCCATTAGAAAAAAAAATGCAGTGAACTTCTAAAAAAAATAACCTTTCAATTACCTTTTAAACTCCTCAAAGAGGACTTGTTTTGGCCATGACATCATCCCCTGATGGCTTTAGCACATGGGCCACATTCCCTGGTTGACCTAATTTATCTGAGGTAACAGAGATAAGTAGACAGTGAAATATGGAAAGTCCTCTGCAGCCATGGGTGAATTTGGGTTGTTTTTCATATTTATCTCCCGATAAATATGAACATACTGAATATGAAATATGAAATATTAATATCTCCAGATGCCCACTTTTCCTGGAGAACAGCACCCAGGGGTTGGGGCTGGAGACACCTGGAGGGAGCTGGAGGAGCTGAATTTGTGTGCAATAATTTGGTTGCACATCAAGGGAAACAAATCCCTACCCAAGATCCATCCATTCTCCCTTCCCAGACACCGATTTTGACACGGGGTGAATCCCTCTCCAGAGGGATTTCCCTCCTCTTGTGATAACAAGAGCTCAGCGTGACTGATGGCAGAATTGGAAATGACTAAATCCAGCGACAGGGATGCCCCCCAAACCACTTTTAGGGTGAGAAGATGGATTTTTAAGAGCTGGACAAATGCCAGAAGCGGAGGGTGTTTAATCAGCAGAGGACAAACGGGATTGGGTTCAGCTCCAACCCAGGGGCTGTGTGAAAGTGTCAGCTCAGCCCGACACGAGTCCTTATCTTGTTAAATCAGCCCAGCCACAGCTCTATGGCACCCTCACGGCTGGCTGGGAGCAGACTTGCAATAATCCACCCAATATATCCTGAAAATGAATGGCAAAGGTTAAATTGATGCAATTCTGACTTTTTCAGATGCACATCCTCAAAATCAGAGCTCTGTCTTTGGCTCAGAGACCCAAAACAAACGGGCTGCTGAGAATTAAGCTGTCAGTGTCCTTCTTTCATCAGAGGCCTTTTGGATTTTCCGTGGTTTTGGGGTCAAATTGTTGTCCCAGGCCTGTATCCAGGCTCAGAACTGCAGCAGGGGGATGGAAACCATCAATCCTTGGTCCTCACTTTGTCTCCTGAAAGGGTGACAGCCACAGAGTCAGGAAATGCAACATAACCCCATCGCTTCAGAACATCTTGTTCTCCATGTGATCTGGTTTTGGAGAGGGTTTTTGTTGTTGAGGAGTTTTGGGGTTTTTTTATTCCCAGAAGGGTTGGATAATGACTGAATGAATCTGTGGCAGACTCAGCCTGTGGAGCAACGTGGTGCCCTTTGAAAATTTGTCTCTGCTGAAGTTGCCAGCCAGGTGTTGGTAGCAATCCCAACCTTTGCCATAAATCCCTGGATTTTACATTGCAACAGCATATAGGCACCTCTCAAACCCAAGAATAATGCAGGGTTTGTTCTTTCAGGTGCCTCCTTGGCTAAGACATTAAAAACTGTCACCTCCCCAGTATCCCCAGCCCCGTGCAGCTGGGAGGAGCTCAGCCATGAACTCCACTTGGGGCATTAAAACCCCTTAAATCCTCAGGGATTAAAACCTCCCTGAGGTTTTTATTTCCTCCCCTCCCTCCCTTGTCTCTGCTGCTTTTCTTCCCTCGCCCAAGGCAAACCCCAGCTCCCCTCTGCAGTGCTGAGCTCCTCCTGCCACAGATCAGGGTATTGATGGGACAATTATCATCGACACAATTAATGTGTGTTGTCGTTCCAGGTAACGCTGCCAACCCCGTGCTCCTGGTTTTAAATCTGTTCTCCACTCCCAACCCTTTCCAAGCTGTTCAAGTGCTCCCTAAAACACCCCAGGGAACCTCTCGTTTTGTGACTCTCTCCCTGGATTTTCTCCATGATTTTCCCTCCAAGAGAGGTTTAATAATTTGGATACAACACCAGGAAGGCCTCACTGGAGAGAGAACTAATGGATGCTCAGCACAGGAAAACCCTGACCTAGAAAATGCCATCTATCGAGGGAACAGCACCAATTAAGGTAGCCAGGCTTCAGCACAGGCAGCTTTAACATCACCAGGATTTCCTCCTGAATGTGCTGTTTGGAAAAGGTGAGTGGAGCTGGGGGTGATGGCTGGAATTTGTTTTTCCACGGTGGAGAGAAATCTGCCACTCTTGGGAATGCTTCCCCAGCACCAACTGCAAAAACATCCATGTTGCCAGTGGCCATTAGGGATAATATTGTGACTGCATTTGAACTGGGAGAAACCACTCCATCAGTCAGAGGAGGATTTCAGGGGATACAACCTTGAGTAATGCTCTGGCTTAGTGAAAACTGTGGATTTGATCATTAATAATATTTTGCGTGATCCATTTTTTTTTAAATTTTTTTTTTATTCAAAGCATACTTTGTCAGCCAGGGGAGCAAAACCCTCTCTCATGTTCCGTCTTTGTCCATTTTAGTTCAAGAAAGAGGAATCTCTATGAAAATACCCCGTGTTTGCCAAAACTGCAAAGATAACATTCCCGAGAGTGAGGCTGGATTCACCCAAGGTCTCCTCTAGCTCTAGGATGGTGAAATCCGCAGTCTCAGCAGCTTGGATGGCAAAACAGGGCTAAGAAAGAGGGAATTTTTCCCTCCTGGAAATGCCTCGTGTATCTGACATTCCGTGGCGAATATTTCCTGGAGATGCAGCACAGGGGAGACTCCTGCACTGTTCCCAAAGAACTGATCTACCTCAGCTTTTCACAGCTCCCTGGGGGAATTCCATCAGCTGGAATGACGGCAAATGATGGAATTGGCAGCCCAGGAGACTGAAGCCACTCCTGCCCCATCCCGAGGGATGCTCTCCCACCTCTTGGAGGATGGCTGGGTAGGCTGCAGCACGGGGAGATTCATGCACAGGCCCACCTGCAAGTGGTTTATTTTTTTGTTGAGGTCATGGAACTTGACCCGCCAGGCTCTTCTGGCCTCGTTTGCTGATTAATTCACCCGTTGGCTTTGCTCTCCTTGGGTCCCCTGTGTTGCGATTCACTGTTTGACACCTGAGCAGCTGCTGGCTTTTCCTTCAGAGCCTTGGAAGAGGCAAAATAAAAATAGGAAGCCACGTCCCTAAAGGTAGGATGCACAGTAGCACACAGAACCCACGTCCAACCCGTTTGGCCTCCAGCACAGAAACCCCTCAAACACTCGCGCCGCTGCCTCCGGCGATCCCGGGACTCCCCAGAGCACCAGAGCCCAGCCCAGCAGGGTAAGTGATCAGTCCAGATTCCATGAAAGATGAGTCCCTGTGGGAGTTTGGTTCCTCTATTTTTCATGCCATTCTGCTCCAGCCAGATTTATGTGTCAGGAAAAACATACAAACGGGATCCGATTTACTCGCACGAGTTCCTGTTGGGTTTGATTTATGTTTGGGTAAATAAAGACATATGTCTTGGAGGGCCTGGGCTCTGGCTGCCTTTCTCCTCATGGATCTCTGGCTAATTTATCAGCCTCATTCTGTACTGCGCTCCTGTTTATGAGGCTTTGCAAGGAAGGCAGGGCTGCCTGCAGGAAATGCCGTGGACAATTTGAGGTTTCATTTTGGAATCGTTTTGTGCTCAAATTTGCTCTTCTGTCAACCTTTAGCTGCCCATCCTGAAAGAACTTCACAGAGGCTCCCTAAACCGTGATCTGCAGGGAAAGGAACAGCCCTGCTTGCTGTTTTCCAAGCCATGTGGCAAATTAATTATCCAGTGAGGGCAAAAGTCCTGGTGGGTCAAGTTCTGTGATCTCAAGCTGGCCAAAAGTCCCATTGTTACAACCCCTGATTAACCAGCTCACCTTAAACCATCTGTAGCCATTTCAGGCACAACAAAATGAAGCGAATCTTGCTCTATTTCAAAAATTGAAATTTGAAATAAAGAAATGCATTATTTTATTTGCGCTTTTTTTTTTTCTTTTCTTTTTTAACAGAGGCTGGCAGGATCTCCTCCCTCTTGGATAAACCCTGGAACTCACCTGAAAGATGGGAAGAGTTTCCACCTCGCTGTCGAGTTTATGGACATTCTGAGGGAGTTTGTTTAAAAAGACCTTTTGAATGGTGTTTTTAATTTATTTACTTTGAATGGGATCGCAATTTAAAACGGCATTTTTATTTTAAGCTGCCTTGGCATTTGGTTTGCAGGGATGGAATGGGGTGGGATGGAATGGAATGGAATGGAATGGAATGGAATGGAATGGAATGGAATGGAATGGAATGGAATGGAATGGAATGGAATATCCCTTCCAATAATAGCTCCAGGTTGGGTTTAATTTACAGTAGGACCTCCTATGGGACAGGAGACCAGGATGCATCAGCAAAGGGATTCAGGAAGGGCATTTTAACACCTCGTGGAAGGAAGTATGACAGGAAATCATTCATTCAATCCTTTCATTGAAAATTTGGATCCATACTTATTATTCTCCCTGGAGACTGAAAACTTCCAAACAGAAGTCATCATTTCTGCACGAAGTCAGAATAGTTGAATTTTTAGTGTTAGGTGCTAACAGGAGCCCGAGTTCCAAACAAGGAGAAAGCCAAAGCATGTAGCAGGATTTATCTAATGAATCCTCTCTAGTAATGAGCACATTGAGGGAATCAGCATCTGCTCATGGGTAATTCATGAACAGGAACTCACACAACTCCTTTAATGTGAATTTCTGTATGAATTATTCACTGGGCTTTATGTGTTGTGGCACATAGTCCCTGTTTTTGTGGGGCAAAGGGGATGTAGACACGGATTCCAGGGATACTCAGGGTCTCAATCTCCTTTGGTTCCCTGGGAGTGTGAGGCATGAGGAGAAGGTTCTCATTTGCAGACTCTTTCCTCCCTCACCTGGAATTTGGGTTGGCGACACCACTCTGGGCACTTCCCAAAATTATTTCAGCCCCATAAATTCAAAATACTCATCCCTGCAGTGAGATCAAGCATGATGGGAGGATAAGATGGGACCCTGAGGGGGAGTAACCACCGGTTTTATGGCAAATGTCCATGATAAATAATGAAGGTACCAGTGAGAAAACAGGAAAAGGAGAAATTAGGTGTATTTGGTGATACTTTTGCATATTTCTATCACAGTAACCTCCAAATAAATTTCCTGGCAATTTATAACAGGGAAATAGAGGAGAAGAGAGAATTAACATTGAACTATGAATCTTGAAGGGCATTAATGCTGCTGCAGAGGAGGATTTCATGCCTGTCCATCTGCCAGACACCTTTTTTCCATCCTGGTGGGTGTAAATAACTCTCCAGTATCCCTAACACCGTTTAATGGAGCACAGACAATTCTCTGCAAGCCCAGGATGGAAATGCTGAATTTACCCCTTTTCCTTTCTCCTCCTGGACTCCTGATGTGATCTCTGATTGCCAAATAATCCCCAGGGCCGTTGGACACCAGGCTCACACCCAGTTTTTGGGGGTTGAGTTGGCAGCTATGTTAAGGAACATCTCAGATCCCACCAGCAGAAAAATTATTGGATGTCATCAGTATGAATTCCTCAGGCTGCCAAGTTTATTTGCTGTGACACCAAATCCAAGTCGTTCTCAGGACTGATCCAATTTTCTGTGGGTTTGGCCTGGAGGAGCCCATGCAGAGCACCCGGTGTGTTCCTGTTCCTACAGGGCAGAATCCAGCCCCCAAGTACTCCAGGAGCTCAGGGCGAGGGGATTTTCCATCTCAGCATTGGATGGTTTATTAAATGATATTTCCTGGTGGGTTTGGATCCGTGGTGGTGGCTCCAAGCAGTGCTGATGGCACTGGAACCCCTCTTTTCCTCACCTCTAGGGAGTACAGGGCAGGGAATTCCAGGATATCGACACCAAAAATTACAGCATTACTTGATATTCTGCGTCTCAAGCACACCCTCAGTCGTGGCCTCTCCATTTTGCTCACTGGAAAAAAATCTCCTTTTAATCCTCTGGAGAGAGCTGGAAGGAAACATTTCCCTGTCATCCGCAGTGCCAAAAGGGAAGCGGGAGAAATAGAAGGAAGCTGCAATGATAATACCAAAATAATCCTGCCAGATGTTAGAGCCATTACCCCCTTCTCCCTCCGTCCCCAGATGTGTTTGAAGAGAGATTCATGGTTACATAATGAATCAGGAGGGAAAGGATGGGAGCCACGAGGATGATGTAAGGAATTGAGAAAAAATAAGGAGGGGGAAAAAAAAAAAATAGGGAGAGGAGATTGTTGAAGTATTTTTGAAGGGAAGAGGAAGCCTCAGCGCAGGGTTTGGGAAGCCTCCCATCAGTCAGATGAGCAGATTATTGCAGCAGGGAGGAGGAGAATCGAGAGCATGCAAAGCCCTTGAGGAGAGGAATGAGCAGCACGGCAGCAAATCAAAGAGCTGATGGAAATCCAGATTGGCAAAGAAGGAATTTTCAGGCAGACTCTTAAAAAAAAAAAAAAAAAAAAAAAAAAAAAGAAGCAAGCAAATAAATGCAGTTTTTTAGCTGGATCACCAGGAACTGTGGAGTTCTAGCTGCTAGCAGAGGAATTAGTCAAAAATAGTGGGATCTAGTAGCTCCAAATTTGGGCAAATTTGGCTGTGAAACCCTTCCACAAACAGGATTTATGACTTAGGAGAAGGGAGACCTCTGGCTAATTCTGCTGAATGTTTCATTTCCTCCAAATCCTCCTAAAATTTCATTTGAGGGGCAAATATTGGCAAACGCCTGCGGGGACGGAGACGCTCTAACATTTTAAAATTACATTTTAAAATTACATTTTAAAATTACATTTTAAAATTACATTTTTCTCCCTACTTCCAGCAAAGCAGTGGAACTATTTTTGAATGAGCAGGAAACAAACCCTGCCCACAGGGAGAAAAATGAAACGTTCACCTCAGCTTTGGGAGCAGCTCTGATGAGCCTCTATATCTTTATTAGCAGAATTTGGGCTTTGACTAGAAAATGGTTTCTCCTTTGGTTATTCCACTGGGATTTTCAGCACTTCCCATCCACAGTGTGGATGGTTTTTTTTTTCAATGAGGGGGGTCCTGAGCTGTGAAAACGAAGATAAATCTCTTATTTTGGGGGTGAAGGTGCAGAAGCCAAAATATCCCAAAGGCCGAGCTGAGGGTGGAGGTGCAAGAGGAACCTCTTTGGTGGGAGCTGAGCTGCACCTGCCTCGTCTGGGTCCCCCAGGAGCTGCTCCCGTGCCGGACACAGAGTTCCCTGCGCCCTGGCCGCACACATTCCCTGCTGCTGAGGATGGGAAATGTCATCTCCTCACCTCACACGGGTCAGGGAGGGCTCAGGAGCTGGAGGGAATGGGTTCCGACCTGGTGAGGAAATAGAGGAAACAGCAGAAACGAGGAGCACTGGGGAAAACCACAGATATTTAATGGATCGTTCTGGTTCTGGGATTTGCTGTATTCTAAATTGCAGGGGGATTGTCTCGTCTCAGCCTAAACCCGGGCTCCTGAGTTAAAGTTATGCAGAAGCCAAAGCTGACAGTGCTAAACATCAGCTGAAGAGCTCAGCAGGAGCCCGACTCAGGGCTCACTGCTATGGCAAGGAATTCAGAAACATGGGCTGATTGTGTTACATTTTCCTGGAAGGAGCCAGGCTGGAAAACAACAGGGAGCAAAGGTGTTACTGGAATAATAAAAACTACCCAAGCAACCCCCAATTCTTTTTGCCATGGTAGATTATCTGCTGACAAATGATTGTTCTCTTATCTGTGGCTGTTCTGACAAACTCCTTCTTTAAACGAAAGGGTGAATAAAAACGAGAGAAAGTGATTTTTAAATTTGTGTTTCTCCTGTTTTCTATGGCAAGCATTAAACTCCCCCTCCCCAAGCTCCAGACCTCCCCAGTGTTTCATCAGCTGTGCAAGGAGATAAATTCTGGCATCCAGCTCGAGTTTCCAACCTATTCTGATACTGAAATCCACGCCCTGGCCACAAAAGAGCCAAGGGAGCTGAATCCAGGGGTAAGGAATCCAGGGATGAAAGGGAAAGCAGAGGGGAGGATGCTCTGCTGGGAGCCAAACCTGCTCCAAGTGCTCCTTTTCCTGCTCCTTTCTCCTGACAACCCCAGGAAGTTGTGGCACCTCAGGATAAATTAATCTGGGATTCATTCAGGGCATGGAAATCAGAGAAGAATTGTTTCCTGTTGCAGAAAACTGAAAGAGTTCTACGTTTGCAGAAGAGTTACCTTTTCAAAAAGATGCCAGGATGCAAAAAAAAAAAGAGCAAAAATGAGATTTTTTTTTTTCTTAATAGAAAAGACAATTCTCAGTGGTGAGAAAGTTTTAATGAGATTTCTAAAGTCCCTGATTATTTCTAGTAGAAACTTTTCTCCTTTACATTCATCTCCAATGAAACCGATGGGAAAAATCAATGCTTCAGGTTTAAAAGAGCAAGTCTGTATAAAGAAATTGATTTGTTCTTTTGCCAGTCTAGTTTGAGGTGTCCTATATATTAATTCTCTGTTTTGCATTTGATATCCAGCACCATATTTTGCCTCACTAACCACTCCTTAGATGCATTTCAGTATTAAAAAATTCAAATAAACTCCTAGACAGAGTTGAAGTCAGTTGAATTTTTTACAAAGTCGTTCAAAGGACTGTGGTTTAAGACTGAATTCATGATCTAGGGATGAATTATTACTGTTACAGTTATTTTACCTTTATTAACTTTGTGATTTTCTCCTGCTGAACAATTCCAGCCCAGGATAAACTCAAGAAATTACAAATTTCTTTTTCCAATGGATGTCAAATCTTCTGGGTCTCTGCCCAAAAAGGATTCCAGGGAGTTCAGATGTGCTGCACAGCTCAGGAATGGCAATTAGAGGGCGGATCAAAAAGAATTTAATAAACCATGTTTTCGACTCTCAGGGTGAGACCAGCAAAATCAAACTGAGGAGCAAATTTCAGAATTTCTGACAAAATTAGGGAAGGACTTTTAAAACATAGAAAAGGATGATTTTTCTAGCTGGCTTTAGGAATCTTACATTAACGAGGCCAGTTCAAATTTCTCCCCAGTACTCTGCAACCACCCACTGCACTGGACTGGGTCCCGCTGCTGCCTTGGATGCCTTGCTCAGCAAATTGCTGGGCCTCAGCCCAAAAAAGGGGAAAAGTCCTGAAAGGAATATGAGGTGGGAAGGAGAGGGAAGTGAGACCTACAGCCCTCAAGCGCTGAGTGGGAACCAGCCTCATTTTCTCCTTCAGCCACACTGTCTGGAAGGCTCTGAGGAGGCAAAACCAGGCCAGATTTTCCAGCTTGAGCTCTGATAATCACCAAACACCTGCTCCATCCACGTGGAAGGGAGGCTGGACAAGGTCTGAGCACATCTGGTTCCACTCAGCTGCTCTGGAGGGTTTGACATCCTATAGGGTTTGACAGAGCAGCGAGTCCAGCGAGTCCTCCAGACAGACAGGCCCAGTTTGTTCCTTTGGACTGGATTTTACCTGGCTGGGCTGATTAGTTTCATAAAACCCTAATTAGAAACAGCTCTTCACGTCAAACGCAATGACATTAAGTGGAACGCAATGACATTAAGTTGAAAACGAGGTGAAATGTATTTACACTGAAGGAATATCTCGAGAAAAGAATGAGTCTATAAAACCTTCTGTCTGTATCTGATTTTAAGTCAACTGAACCTGTCTGAAAGCATCAGCTGCCTCTATTAATCTTCTCTCTCCATGAGAACTTCTCTGGAGCGCCAACGTGCTGCGGGATGGACCTCAGGTTAGCAGAGCTATTAGGGAAAAATGAGTTATTTCAGTGGGATACTCCAAGGAAATCACAGCAAATGTTCCTCGGGGTGGAAACTGCAGCGAGAGAAAATTTAAGGACAATTTAAGTTCTCATCAGATAAAAACCTTGGTGTAAATTTGACAAAGAGCAGCCCTCAGGGAGGCAGGAGTCTGCCTGTTTATCTGTCTGTCTTGGTCCTCAAGAGCCTCAGGAATTACGGCGCTGCATGATCCTTCCTGGCTCATTTTGATCAGTCCTCATCGTCCTTTCTCTGCCCCAAGCCACAGCAAGAAATTAACCTGAATATTGGCAAAACATCCCCTATTCTTCCCTCGACCTCAAGTAAAATATCCCGATCCCTTTATTCACCAGCACATACATTTGATGTCGTTTTCTTTTCCTATTTGTAGAGCTACTCAAGGATATTGGTTCTTCCATTTAACCACAGGGGCCCTGGAACAATCTTTAATGCATTTAGGATGTGGTCATATTTTAGGATGTTTTAGAGGATAAAATCACACTTGAGGGCTATTTAAGCCCTTGGAAAAGTGCAGTGGACCCCATTGGAGGGGCTGCCAATCCCATAAGTGTCCCTCCTGCTGACCGTGGGGCTGGGAGGGTTGGGGCAGGGCTGGGAGGATTATTCTGCTGTGAGTTCACCTGTTTACCCAGGCTGTTATTTATTGAAGATCAAATTGACTGAAAATCACTCCCGACAGAGAGCTGGCAAGGGATGACATTATGAGGAGAGCAGAGCTGGGGGTTTCGAGCTTCAGTTATCTGTGATTTAGGGATCATTAGGATCTCTTTAAAATTCTTCCAGCCAGCCAAAAAAACTAAAATTAAAGGCAGGCTGTGCCTTACATTAAACAATTTGGGAATGGACAAGAGACACCATTCTGCTAGGTGAAACCTTTTCCTTTGACATCTTTAAATACTTTTAATCTTTTCGAGCTTAATTTTGCCAATTTGAGTGCATGAGGGGAGGGTTTGTTTAGATGGGGGAAATACTACTATGAGTAACTTCTCTCCAATTTCTAGGGCTGTATTTATTCGTATTTTACCCTTCAACTGGAGACCGGATTGTAACTGAGGAAAACTGACACGCATCCCTTGCCCCCAAATCTGGGTGTCTGAACCAGTTATATGGACAAAGGGAGACTCCAAGGGCTGAATTTTGGACTTGAAAGGCATCAGATTGAATGAAAACATCTTTGCTGATTTGGGTGCAGTTGATTTTTACCGTGGTCGCAAGTGAAACACTTTAAACTGCCTGTTCTTGTTTGGAGAGAGGTTTTCCAACTGCTTTGGAGTGAAAGGAACAGGTTTAGTCCTGTGAAAGCAGCCTCTAGCTCCATTTTCAACCATTTCCAAGTTGGTGTGGGCAGCAAATCTCTTCAGGGCACACACGGTTTGGTGCTCTTGGAGGGCAGCAGGAGCAGGGAAAGCAGAAATTCCACCAGAGAAAAGCACCTCTCCTGTTAAGCCAAGCCCTTCAGTCTCAGGGAGCAGTTGGGTTTAGCCAAACCTGCCATCCCCCAGCAGAGCCATCGATTTTCTTGCTCCCTGTGCTTTGTTTTATTTGAGCAGAGCATTTCTTCCCCTGCTGTTTATCCCCTCGGACAAGTCCAGGAAAAAGCCCACTTGCACCCCTCGACCTTTCTCCTCCAGCACTGACAATTCCCTTCCTCAGCCTCCAGGCATGGCTTTTTTTGGGAGTACCTTATTTAGAACACATGAGCGGCATTCCGAGCTTTCCAGTAGCCTCCCAGCCCCATGGAGGATTTATTTACATTGCATAAAATTAGAGGAAATGAAGGGGGATGTGTTTGAAGGGAGAGAAACAACCTCATTGCACTCGTTATAAACTCCCCTCATGGAAGGGTTTCAGTCAATGTCAGCTTGGGGCAGGGAGGGGGAAAAAATCCACTCCTGGGCATTTCCAGGGTAATGGGGAATGATGCCTGGCAATAAAACACACTCAGCAACTCTCTAAACAAAATTATTTGGTGGGTTTCAAGTGATTTTTGGCCATTCCATAACACAGATCCAGGCTGAGTTCTTGGCTTCCTGTCTCACCAAAGGATATCCCGCAGAGGAGGCCTTTGGGGGTGGAGAGAAGGAAGAATTTCTTCTGAAATGAAATATTTTGTATGTTAAAGAAGGTGTTTGTACATGGGGGAAAGAGGTAATGTTCCACTCTGAGTGATGTAGATGGGTGTCCACAAAAACACTGACTGAAATGTAAGTAGAAAATGCAAATTATTAAGTTCAAATATATATTTTTTATCTGTAAAAATTATAAATTATTAAATTTAATTGATTTTGTTTGCATTGGTACCTGCACTCATTCTCTGAGTGCAGAAAATTCATCAACTCAGGATTTTCTGACTCTATAATTCCATGTATTTCTGGCTTCACTCTGCATCCTAAAGATAAATGCAAATGAAACAACCATAATGGGAAGTGGATCAAATCCAGGTCTGTGTTGTGGAAAAGAATCCCAAAAATTTCGGGTTAAATTGGTTAATTACCAAAAAAAAAAAACCCCAAAAACCCCCCAAAAAAAGAAAAATAAAACCCCTTAGTTTAAACATAATAGTGTAGTGTAAAGAATTTTTTTTCTAGAGTGAATAATTACAGACTCCAAGATGGATCTGGGTAGGGAACCTGGAAAGGAAAAAACATGGAATAAATTCCAGACACCCAGAGCAGCATTAATGCTAATCTGGAGCAGATCCTCAGCCCTGGTGCCAGAGTTACTCCAGAACACATTTGTGGCTCACTGGGGTTGGCGCCAGCCCAAAACTGCCACTGCCAAATTTCACCCCGGTGTAAGGGCTTGGGCCATCCTTGGTTTGGACATGCCCATCATCATCATCATCCTCATCACCCAGGTTTTAGAAATCCATAAAAGCACTTTCTGGAGCTACTGGATGTTCCACCAAATCCTGCTCAGACCCCTGGGGAACTGTGTATGAGGAACCCATTCCCACATTTCCCAGGGGTTTGTTTATTCCTGGGACAGGACAGTGATCAATTCCTCTTCAAACCCACCCTGCTATCAAGGATAATTTGCAAACACAATCAGAGAAAAAAAAAAAAAAAAGTCCAAAATATTGAATAATTTGGATAAAATTGTTGTAGGCTACAACCTCCTCTCGTGTTAAATTTCCATAAATCTTTACGTAGCATTCTCATATATATATATAATATATATATATATATATATATATGAGTTATATATATAACTCTCTCATATATATTTATTTGAGTCTTTAGACAGGAACTGAGTCAAATATATATAAGAATATAAAAAGAGGAATGGTAATGCTCCCCCTTTTATGCCCCCTAAGTGGAATTCCCTTCAAAACATCTATTTTTCCAAAAACAGACGCTCCAAATTTCCCAAAATTAGACTTTTCTAGCTACGTTTAAACACATCTAAGTCACAGTTCTTCCCTCTTTCTCTTTTTAAACCAAAATCTTTGGAAGATCCCATGGATTTATAAACCCATTGGAAGGGTAGCCATGGAGGCTGCGGAAAAAGGTTAAAGACTGGATGGAAGGAGAGGGTGAAAATACTCAAAACTAATATCAACTTACAGAAAAACATTTTTAAAAAAAGAAAATAAAATAAACTTTCTGGTCCGGGGGGTAGATAAAGACAGAGCCAGCTTTGGTTTCCTGGCAATACTTGAGAGGGAAAAGGGAGAGGAGTCCCAAACCGCAGACGATCAACAAGGACGGGGATTCTGAAAAGAACTGATTTATTTGTAAACCCTCTACGGAAGCAACAAGCGTGTTCTGCTAATGACTGGGAATTTAAACAGCTTTAAAATATAAAATAAATTTAAAAAAAAAAAACCAAACAAACAAATAAATATCCCTGTGCACCTTCAAGGCTGCTTTTATCAGCATAAACCACTATTCAGTACTCGAGCGATACCTCGCATTCAAGGCGAAGCAAAACCTCAGTGAAAACAAACAATTTCTCGTCAGCCTTTCCAGCAGGAGTAGCTGAGAGCAACAGATCGGATGCGCAGGAAAAGCACTGGAAAATTTGGGGCTAAAACTTTGGAAAACTGGGATGGAACACTGGAAAATTGTGCGCGGGGGAGAAAAATGTCAGCGCGGATGTTCGGCCTCGGCGAGACAACGTTCGCTGGCTTTTCTGGCAACGCAATTTCGCCTGCTCCTCGGGGATCCCTTGGAGGCTGCATCTCTCCAGGGTTGGAGGCAGGAAGCCTCAGGAAGTGGTCAGGAGCCTGTGGTGATGTAACTGTCACACTGCCCCAGGCCGGGCTCTGTTGATATTAGCCGGGGCTAATCACCGCGCTAATTGGGCGGCCACGACGAGGAGCAGCTCGGCTTTCACTTCAACTGCTCACCCAAATGAGCTTTGACTCAAATGTAATACTTTATATCAACACACGGGATGGCTGTAAAAATAATACCACATGTGCTGGTGCCTCTTTTTAATAAGTGTCTTCCTCAATTTTCCCTGCTGGATGAGGCACTCGAACGTACACGTAATTAAGGTTATTTAAGGGATATCAATTGAAAAATGCACCCGCAGGAGGCTGAACATGACTGATGGAGTTCCCAGCGCAGCTCCCAAAAGTCAGCTGCCAGAATTTCCTGCGGCACTTCTACAATTTGATCTTCCCCACATTGCCCGGGACAGGAATAACCTGGAAATCTCTCGCTTTGCTCTTCATTACATTGTTTGCCTCGGTACAAAATGGGTTTGGAAAGGTGGGTTTCTGGTTTGGTAGCGATTTCTGTGGGAATCATAGGGAATAGAAAAAGCCAGAGGGCGCGGAGAAAAGCAGAGCTAGGCTGGTTTTGTGTAGCTGGTGGAGAGACAGGCAACACCTCTCTGCTCAGAGCTGGTGGGAAGAGTCCTTCAGAGCCCCAAGGCACAAGCGTGCCCAAAATCAGATGGAGAGACACGGGGAGAAGATCTCCTGTGGTAGGATTTTCATGGATTCATGGAGCATTTCGGGTTGGAAGTGACCTTTAAAGGCCACCTCGTCCAATGCCAAGAAGATCTTCCACTAAACCACGTCACTCAAAGCCCCATCCACCCTGACCTTGAACGTTCCCAGCCATGGAGCACCCACTACCTCTCTGAGAAACCTGTGCTGGTGTTTTACCATCCCCATTTTGAACTATTCTTCTTTATATCCAGTCTAAATCTGTCCCAATGTAGTTTAAAACCATTCCTCTTTGTCTTAGGCCCTTCTAAAAGTTTTCTCCCACTCTTTAATAAACCCCCTTTAAGAACAGAAAGTTTGTCTGTGAGTTTTCCATTAAATTTTCCATGTGGTTTTTTTTTTGGTGGTTTTTTTTCTGTTTGGTTTTTGGGTTTTTTTTTGTTGTTGTTGTTGTTTTTGTTTTGTTGTTGTTGTTGTTTTGGGGTTTTTATTTTGTAGTCATCTTTGTGCTCTGTTAAATTTTCCCAGTGCTCCTAAAAGGAGAGATGTTTCCAGCACACATAAAAATATTGATTTAATGCCCCATTACCCTGGGGATGCACCACCCTGTCCTCAGGGATGTCACAGAAGGTGGAACACAGGAATCCCAGCATTCCAGCATTCACCATTCCACAAACAGCACCAGGTGCGTGGTGGAATCCTCCTCCTCCTCACAATTTTATGGCAATGGATGTTTCCCTTGTCTCAACTCCAGAGCTTTCATCTCAGCAGGGCTCTGTTCACCAGGGAGCCTGTAAAGGTTTTGGCAATGAAGAAAATCCAATGTGTGCTTTGTCCAAGATTAAAAAACCTTCAAAAATTCCAAAATCCAATGACAAACGATTGTTCGTGGAGTGGATCAGCCAATATTTGTATTAAAGTCAGCCCAGATTTTGTATTTGTATTTGTATTTGTATTTGTATTTGTATGAAGTGCACTGAGGGCTAAAAAATGAGATTTGGGTCCTTCCACAAGACCCAAACCCAAATTCCCGTTGTTGGTTTTGTAATTCTGTTGCTTTTGCCAGCCCAGCACACCCATGATGATGGCACAGAGCATCCACCTTGTGCTGTGATGCCATTTGGTGGCTGAGGCAGCTGGAGAAGGATCTTCTGATTTGTCAGACAGACCTTGATAAGGCAGAAGGAGCTGAGAAAATGCCTCAGGATGGAGAGAATTCCCCCCCCCCCCGACATGAACCTGTGTCACTGCAGCTCCCTCTGCATCCGAGTGCTTCCCCTCTCTGCAAAGTTGTCATAAAAATCATTATGAGCCCCCAACAGATGTGACCTCAAAGAGTAACTTGATGGAGGGGAAGAAAAAA
>VWZN01015371.1:364-81794 GCA_013396955.1 Regulus satrapa | reverse complement strand
ACCCAAAACAAAATCAAAAAACCTCAGTCAGTTGTCTTAGTATACTAAGGGGAATATGACCATCATCTTATGAAACTTTTAAATTGACTGAGCATTTAAATTCAGAATAGCAATTCTGCTTTCAATAGTACTAACTTTTCCTTATTATTAGAAGAAAAAAATTTTTTTTACTAGAGCTAATTCCCTCTGAATACAAATTGGCACTTACATTTTTTCATTTATACTTAATTTAAATCTTTCCAAGTTCTTATTATTTTAACAGAATTTAAATGAATCTTTTGGCTGTGAGGGCAATAAAGAGGTAAGGAGCTCACTGTCACTACTAATGTTTTACTTGCAGGGATATCATTCTGTAAGATGTGAGGTTTCTGCACCTCTTTCTGTTGCACCTAAGGCAGCTGGAGCTGTACTTTCTGTTGCTGTGTGATGCAAGGAAGTGACCGCTCTGTGAGAACCGGCTCATCTCTCTTAAAGCCTCAGTGAAAAAACCACTATCTGATTTTAGACTGCTGGCTACAGAGAGTTTCTGTCATTCAATCAACAAAAAATGCAACAAACTGGGGTGGTAGGCCTGAATATAAGCATATTTGCTTTAGGGAGTATCATTCTTGGCACTTACATGTAGCAGGTTAGCTTTAGTATCTAAGGAGTGTAAACTAAAATTTTGGATAGTTTGGACTTTCTAGATACAAAATGCTTTTGAAAATTTGTCTTCAGTTTTGAGCTTCATGGTAGTGGGCTGTTATCTGCTCTGTTATTCACCTTAAGTGGTTAAAATTTTAAAAATACAACTCTGACTACACAACTAAGAAGTAATTAGGCTTGTTAATATGAATTTTTAAAAATCTGCTCTCTCTTTTTTTTCCCAATATATTTTACACAGGGTAAAGTCATAGCCATTTAATAATAGTTTGTTTTAAAAATACTCTTCTTTTCCCCTACACAATTTGTATTAACATATTTCTTTGCTTTTGAATTATGACAAGCAGCGGGGCCACAAAAAAGTGACACAGGTAGAGAATAAAGTTACACATACTTGGAAATCCAGATGAAACAAAACCCACAAGTGATATGTTGATGCCATATTTTCTCATGTGAACACCCTCCAACATTCTCCCCAGGGTTGAGTTTCCAGAACTGGAAAAAAGTTTGAAATGCAGTAAAAAACCACCAGCAAATATTTGAAGTTTCTTCCCCTAGGCCCAGATTATGAAATAGTAATCCATTACATTGTAAATCTTCCTGTACCATGCAAATCCCTTTACAAGGATTAGGAGATTGTAACAAAGATGATCATATTTCAAGAGGTACCAGTGTAAGTTATACATTTCTGCTGCAGATTTCATACAGTCCTCACCCAACATGTTACATATAGTGACCCAAGCAAACAGGTGCTTTACATTTATTGAGAACCTTAATTCACACTACAATAAAAAAGAAGGCTCGGTTACAAGGCTGCGCGGCACATTCAGCCTGTGCTCTCTGCAGGGACTCAACAATAGCTGAGGGTGTGCAATGGAGCAAAGACTATGCAATCAGTGACCCCCTGCCCCTCGGGGGCGGGAGGGGGGAGAGGACAATTTCAGTCAAACACAAAGAAGCTGCTGTTTCTGCTTTTGCTGCTATCAGCCTGGGTGCTGCTGACAGAGCAGCGCCTGTTAAATCTATATCTGCTCCTAACTGCTTGAGCAAGAGTAGAGGGAAACTGTTTTATTATTCTGCATCACTTCTGTTTTTTTCAGGGGATTGGATCGAACTTAGGGCATAAGGTAGAAGCATTTGACTTGGCTACATTTCCTCTGTACACTAAGGGAACGCAGCACTTTGCCAGCTGCACCATTTTGCACTAATTCTAATTCATTGAGTAGTACTGAATTGGTACATAGTTCACACCACTAAGTAGTGATTGAAAAATTGGTGGTATCTTCTGTTACATGTAGAAGTCTGAATAGATATATGATTTTTTTAAAGTACAGGACAAAATTTGTGAAGGAAACCAACTTATAGACCCTTTTTCAAATGTGGTATTCTGGGCTTAACTAAAACCAGTTTCCAAATTTAGGTTTTTCATGTCCCTCAGGATTTGCCTATAACAAAGCAAGCCTAATCTGTTTAATTAGCACCATGCTTAAAAGTCATTTTTAGCTTTGAGATGTAGGAGGGTGAAAGGGAAAATAAAAGTATATGGCACAGATATACAAGTACAGCTGAGTGATCAGGGATTGTAACCCAGTAAGTAAAATCAGACTTTCATGTTTCCATTCTGCATCCCACTCCTTTTGTTTTTAAATCATTACCAACCAGTTCAAATATCTTTGCTTTTATACTCAGTAAACACTACTGAATTTGCATTCTAAAAATGAGATGACAATCAGACCCTTGATTACACCCTTCTACAAATGACCAAAAACTGCAAAGATTATGATAATGCTGAGCGTCACTCTGGTGAGCAATGATTATAATGTATTAACAAACCCTTGGTAGCTTCCCTCACTACTATTGAGAGCTACATATTGAGTGCTGCTGGAGACTCAGCCTTTGTAAAATAAATATCATAGAATCATTGAATTCTGAATTGGAAAGGATCTATCAGAATCATCAAGTCCATCTTCTGATCCTGGGCAGATCACCCCAAGTGTCACACCATGTGTCTGAGTGCACTGTCCAAATGCTTCTTGAGCTCTGCCAGGCTTGGTGTTGTGACCACTGCCTTGGGGAGCCTGTTCCGGTGCCCAAACACATTATGGGTAAAGAATCTTTTCCTGATATCCAACCTAAAGACCCCTGACTCAGTTTCATGTTGTTTCCTTGAGTCCTGTCCCCTCACGAGGAAGCTGTAACTGCTATGAGGTCTCCTCTCAGTCTTCTCCAGGCTGAACAGACCAAGTGATCTCAGCTGTTCCTCACACGGCTTCCCCTCCAGACCCTTCACCATTCTCATGGCCTTCCTTTGGATGCTCTTTAATAGCTTGATGTCTTTCTCATATTGTGGCACTCAAAATTTCCCCAGTACTCGAGACTGCTCCAACTCAGAGCAGAGTGGGACAATGCCCTTCCTTGCCCAGTGGCGATGCTGTGCCGGATGCCCCCAGGACAGGGCTGGTCCTCCTGGCTGCAGGGCACTGCTGACCCACATTCAGCTTTCCATGGACCAGGACCCCCAGGTCTCTTCCTGCCATGCTGCCCTCCAGCCTATCATTCCCCAGCCTATACACACTGCCCCATCCCCAGTGCCCAGTCTGGAGATTTGTCTTGTTAAACTCCACACAGTTGGTGATGGCCCGCTTCTCTGATTTCTCAAGGTCTCTCTGCAGGGCCTCTGCCCTCAAGGGAGTTGACAGCTCCCTCCAGCTTAAAGTGGTCAGCAAACTTACTTAATGTACATGTAATGAAAATCAGCTTCTTACAAAAAATGAGATGGAAATGGAGGAAATTATTGTCACGCCTGACCTGGTGAGTAGTGTGGCACAAGTGTAGCAAAACATGCACTGCTGAAAATCTAGCACCTGGTACCTTTGAGATTTTCACTTTACTTCACCTGTAGTTTGTTCCTGTGACTGCAACTCTGGACCAGCCTGGTAGTTTCATTTGGAAAAGGAACCTATTTGATGTGTGGTGTGACAACGTTGAGCACCAAAGCACAATAAGTGGGAGTAGTTTGGCAAGTCAGCTTTTAAAGGATATGTTTGATCTTGTTAACCAAACTGCCAATGCAGGGGCCTGCAAACTTTGTGAACTTTTTAACCTAGTCCTGGATAACCAATTTGATCCAAAAGTACAAGACGTCATTTTAAAATTTGTAATGCTTAGGGAGGCACAGCTGACTAATAGCAGCGATGTGATATGGGAGATTTATTAATTATGTTATGTTAGAGAGTAAACGCTGCACAGACACACCTGACTTGGAGCAGTTCCAGCAGGATGCAGAGCATACCCCTGCTCCTGCCAGCATATATAAGGTAGTCAAGTTCCAGGAGAAATAGCAATTTCATTAATTTTGGAAATATTTGTAGTAGCACAGATAAGAACTTTGAGGGTACCAATTGTAAAAATTCCAGCTTCAACATTACCCCCATCACATCCTGCTTAGGAGAACCATGGGAACCAGCAACATTTGCTTCTAAAAAGATGTGTGTTTCTGTCAGCACAAAATACAGAGAAAATGAAGGAGCTTCAGTAATCCAACTGGAATATCAGGTATTAACTATGTTCCTCAGCTGATGATTTTCAAGCTTTGGTTTTCTATATAGTTTTTTAAACCACTTTTTCTCTCCTGTATTTGAATGAGGTCTCAGTTACAAAGGACATTAGGAAGAATTTCTTCATGGAAAGGGTGATCAGACATTGGAATGGGCTGGAATGGGTCGTTCAGAGAGATGGTGGGGTCACTCTCCCTGGAGGTATTTACAGAAAGACTGATGGTGGCACTTAGTGCCATGGTCTTGCTGCAAAATGTGGAAGATGCAAAATTTCCTTAAGAAAAGATGTTCTATAATGTTTTATATTTGCATACTTTCAAGCCTAATCAACAGGAAGGAAGAGCTAATTGGTGAAACAGAGAGCCACTAACAAGCTCTAAGGTGTTAGAGAAACAAACTACTTGTTGGTAGAATTACCTTGTTAAGTTTTAGGGCCAAACATGCTTCAATGATCTCAGACCTAGGGGGAGGTTAACAAAGTTTGAGAAGGGGATGTACCCCGATGGTGGACACAAAGAACGCAAAATTTATGAGCCATAAGGACATTTGGCAGAACCCCCAAGATAAGGAAGAAATTAATAAAGACAACTCAGCAGTTGTGTTGCAATCAGTTCCAGAAGGGGAAGACCACGGCCAGAGACCCATAGCACCAACCCAAGAAACCACCAACTCAAATGAAGACTGAGCATACAGCCTAATTAATGTGAGGAGGAAGAGAATCTTTAAGCATTAGAAGATAGAATGCTAATAAATGAGAGAACTATGTCACTTGTAGCCAATGGGCATTAATTTATTTGCTGAAATGTATGAATAGTGTACAATGTATAGTGTATAATATATAAATAAAAGTTCTGATAGTTTGTGTGCTTTATTTGTGGAATACCACCGAGCACCCAGGCTTGTGCAACTCTGAAATAAATAATCGACATATCTCGAGAGCACATTATTGGCTGCTGCCAATTACACGGGGTAATGAAACCCGAGTTTTCTGGGCAGTCCAGTTGACAAGGTGGTGTTTGGTCACAGGTCGGACTCGATGACTTCAGAGATTTTTCCAACCTCATTGCTTCTGTAACTCTGTGGTTCTGTCCGTCGATAATTTTTTATTTAAAAGCTGACATTCCAAAGCGCGTGCTGTTCCCTTTAACCCTCCTACCACAGCCGCGTCGTTTGCGACACACAAAAAGCCGGGCTCCTGCCAAGCGCGGACGGCGGGATTCCTGCTCCGTGCTGAAATACGGAGCACCCTCCCGCGCCGGAGGATGGCCGAGGGTCGGTCCCGCGGTCTCCGCGGTCCCGCGGTCCCGCTGTCCCGCTGTCCCTCTCTCCCGCAAGATGGCGCCGGCCCGGTCCCTCAGCCCGGCTGCGGCCGGAGGCTGCGCCAGGGGGCGCGCGCCGCCCCGCTCCGTGCCCGCCGCCGGAAGCGGCGCGCGGCTCGGTGGCGGGATATGGATGCGGAGGGGGAGATGCCCGAGCTGTCCGACGGCGACTGGGACGACGACGAGGAGGAGGAGGCGGAAGGCGCTGCCGTGGCCCAGCAGACCCGCTGCCTCTTCTGCGANCTTGGGGATCGCAAACACGGGCTCTGTGGAGCCAAAGGTTACATTGTGGAGCCAATCTGTTAGCTTCAGACTGAGGGAGCGAGTAACCTGGTAGAAGTAGCCCACTTCCCTCGTGCTGAAGCAGCGTGGACGCTTTCCCCCATCCCCCTTCATCTTTTCCCCATCGCCAGTATCGAGATGAAAGTTTTTATTTCAGCGCAGCGGATCAAGCTACCCCACCCACCTTGTGTTGGTCGGTTTTTTAGATCTCAGGTTTAACGCAGGCTTTCCTCTCAGGGAGCGTTTGGAAGTAAACAGGCTCTGTGGTTTTGGCAGACAGAATTTTTGTGTTCAGTGGCTTTTGTTTTAAAATGTTTGACAAACAAGGGAAAAGATTCCTTGTGAGGCGTGTAGAACAGTGCCTGGTTGTCGTTCCTTAAAGGCAGGAAATGTGTTCTGAATTGCCCAGTAAGTCAGAACAGACGATATATCACTCATAAGTTAGAACTTATTGTGTCAATATTGCATATTTAATAAATTGTTATTTACAGGTTGTTTAGTTCTGCTGAAGCTGTGTTCTCCCACTGCAAAACAGAGCATCAGTTTGATGTTAGTGATGTGATCCAAAAACACAGTAAGTTGCTTTCACGACTTGTCGTTTCCTTTTGTCTATGAATATCTCATTTAAAATAAATTGCAAGTATTAATTTGTTTCTAACTGATCTCCTGGTTCGCAGCAGAAGCTTCCGAGATTGAATAAGAAGAAAGTTATTGTAGAAAAATGCTTATGCATTTTCTGTATGGCTGTTGCTTCCTGCATGCTTTTTCTACTGGTAAAGCTCTCAACTGGTGAAAAAAGTGAGATTGAGCTTTGCTGGCTTGTGCTGATTCCTCACTGCCTACTTGATCAACCTGAGCCAGACACAAATTATTGATCTGATGTGATCTGCTGGGAGTTCTTGCCTGACCAGTGGTGCTGGTGTTGGGTTCAGTATTTAACAGAGCCCCGTGGCTGTCACTAAATATTGTAAGATCTAGTCTGGTCCGTTTTCTGTCTAAAATCCAATAAAAAGTATTTTGGGTTTATCTTTGCTATTCCTGGGGAGAGAACACAGTTAAACTATTATTACTTTTGCCAAGGTGGCAATTTTTAATCAATAGTGGTAGGTATTCTTGATGAGTAGCATCAGTTTATATTCTTTTAAGCAGAAAGCTAAGAATTTGAACAGGGGAGCACAGCAGGCTAATATGTCAGCGAAGTAGCTGGTGGGAGATGAGAGTAGCTGTCCTGATGTACTTGCTTGCCAAATAAATCCCTGTTCATAGTTCCCATTTGAAAGTGTTCCATTCTTAACTTGTGGCAAATGTATTTGCCCTGAGGGTGAGGATTTCCTGGGTTAGTCCTAAGGAGAAGAAAACTATTGATGGCAAACTTAAGATAGGAAGACTGCTCTAGATAGTGATGTACACCCAAAGGGAAGTTGGAAACAATTACCAATTGAAGGTAATTAGTATACACATAACTGTAAAACATGTGCTCTTTTCTGTAATATAAATGCTCTCTTCCTTCTTTTTTTCCTCTCAGGACTCGATTTTTATGGATACATTAAACTAATAAACTTTGTCAGATTAAAGGTAGGTGTGGCACGTACTGCTTCTGTGTTCTGACTCTGGAGAATAGTGCTGTGCTTTCAGTCTGCCCATTTCTAATAATTGCATGAGATTTTGTAGTTTTAGAAAAAGAAAGTAGCTGTTGATCTAGATATGTTTATCTAGATCTTTATATGTTTATCTAGATATGATATGAGGCTGTTTTAATTTTAAATATAATAATTAATGTGAAGATTTGTTTTCAGAAGGGGATGTTGAGATTTGCACAAAGCCTCTATGCTAAGTAGTATCATCTTATTTTATTAGGAGTTTTGGGCCTTTGACTCTGCTGTCTTGGTTCAGAAATGGGTTCACTTCTCAAGAAGTGAAGTTCCTCATGCTTTGCATGTTGTGTTGGTGTAAAAGCCTTTCCTGAGGGTGGGAGCTGGCCAGGCCTTTACTAATTAAGGACATTACCTGATCCCTTAAGTTACAGAACTTAAAACTCTGCTAAAATGATACCTGAGTCAGGAAAGCTAATGGGAACCTGCAGTTTTAAGATAGGCCTTCTTATATTGTGTGGGTCTTGTGACTTTGTTCCTTCATTATTCCCTAAAAGTTGAGATAAAAACTCAATACCATCTTACCTTATTAAGTATTTTTTGCTTCAATCTCAAAATCTTAAACCCTCAAGTAGTTATTTAATGCATAACTATGTAAACACAGAAAGGCAAAAACTGAAGTTCAAAAGTGACTTCTCTTTTCCTAACCAAGTATTAACTGGATGCAAACAGGAGGCAGTACAGTATTTGACTTTTGTCCCTACAGCACTGTTTGTGTAAGAACACCTGACAGAATTAATATCTTGGATTTATTTATTAACCAAACACCTGAGTGAACTTGGTTCCTGAGAGCAGTGTAACCCTGCAAGTATCCTTCAATATATGTCACTGTGCTGTGCATCACTTACACTGAATTCCTTGATCATGGAGCTGCCTGGGCTTTCCCAGCCTTTGCTACAAAGCTCCTTCCATAATACCCTGCATATTTTAGTGTGTGTGAAAGAACACATACATCTTCCTTCTTTTCTTGAATGATATTGAAGGGCTGATGTTTCCCAAGAAATTTAGCTTATGTGTTCTTCTCCTGCCTAGAAACCAACTGGAGCATATTTGAGTTCTCTCAGCAGCCCACTGCCTTGGGAAGGAGAGGAATATTTGAAACCAGAATTGGAAGATGATCTCCTGCTTCAGTTTGGTAAATAACTGTTTCAGTATGACTCCTGCTTTGTGGGGTAAATGTTATATTGTCAGAGCTCATGACATGTGAAGCAGTGTCGCTGTTACTCAATTGATTTATATATCTGAGAAAGTCCAGGTACTAATTATATCTTATTTAATTATATCTAAACCAAATGTCTCCTAGAAATAATCAAATACTGGTATTTAAGGAAGCCTGAATTCTGGATTTATTTGCCTTAGCTTAGAGCTTGCTTCTAGAATATTTGCTTTTTCTGCCCGCTCTTGTGTTCTGTAATTAGCCGTCAAATTTAGTGCCTTTTGTAAAACCAGCATACAAAGTATCCAAAGGCAGAAATAGCACGAAATGTTTATGATCTGCTGTGAAGCCATACATGACTGATAGGTATTCTTTCTTCTCTCTGTTTCATCAGATATAGAAGATCTTTGTGAACCTGTAAAGGTTTTGCCTTCTAATGGTTTAAGTGATACCATGGTGCTCCTTGAGCAGTTAAAACATGAAGAATACAGAGCCAGAGCCGCAGAAGCAGCCTTGGCTAGAGCACAGGATGACCTTCAGAAAATGAAGTAAGTGGCTGAACTGAAGTTTTGGGGTGCATTTATTTCATGTATTTTGGATGAGATGTTCATGTTCAAAGACCAATAGAAATAGTAGAATGTAACTATGGAATAAGCCTTGGGGTGGGACTGTAGGTTTGACTTGTCTGTTGTGGATGGTTAGTAAAAAACTGCACAGATTGAAAGAACAAAGTACGCTTAGGAAAGCTAAGTAAGCACATCACTCAGAAACAATTATTTTCCTTCAGACTACTATTTGAGACACTTTTCTGTTAATCCTTTAGATAGAAATTTAAACACTGAGGATGCACACACTGGAGAAGAGAGAGACACTGACAAATTAAATACAGGACTCCAGATATGTTTAGAGTTAGCTTCAAACAGTAGTTGGTAGTAGAGTTCAGTTACAGTTTGGAGAAACTCTCAGTGAAATTAATAAATCAACTTTTTCTCAGCTGCTTTTGTTTTCAGTATCAGATGAAGGTAGTAAGAATATTCAGTGCATTGCAGTCAGGACATCCCTGTAGCTGCTTCCAGATCCTGAAGTCTGCAAAGTATGGATTGATGGTGCTCATGGATAACATGGAAATATAAACTTCATTTAAATCCTCTACAAACATGTAAATTTCAAGATCACACTGACTGGGCATTGAGGAACTGAAATTATGTTTAAGAGACTTGGAAAAATAATTCATGTTCTTCTGTGTGAGAAGTTAATCAGCAAAAACCCTTGTGTTGTGAAATATATTTGAGGGTTTGTTGTACATTTAGAAAGTAAACACTTGGTACTACAAGTAACTAAATATTTGGATATATTCATATATCCAAATCCTCTCAGCTGTAAACAATTATTTATGTAAAAAATTATCATTTTTTTCTTCAGATGAGTTTGAATTTTTTAACTGTACTTTACAGCACACAGTGCTTTTCTGGTATCTCTGTACATTATACATGTATTGATCATTAAGAATGAAAGAAATTTGTCATTGTGTTTCAAAAACTTGGGGGTATTTTCTCTGTGTCTTTTTGCCTTCTTTGTGTTCCATTCATTTTCATTTGAAAAAAAATGCTTCTCAGTAGCAATTTTGAGCTCCCTAAACTTCAGTTAGGCTTATAGTTTTGGTTGGTTTTTTTTTAAGTTAGTATATCAAGTTATCTGCTCTTGAGAGTGGGAGCCTTTAATTTTTCTTTCTCAATGCAGCCTCTTCAGTTTAGCAAGGATGGGCTGGCAGCAAAAATAGCCAGATGTAGATTTGATGAAGCAGCAGTTTTTAAACTATGGACAGATGAGCCAGTTGCATTGTACTAGTAGTTTAAGTGCCGTAATTTAGTGGTTTGTGCTGGAGGTTATTCCACAGAATATCATCTGCTCCCTTTCAGGTAAACCTCTGAAATAAATACAGTAACATTTCTATAAATCAGATTGCCTCTAGCATTAGATGTAACTTAGAGATTTAAGAGCACAGCTTGTCTATGCTGAGTTTTTTAATCTGTCACCTCTTTAGAGGTGAGGGCTCTCTTTTTTTTACTTTATCTTTTTTCTTGATTAAAAAGGCAGCAGGGCAGCTGTGTCTTTGGCATTTTTTGGTGCTTGTATGCATGCATACAACAGAGAAACTATTGGCTTAAATAATTTTAAATTAAATAATTTAAATCTCACACAGTACTAATTATACATAATTGTATGTCATATAATACATTTTATGAACGTTTAAAATTGTATCATTTAGATATTTGTATAAAAGTAAAGAAAATGCAAAGTACTATGGTAAAGAGCGATATTATAAATAAGATCTAGACCATTTCTGTGTAAGCAAATGTAGGAAGTTTCTGAAACAGACACAATTTCAATACAAAATCCCTTACCATATTCTCTTCCCCATCCAAACTAGCTGAGCAGGGAAGTATTTGAAATGTCCAGAGTGAAACAGTATTTTTAGTTTTGTTGTTCTGTAAGGTGGGTATTGGTAATGAGATTGTTACTTACAGTTTCTATATACGTAAGTTCCTATTTAAGAAAGTGTGATCGCTGTTAAAGGTGAGTGTCAGTGACTTTGGTGTGGTTCGGGATGCAGCTTTTGTTGCTGTGGGACTGTAGACCTGGAAGGAATACCATCTGGCTGAAGTGTGTTTGCTTTTTCACTTCACTGTGGGTCTAATACTATTTTCATTATAAATCCCTTGATTTGTGTATTTTGTTTTCAAACCTGCTTTGAGGAATGAGAACATGGAATCACAGAGTGGTTGAGTTGGAAGGGACCCTAAAGCTCATCCAGTTCCAAGCCAGAATCCCAAGCCAGGATCACTTCCCACTATCCCAGATTGCTCAGAGCCCCAGCCAACCTGGCCTTGAACACTTCCAGGGATGGAGGATCCGCAGCTTCTCTGGGCAACTTGGGCCAGGGCCTCACTGCCCTTGCAGTAAAAAATTTCTAACTAATATCCTACTGTCTTCGAGGTTAAAAGCCATTTGTCCTTGTCCACAATCCCTTTCCGTATTTCTTGTAGCCCTTTTAGGTACTAAGGGGCACAGTGGGGTCACCTTGGAGGCTTCTTTTCTGCAGGCTGAGCAATCCCAACTCTTCTCAGCCTTTACATGTAGGAATGCAAGACTGGGGAGGAGGGAAAATAAGTAGCACAAAATTAAAGTATTAAATTGAATTTTAAGGTCTATTTTCTTTTGACTCAAATGCCTCAGTTTTAAAATGCTTCCTTCTTCCCAGTAGTCACCCAGTGTTGTGTGGGCTGCATTTCTTGTGCTCTTTATGTTAAGTGTCTGTATATTGTATCTGCATTACACAGCCTGAAACACCTTGGCGCTGCAGTGCTGGCTTTTATACCAGCAAGTGCAAAACAGATAATTCCGCCTTAAAAATAGAAACTACCCACCAATATTTCACTGTGGGTAGTTGCTTGATGTAAGCAGCAAGCAGGGCTTGCTGGAGGGGAGTGCAGCGGTGCAGCAGCCCCGAGGAGCCTGCAGAGGGAGGATGTGCACTCCAAAAGCTGCTCCCATTGTTGCCCAGTCCCTGGGCAGCCTGGATTCCTTCCTTTTCCCAAGCCCTTTCTCCCCCCTTGCCCAGCCTCCTTTTCATGGTCCCATAAACACGTCTCAAGGGTATATTTCAAATTGATTACAGACAATTTGCTCAGGATTTTGTGATGAACACAGATGTCAGGAGCAGCTCGTCATCCAGCGCCATTGCAGACCTTCAGGAGGACGAGGATGGCGTTTACTTCAGCTCCTATGGGCATTATGGGATACACGAAGAGATGCTAAAGGTTAGAAAGTCATCATCACTGCATCTTAGTAGGACTAAAGAGGAGAGGTGGAATGAATTGGGCTGTGTGCCCGTAAATATACTGCAGAGCAGCTGCATTTTTAACCCTTTCTGTTCAGGAGAGGTCTTTTGGTGGTAGTTGAGCTGAGAGATCATTTTTCAGTTTTATTTCCTTTGTATAAATTCTGTTTACTGGGAACATTAGGAACATAAAATCATTTACAGTTATGCTTGATATTACAGTACCTGTACCACAGTTTTACCTTGCCAAAAGCATATTTTTCCTGTGTGTTTAAAACATGAAGGATAAAACATGAAGTACAGACAGTGAATATTTTTCTTTAGTTTTACATTTTCCTCATAGTTCACAGTTGTTAAGCAAGACCATTTCTCAAATATTGTGGTTTTCTCTTGCACTGAGTAAACAGAAATTGTTACTTGTGCACTGTTCAGTGTATTGATAACATGACATTGAGCAGCTGGAGCAGTATGCTCCTTTCATATGCTAAAGAAAAAAAATTCATGCTTAAAACTTCTCAAAGGCAAACCTGTGTATGTCCTTTTAACTTTAAAATAAGAAAAAAACAAGCACAAAGCCTAACAACTTAAAATTAACTTGTAAATTAAGATGTCTTAGTGCTTCCTATCGGAGAAAATATCATAGTTGTGAGTTATTAGCAGTTTTATCGTTTTAAGGCATAAATAAATAAAATTCCTGTCTAAAGTCGAGGCAGAATACAGAATTGTGAAGTGACTTTGTGCCTGCAGCTGGCTTATAAGGTTTTCAGCTTTGTAAATCATTTAGTGGCCCCAGTGCAGAAATACACATGAATCTCTGTTGAGTAGTATGACTGTGAGGTTATTATTAAGGAGAGGAGGTTTTACAGAAGCACAGAGATGTCTGCAGAAGTAGAAGAATGTTTCCTGAAATGTACACTCTGTAGAAACTTGAATGTAACTTGAAGTTAAATAAAAATTATAGGTGTTTGGTTTTGCAGCGGTATGAAGCTGTCATACGAGATAATGTAGGATGAAGGAAGCCTTTCTGTTGGCGAATAAAGTTTACAATAAATCTGCATCTCTGCAGAAGGAGATTGGTACAAAATTGTATTTTATTGATTTAAGGGTATGTTTGTCAGAATGCTTTTAAGAAGACTTGATTTTCCAAAAGAGGAAAATGATTGTTTTTATTGTGTACACAATTAAATTTTTTCTTTATGCTAGGCTTTCACATTGATTTTTTAAAATATTTTTTACCTTATTGACATACAGTGGCTTACTACATGAGCATTTTTAAGAAAGCAGTCTTGCTGTCTGATTTGTAAGCCCATTTCTGAAACTGTTCAGTCTTGAAACCTTTTTTTCTCCTTATGCCCGGTAGTGGTAAACCGAAGTTTGAATTTGGGAGGTTTTTCTGCAAATACTTGAGAGATGGAGCAAGAATATTGTTATTTAGCACTTGCCAAGTGACTGGTTGTTTTCCTTGCTCTACCTTTTTGCTTGAGAACTTCTTGGCTGTCATCTTCATAATTTTTTTTACTATTTTACTTAAACCAGGAAAACATTACATTGCAGTATTGAGTGGGAGAAGGGGATTGGTGAACAGAGACCCCAAGTGCTTGGCTGTGGCTACAACTGCATTGAACTGGGGCGGTGCAGAAGCAATGTGAGGAGCAGAATGCAAAGCTGGCTGCTTTCTCAATTGATTATTTATTTTTAAACTTCTTTGGTCCTTCCATCAAATCCTATTATTACTGCAGTAGAGGTGAAGTACTAAAAATAGTTGCTCTGAATTTAACATCATAGCAAATCAATATGGTTTTAAAGGATCACGGTTTCTGTTGTTAGTTATGCAGAATTTTAAAGCAGAATTTTCTAAAATAAACCCTAGTAGCTTCTTTGGGTTATGTGTGTGATAGTTTTACACCTGAAGCTGAATTTTAGGATTTTCAAGCCTCAAAATAATTTTTTGTCTCCAAAATTTTTATTATCACGAAAATGTTCTTAGTCACTGTTTTTGATCTTGTTCTTTTATTAAAATAGACTTTGTTCTTTCTCGCTGTAGAAAATTTCTGTTTCTCTATTGTTTCTAGAAATTCTTAACTTGCCGTAGTAAAAAAATCCCTTAGGTTTAATGAAAGTACTAGGATTTTATACTTCAGCATTATTTGCGCTAGACAAAAAATTGCTGAATTTTTTTTTGTCTGTAACACTTGAACTGCAACAGCAACTCCAAAACCTATACTTGACTGTCAATTTGTGTACCTGCTGATGCATGTTAAGGGAATCAATGCTTTAATAGATTACCTTCCTGGTAAACCGAGCTAGGCTGCGGGTTTTTATATACTAAGATGCTATATATGTTTTGTTCTAGGCTTGAAAATATTCCAGCTTCTCTGGCCCTGTTGTATTTCAGTCAAACTTATTTACTGTGTTGGACTTTCATCAAATGGGTTGTATAGCTTTACTAGCTTGTCATCAGGATTGCAAATTTGCAGCTAGTTCAGAAATAGAACCAAGTTAATTTGATGCATAACTGTTTTTTTACAGAAACCTCCGTGTCACAGGGTGTCAGAGAGCAGAATGATACAAAACATTTTATGAGCTTGTGATCAAATTTTCACCGTTGTATAGGAGGTTTCTATTTAAGTTGGTGCAGTATTGTCACTCTATTACTGCTGTTCCTGGTTAGTGGTGAACAAGTATTAAGAACTTTGAAACATTCAAAAGAAAAGGCAGAATCAGGAAACCACAAAATACTTTATTATTTTTCCTCCAGCGGAGGCAATTGGCTTCATTTGCCGCAGTAAATTCTGCAATATTATCATACCGAAGTGTCAAGATTGCAGGGCCCATGTAAGTACAGTATGTGCAAAGCATCCTTAGGCCAAGTTGAAAAGCAAGTTGTTCAGCATTTTTGAATTTTATGCTGTACCTAAGGAGAGAAAGTGAACCCTTTTTGTTCTTTGACTGCTAGGATAAAGTCCGTATGGAGAGCTATCGTGACTTCATCTATCAAAACCCACATATCTTCAAGGACAAGGTGGGTAAAACCTCTCTGAAGATAATAATTTCTGTGGTTATTTTGTCTCAAAAGGTAGAAAACCTGCAGGTTAGCTACTCTGTAGCTCTGGGAATGGAGAGTGGCAATGCCAGGATTTGATTTAATGTGTTCTGGGTTTATTAGGTGGTGGAGAGCTGTTGAGCTGCTGGAGAGTGCAGCGTGCTGATAAGGGCAGTGGTGATCTCTATTGTCATTGTGCTGTGTGCCGTGGTGGGGGGCTCATTAATTATCTTGGCGGGGTGAAGTTGAGCCTCTCTTGTTGAGGATATTAGGTGGAATCTTTCTGAGGGCACTTTACCAGGATTAAGTGAATTGCTATGTATGCCTGATACAGTAAAAATGTCCTGGAAGCCCTGTGTAATTAGAGCTGGGAAAGAATTCATGTGGAACTGATTTTTTTTTTTTTAAATTAGTGCTGTTTTGTGTCTCCAGACTGGGTAGTTATTAAAGGCTTAGAACTGTGAGCTAGTACATCATTTGCAGTGAGGGGGAATTTCAGTGATAAGGTCTTACAGTGGTTATGACCGCTGTGCAGTAATAATTCTCTTCTCTTCTGTATTTCTGCTGCCTGTTTCTCGTGAGTTTGTTGTGTTTTGAGGTTTTAGAACCATAGGATGGTTTGGGTTGGACAGGGCCTGCAGGATCACCCAGTTCCAGCCCTTCAGCTGTGGGCAGGGACACCTTCCACTAGACCAGAGTCCCCTCCATCCTGGCCTTGAATTATTTTTTTTTTTTTCAGCCATGGGACATTCACATCTTCTGTAGGCAACCTGTGCTGGGGCCTCATCACCCTCACAGGGAAGAGTATTTTCCTAGTATCCTATGTAAGCCTACTCTCATTTAAATCCATTCCCCCTTGTTCTGTCACTTCAGCCCCTTGTAAAGAGTGTCTCTTCACCTTTCTTTTAGGCTCTGTTCAGGTACTGGAAGGCGACCATTAGGTTACTCCAAAGCCTTCTCTTTTCCAGGCTGAACAATCCTAATCCTCTCAGCCTTTCTTTGTAGGAGAGGTGAGAGAAATACAGTTCTGTCCTGGCAGAAGGTATTTCAGTGTTTGATAATGCCTATTCTTTGTCTTAACCTCAGTTTTCATTTGGCAACTACAGCAGAAAAAAAAATTAGGAAACAGT
Source organism: Regulus satrapa (assembly GCA_013396955.1). Classification (NCBI taxonomy): domain Eukaryota; kingdom Metazoa; phylum Chordata; class Aves; order Passeriformes; family Regulidae; genus Regulus; species Regulus satrapa. Next base: position 65,172 of record VWZN01015371.1, on the reverse strand, counting down.
TTTCTTCCCTTTTTTGCCTCAATTCATGTCACAAGACTGTTTCTACTAATCTCTGATTATAGTGACAGAGCAAGAAAAAGTGTTTTAGAATTATGCTGCCAGCTACTTAAATAATCCAGGTGACTCTGGAGGTGGGCAGCTCATCTAACAAAGCAGAAAGATTAATGAAGGAAAGAAAACTTCCTCAAGAGAAATTTGCTTTCACAGATGCCCCTAAAATTGATAACTGCAGGTTTTCACAGGGTAAGACTGATCTGAAGTTACACAAAATATGAGGCCTTCTGGAACAGTAATTTGTCATGATTGATAGTGTTTCTCCTGAACTGTGTGGACAGGTTGGGAACATCCAAAACAAAACGTGGAAACATGGAGTACCTGTTAGTCAATGTTGCTTCAGCCCCAGAGGAAACTGCTTAGGCAGTGTGTGTGCTTACTCCGTTCTGAGAGCATTCAGCTGCTCTGAAGAAAAACTCAACTATCAACAACTACAACCTGATTTGTGATGTTTTTTTGAGCCAAAAACATCAGGTTTTGATCGAGGTTTTACCTCAAATTCCTGGTGTGTCCAAACCCATCATGTGTGTTGAGGTTGAACTGAAAGACAGAATCAATTGTTTTGAGTTCCCAACATCCCACATCCATGTGATCAGTGTCCCTGTATCTGGCCAAATGATGTAGGTATACTGTTAGGAAAAATAAATGGAGTTTTCTGCAGAAATCTGGCTTTGAAGTGACATCTGTTACAGACTGCTGAAGGAGCTTTGTTAAGGAGCTTTGCTTAACTTAATGTGTCATAATAATGCTCTCAGAACCATACTAATGAGTGAAAATTCCAAAGGCTGTTTTCTAGAACTCCCTTATGGTATTCGTCCCTGGAAAATACATACTGATGCTTTTTGGTTTTTTCTGAATGGAAAATTGTGAGGTAGTTTGGGACAAGCTTGTTCAAAGAGCTGAATTTTTATACTCACTTTTGATGCAAGTCTGCATCTTAACCTTACCTAACCCACTAAAGGGTATGATTGCATGGTGATAGATGATAACAGAATATTTAGGTATGTTTATTATCCATATTTATTCAGAACCAACCAGTTTGCTTGTTCTGTGTCAGCTTTCAAAATGAATTATTAAAACCTGAATTAATCCTGCTTGGTGCCTTTGTTTTCAACCTGTCAAATGTATTTGAGATGAGAATGGGACAATTCAGATTACCAGGCACGAGTAATAAAGGTGGCTGTACTCAGTAAAAGGAAGTGTAGTCCATTTGACAGTGAGAGTATTTTTGGGTGGAAAAATAATTTAGTAAAGCACTGTTACCATGCTTAGTTTTTGTTGTAAGACTGAAGTCTGAGGCAAGCATCAGTGCCATATTCAGGGACTAAAGTGAGCTTTCAAACTACTGTCCTACTAAGAGTTTATTGGTGAAATGAATTTAATTAGCCAAAGTTCCTGGCCTGCTGTTTTTCTGACTTTAAAGCAAATTTTTCTGTCACTGAAAGTAGGCTATCAGTTTTGCTTAGACTGCAGAGGAGGATGTGAACTGCAGTGTGTTGTGGTGCAGTGAAATCGCCAGTCCAGCTGCTCCAGGTCTTTGGTGAGAGGCCATATGTGGTCGCTGCAAGAATGTGTGGGCTGTAGCCCTTGTCCTTAGGCTAACTGCTGATCACTCTGCTTGACTTTCCCTTCCTCGCACGTATTTCAGCTTCTATATTTTCTCTCCAGTGCCTCTTTTCCACCCCATCCGCTGCCTAAGGCTAGATGAGTTCCATCTGGGTTTTTAAGTGACCGGGGCAGCTGTCCAAAGTGGTGTCTGTTTTGATTTTTTTCCAATTTGTGGTGATTGCTCTCTTTCATGCAACTGTACATCAAGATGATCCTTTCGCAGTGGTTAATTTTTGGCTGTAACTTCCAACTGTCATGGCTCAATGATTTTGTTAACTACCATAGGTGAAATGTTAGAATAGGTGATGTTGGAGGGTGTGAGATTTCAGCAGCTGCAAGAATATTGATCATTATTTTCTGTCTCCAGCTGATTCAGTTTAGGGATTTCTGTAGCCATAACATTCTCTCACTTAACTTCTGAGTTGTAGAGTTGACTCCTTTTGAAGCATAGCTACAAAAGAGTTATAGGTGGAACAAGTAGTGCTATCCACCACTTCCCTCTACACAAGCTGCTGTAAAGGTCATCATATTGGTGTTTTATAGTCTGTTTCCAGGTTGTAAGTGGCTCTACTGAGACAGGTGGCAGTCAGTTCTTCAGTCCCTGTTTCCCAGAGCACCACAGCAGCAGCTCCCACAGCCCATACTGCTAAGGATGAGCAGCTGGTTTTATTCATACGGGCTTCAGGATTGCTGTTCTGTATCCATCATCAGGATGTATGGAATTACACACAAGGAAGGCAAGCTGACCTGAGGTACAGAGCCTTCCAGTATTTGCTTTGCTGCTCTTTGTCAGGATAAATACAAGGTTTTGTTGTGCTAAAGCAAGAGTAATCAATAGCTGACAAGCTGGAAAGTGTATAAGCAGCAGGGTGCATTATTGCCATTAAATTTTTTTTTAAATGGGGTAATAGTTCTCAAATATGGGATTGATTAGTGAGGCATTTGATGCCTTTTTTGGAAAAATGCTTAATGTAATGCAAACTGTGAGGGCAGGCTTTACAGCACTCTGTGCTGTGAGGAGAAGAGACAGTGAAATCAGTTTTCCTTTCTAATAAATTCTTGCTATGACTGGTAATTCTGACTCAGTTTTCTTGTTAGCTTAAGTGTATTGTAAGTTGTACTTACTCTCATGTTTAGGTATCATTATAGGAAAGTAAGTTCTATCTTTACAATCCTGATTCTGTTCATACTTAGATGCTATATATTATTTGAGTGGCTCTACATAGTGTTTAGAAAACTTATTTTGATTTTTAGGCTTTAGAACATTTTTGGGTTTAGTGCTTAAGAGTTTTTTAACACCATTAGTAAAGCTTAGCTATATTAGATATGAGTCTACCAGTAAGACTATTGATAATCTGGCTAATGTGATAAAATACACCCTCAGAATCTCCAGAGATGCCTTTCAGCCCCAGTAATTCTGTGAAAATATCCAGCCTGGAATTCAGCCTAAAAATCCACTGTAACACATTCATTAACTTTTTAGTTGTTAAGAAGTTTCCAGCAGTTAAAAGAAATACACTGTTATGATAGCAACACCTGAAAAAGGCTACTTGGTGAAATCTCTATGAAGCTTAAAACTGCTAGCAGCTCAATTCAGTCATCAATCCAGTACTCCTTTCTTAGTGGCTTCACATTTAACTTTTCAGTCTTCCTGTAGTAGCTGATATGTGATACACAAAACCAGGCATTTTCATGGATCTTATTGTGCTGAGTGTACTTGTTCGAGCTGTAGTGATGACATTCACTCTTTCATGAAAACTCTAGGGATTCCATCTTAACTGGATTTTTTTTCTCTATTTTTATTATATATAGTGCTAGACAGAAAATATTTCCAGATGTTAAAACTGTGCCATTGACCATTTTAAAATTTAGTCATCTTGTGCCGTAGCTGTTTTGAGGCACTGTTGCCATGTCTGGCAGAGGATTCCTAAATAAAGTTTCTGAATAGACTTTTAATTAAAAACTGCATCTAGAATATGTTTTCTCAGTGCCAGTGCACTTAAACTGAATTTAAGTTCAATTATTAGTGATTCAGTGATTAAAAGTGCTCAGGCTATACTTTCCTTTTCTTCGTCTTCACATAACATTTAAGGTGTTTCCCACATAATTGCTTGGTGTTGTTTCCATGGCACCAGGTTAATCTGCAGCTGGAATTAGTGGGCTTCATTGTCTGCCTGGAAAAGATGGTAGAGTGGAGAGCTAGAACTGCAGAACTGTTTGACGTGGGAATGAATCTCTGCATATAACAGACTTCATGCCGTCTGTTTGAATATGGTATCTCACTGATGGAGAAAGAAATGTAGAAAAGTCACAGCAAGGAAAATACGAACATTTTGCTTTCCTTTATTCCTTTCAGGTGGTTTTGGATGTTGGCTGTGGAACTGGAATACTGTCCATGTTTGCTGCCAAAGCAGGTGCCAAGAAAGTGATTGGAGTTGACCAATCTGAAATCATCTATCAGGCCATGGACATCATTAGGTAGGAAAAGCTGTGGTTGTTAGTTTTCTGTTTCTTTATAGGAATTTTAAATAATTTCTGTAATTTGTCTTGTGTTACATAAAATAAAAGCCCTACCCTGTCAACTGCCCCCCCTAATTCAGTATTGCTGAGGGTGCATCCTGTCCCGTTAGGTCATTCCTTAGTATCAGAACTATCCCTGAACCCTGAGGGATGCCTCTGGTACCTGGCTGCCAGTTAGGATTTGTACTCCTGCTCTTAACTCTTGAATCTNCCACTCCACATGTCACTAATTTGCCTATGGAGGATATTTAGGAAAGCTGAGTATATGTAAAAATCAAGCAATGACATCTGAAGACTTAAGAAAGATTTCCTAGGATGAGGTATGAGGGTAGTGTAAGTGTCCATATGCACTGTTGATTTTTTCATTTAGGTAGATTTTGTAAGACCAACTGTGAAAATGAAATCCAGGTAGAATTTTTGAAGAATTTGGGAGTGAATTTTGGTTTTTTTGTGCAAGCTGAAGTAGCACAGAAGTAATGTTGTCTGTGCAGAATTTGTTAGGTCTCACTATATTGGTGGTCAGCACTGCACACTTGAATGCTGTAAAATTACTCAAATAAATACCTGCTTGGGAAAAGCACCGTGTTAAACCTTCAGTGGATGTTTGACTAAAGTGTTTTTCTGGCACAAGAACTCATTCCTTAAAGAGAACTTTTCCCCTGCATCCCTGACATCTACACAATGGTTGCAAATGTGAAATAGTTTTTTATCTAATGTACTACATTACAAATTTAGTGGCTGTTATAACTTTCAACAAGTGCAAAGTCCTTTGAGTATTATTTATACTTAGGGGAGAGTAGAAGTAACAGTCAGTATGTATTTTCTTTGGGGAGGAGAAGGGCAGGCCTCTAAGAAAAACAATGAATCAAAACTCTTAAACTCTTAAGAGTGATGAATTGCCACTTGAAGTACACAGCAAGTCATCAGTAAGGCTGCACATTTATAGGTACTTTCTGCTATAAAAGGTTCACTTCACATTCAAGTTTCCAGTTCACATCAAAACAATTTATATTTGTCTGGTTAAAGCTGCTTTTCCTAAAGGAATAAAGCTGACAAAGTTGAAGTGGAGTAACAAATATTTATTGGAATACTAAACAACTGTGTAGCTTTAAAAATTACCATTGGGGCATGCTTCCTCCTGTGATTCAGGTGTGTGCTTTTGTCCTTCCCAGAATTTGGGATAATTTCTAGCAGGCTAATTACTGGAAACAGTGCAGCCCATGTATGTAAGTGAACCAGAACACATAGCCTGAGTAGCCTTAAAAATAAACTTACTTTAAACTAAATGATTGCCTTTTCTTTTTCTTGCTGTGAATAGTGCCTGTAAAATTTTTACCACAGTGAATGAATTGATTTTTGTCATTCATCACTGTTAAACTAGAATAGAAAGTTGAAGTAGTCTTCCTAAATAACATCTCAGTTTTTCCTGCAATGTGTAAACTACATTGGTTGGTTTGGATTTTTTTTAAATGTTATAATTGAAAACAAGTATGTAGTGAATTAATTCTTTTCCTCTCTCTTTTTTAAAACAATGTCCTTGGATGTGGTAATTTAGAAAGTTTACTTTAGATCTGTTTTAGTCCTTCTTAAATTATTGGTTTGAGTAGTAGCTCTTTAACATTCCTCATTTTGAACTTCTGGTTTTACTTCTGTTTAGAGCCTTAAATATGATATTAGTAATGAACTGCTATCTTCTAACAGAAGAATGTAGGGGAATTGTGTAGGGGATTTAATTGATCTTTGCAATAGCCCACATGCTCAAGGAGCTCTTTGACACTTTCCTTTCCCTCCCTTCACACTGATCGTTCTTCCATTGTCTTTTAGATTGAATTTTTAATGTCATTACTGGTCTGCATTGAAAGCCAGACCGAATGTAAGAGTAAGATATCAGGAGAGGGAGGGAAGGGGCAGAGATAAGAACTGCAGTGGGAAGATAAATTTCTGTGGTGAGAATACTTTTCTGTCCTCTGTAATAATAGCCAATAAAGATACGTGCAAGAAGGACTAATATGGTTTGCCAAGAAGAAAAACAGTACATTTCAAGCATTTATACACTTGCAAATTTCACTGTTGTGCAGTTCTTGTTTCAAAACCTGTAGTCCTGTCCCATCCCTCCCTCCTTATGCAGGACAGTTGTACCATGACGTGCATGTGAGGTAATCCCTGATCACTACAGGTACTGAACATTGCAGATGCTTTTGCCAAATCACAGTGGGGAGGATGCCTTTACTGGGGAATAACTGTAATAGTGATTTAGAGGGAAGCTTTGTTCTCGGTGACTTTGCAGCTGCTTTGGTTAAATAAAAAAACGAGTCGTGCAAAACAGCTTTGCAAGGAAGTTAATTTCCATTGCTCTCCTGGTGTGGTGAGTAGGCTCTGATTGCTGTGGAGGTCAGAGGAGGAGAAATGGAAATAAGCAACTTTTAAATAAAGAGGACCAGCAGTTTTCAATTGTCTTCTTGTTTTCATGGTTTCTGAAGCTTGCACATTTGGATGCATGGCACATTGGAGGTATACACATCTACTGTCTGCCATCTTCTCCTGGCACTAAATCTGCTACAATTTTTAGCTACTTGGAAATGTTCCCTCTGAAATAAAACTGAGGAATAGTATATTCTAGTGCTTCTTGATTAGTTAAGCCAAAAAGTTAGTGAGGGGAGGAATGAGAAATACAGATGTCAGTATATCTCTCTTGACAGCATAAATTTGAAATAGAAACTAATTTATTTATCTTTTGACTTGCAGATTAAATAAACTTGAAAAGATTATTACATTAGTCAAAGGAAGAATTGAGGAAGTTGATCTGCCTTTGGAAAAAGTGGACATAATTATATCTGAGTGGATGGTAAGGCGCATGGCTATTCTTTTCAAGTTGTTTCCAAGAAGATGTGTTTTATTTCATTTGAAAAGTTATTCTGTAAGTGATGCTAGTTTTTTTTAACCAAAGCATCTATCATGGTTCCAGCAGTGGCTTTGACAGTGTCAGAGATGGGATGGCAGTCCTGATTATATGGTACTTGGACATAATTTCTGGTCCCTCTTGCTCAAACTCTTTCAAGTCAAGCTTCTCTAAGTACAGTTGAGCTGCTTTAGGTGCAGCAAGTCTCTGTTATGTAGTTGGTTTGGAAATCTATAAGGCACTTGGTCATACTGTTGTGGCTGCTCAGATGAAAGTAATGGAGAAATATTGTCTTAGTTATCTAGCCAGCAGCTCATTCTGATGGGTAAAATACCTTCAGTCTGCAAATTCAGCTGAGGACTCTCCTGACTGTGCAGGAAAGGCTCTAAGGAGCGGAGGTGCTGCCTCTGGAAATCTGCAGATACTGAGAGAGCTTAAAAACAATGTTGCTTTTCATTGCTGGGTTTTAGCATAACAGTAAAAACATTGATTTTAAAAGTACAACATAAGTGTGATGGACAGCAGTCTTTAAAACGAGCCCTCTCCTGGAATCTGTTTGATTTCAGCTGTTGGCCTGTTTCCTTTTCATGTGGAGGCTGATAACTGTTACATGCCTGTCCTCGTTACCTGCCATTAATCCTACTAAAGAAATCCGTGTTAGAAAATTCAGTGCCAGCCTGAGTTTCCTAGTGACATAGGAATACCTGTTCCCTATCAAAAATGTGGTAGGAAACATCTCTTTGAACTGTTTCTTGTGAACTTCTGCTATTCAGTATCCTCATGTCACAGGCCTTCAAAAAGCACTTAAAAACACAGGTTTTCTTCATGCTACTTCCAGCTGCTGGGACTTAAAAATTCCTTTCTGCCTGAAATTTAAGATCAGCATTGAAAACTTATATTCAATGTTTCTTGTTCCTTTGTGGGGTTTGTTTTTTTTTTTAACACACTGGCTATTCTGCTATATACAAGGGCCTTTGGGGGGGAGGTCAAAACACACTCACTATGGATCCATATGCATGTATCTACCTGTGTTTCAGGGAAAGTTGTAAGTAAATTGGCTTGCCCCCTTTTTTTTTTTTTAATATATGTTTAATATTACATGTGTCTGTGAACTAGAAATGTGCATTTTTTCCTCCACTGCTGATTTGTACATTTTTTGAAGCATGCACTTGATTTAGTGTTGAGGTCACTAGTTTCAAGGATAGTTTAATCCATTGGCTTAAACCAGTGATTTAAAAATAGCACATCATGCTTGGTGATTTCTGACAGTATGGTGGCTTCACTAGAAATGTAATTATAGTTTTTCTGGGAGACTTCTGATCAGCTGCCTAATATGTGCACCAAGATTAATGTTCCCAAAATCACATTTCTCCTTCTGGAGCCCAAGATTTGGTTTTAAAGGGAACCTGGGCAGGTCAGCTGAAGTCATGTTGTTAATCAGTGCCTCTAAGGTGAGCTAAAGGATTTCAAAACTCAAGTCTTATAAGAAATGAAGTATTAAATGATGAAAATTTTTCTTTTGTGTGCTAATTTCCCTTTTTTATTTTGTAATTACATAGCCATGTGTACTTCACTTAATTAGGTATTCTAAATATTTAGGAATGTTAGGATTTTTATAGGTTGCTGCATGACAGAGATAAAGAAGACAATGCTGTGGAAGTAAGATTGATAGCTGGACAGTGTACACAATGTTCCATTGCTTTCCAGAATGAAACATTATGTTGCCTAATGCAGATGAAGATTTCTCTTTGTCTGGCTTTCTTGTGTGAATTTCCTTTTTCATTTCCTTCCCTACGTGATACAGTGTGAAATGTGTTTTTAATATGTGAATGTAAGTGTTGGAAATGTTGGAAATGTTTGCATGTTTGGCTCTCATGTTTGCATGAGAGCAAAAAAGAATTTGGTAAATGTCAGATTTTGCCTCTTTATGCAGAGAATCTGTATGGACTGGCAGGAAAATTCTCATGTTTTTCTTTGTAACAAAAATATGAAAAGTTGCAATTCTGTTTAGAAAACAAACTGCTTTTAGATTAGTAAATGTCAAACCCTTTTGTGGAGCAATAGCTTTCTTTTGCTTGGTACAGAACACTGCTTAAGACCAGTACACAATAAGCTTTTTTCTTTTTTTTTTTTTTTTTTTAAGAGCTGTGTCTGGAACATCAGAAAAATAAAAACAAATATAAGGCAAGAGAGAGGAAAAATAACTGCATTTTCCCAGGATTGTGTCTAGATTAGGCTTTCTGAAAAAGCTGTCACATAGAGCAGTGTCTTATAAAAGGTACAGCAGTGCATTATGAGCATCACTGTGTAATGGTTTCTGATGATCATTTACTTAATTGCAGAAGTGACCTATGACTGCCACAAACTGCTTGCTCTCCTTCCCTCTCTTTCATTTGTAAATTTGTTCCCTTAAATTATGGAAGAATGGGAGAAGCATGTTAAGTATTACACAGTGGGCAGGTGTGTGTGAGTACATGTGTGTCTGTGGGGAAATTTGTATTTCAAATGCATACTTGCCATCTTCCAGAATAGTACTTTCCCAGTTTAAATTCCTGTGGATATGTTTTTTCTTGTTCCAGGTTTAGAGGCTGAATGAAGAGCAACCGTATCTTCATGGTTCTGTTTAAGCCTGTGAAAGAAATTAGCATGTAGTTCATGTTACAAGACGAACTTGTTTGTAACTTGCTAAATTCAGTTTGTGCCATCTGAAGTTTGTGTGTTTGACAGTGTCATCATCAGACTAGGACATTGCTGTGATTGTGTTCAATTCAGTGCAGTGTGTAAAATAAGAGGAAGGCAGTGGGAGATGTGAAGAGCTGTGAGCTGTTCTTGTGGTATCCAAAAGGCTGATGAAGATTGAGGGCCCCTTGGACTTCCAGAGGCCCAGATAAAGGTGTTCAGACTTTCACTCCAAAGTCAGCTGGAGATTGTTTTAGCAAAACTTCAGTGAAGTCTGCAAGCTGACATAAGGGACTTCTTGTATGCTGTGAGCCAGGAGCACAAGGGAGAGCTGATGGGCTGAAGGGCCACTTCACCCAGTGAATCACATTACCTTGAAAAAGAGTACAAGAATGGCCAGGTAATAGTCTGTGCTAATAACCAAACAGGTTCTCTAAGGAGAAAGTCGGTAATTTCTTGGAGAAAGGTTTTTGGATGTAAGAACAGGTGTATTTTATATAAAATACCACTGCTGACCTTGCTTTTTTGGAGGTTTCCCTGTCCAGGACTGTTTGATGGTTTGTATCAGGGCTTCTGTAAGCTTCTACTTGATTACTTCTGTAATCTACTTGCTTTCCTGGAGCGCTGATGTGTGAAACCTTTAAAAACCATAATTTGTGTAACTAAAAATTCGTATACTACTACCAGGCTCTCATATTTTGTTACTTGTCTGCTTGTATCATAAGTCACCTAGAGATAAATACCTTACTTCTAATTCAGAGTGTAGACTTACATGCATTCCTGGGCAGGAAAATATACAAAATATGACTGACAGCATTATTGATCACATATTTAGGTAGGTTAATTGTAAACTTCATAGGCTGCTTATTGAAAAGATGAGTGCAGAAAGAAAAAAAAATGTATGTAATGCTTTTCTGGAATGTTCCTGCACAGCTGCATCTCTGCAGATTTTTCTTGCCATCAATATTGCTTTTGCTTCCTTTCTATAGCTAAAACTGTAAAACTAAAGGTTGCTATTTTTATTCACTTGAGAATATCTGCATTTATTGTTTGTAAAGGGGCTTTTCTGTGAGAGAAATGGCCTGAGATGGTTGTCTCAAATACAATGTTAGTGTACGACATGTACTCATAAATTGGGTTTTTATGCAGTGCTTTATGGTACTGAAGATGCAGTAGCATTATACAAGATAAAACTGGGGAAGAGATGAACTGTCAGATTAAAGCATACAGCCCAGTACTTGTCTTTTATTCATGTATTTGGTCAGATAGCTAATATTTTCTTTCCTCCATTTTAATTTCTCACTTTTGTATTTCTTTCTCTTTTTTTTTTTTAAATTTTGAAATTACGTGAGGATGGGCTATGAACAGAAGCATTCAGGATCTAGGGAAAAGAAAATGAAGTGAGCATGTCTGAAAGAGCAGAAACCATCTTTTCTCTCCTTCTTCTTTCCCCTGTTTCTTTCCCCTGTGAGAGATGCACAGTTACTTCCTTGCATGGTGTTTTGTTGGGTTTTTTGTCAACACCAGTAAGGAGGATCACCTTTCTGTTCTTCACATCTTCCTGTTTAGTGTTCTCACTTTCATTTGTATTAAGGGTGCATGACAAAGTGAAGCTGTGATTCTCAAATTTGTGACCTTGCTCTGTCAGTAATGGATCACTTCTTCTTTTTTTCTACTTTTAAAAATTAAATTGTACATGAGAGATTATCATGAAGGTGAACTTAGCATGTGGGAGATGGTGGTGCAGCAGAGCATGCTGAAGTGTTTATGTGTAGCTGCTGTGTGTCATTTAGGTGTGCTGCAGGTTTGGAGAGAATTTTGTCTAATAAAATGTACTTTTCCATGACATAGTTTTGTGCATTTGTTAATGCCAGATTAAATTTTGTGTTAGGAATCAGAATCTGCTGTCCAGTCTGTGTTGCATACCTTCTGTAACTTGCTTTACTGTGTAGGCCACTGGAAATCTTGTAGTTAGAAACTTCAGTTTGAGAAAATAATGTACTTTTTTATACCACTGGGGATTAAAGAAAGATGAAGTCGACTCTCTGGGCCAGTGATTTGATAGCTGGTTTTTGTCTCATTAAATATTCAATATTGGGCCTTACTGAATCTGGAGAACCAGACCAGGTTATCTGTAATGTTATAGAAAATTAGAAAATGCATCTTTGATAGCAAGTTGGGGGGGGGGAAACACAATGCTTATTCAAGTAGTTAAACAATTCTTCCAAACACTATCTTTACATGGATTTTTTTCTGCTGTACCAGAAATTCTGCTAATTCTTGCTGTTGTAAACATGCTAATCCACTTTTTGATGCTTTTAAAGAGCTTAAACTCTTTTTCTTCAAAGATTATAATGTAAATACTGAAGCACTAAAGCTAAAAGAATTTGAATACTTACATTTGGATCAGTTGGTAAAATATGTAACTTTGAATTAAAATGAATACAAGAATGCTGTAGTATATTTGAATAATAGGAAAATAATTAACAGTGTGGGATATTAAGGCATCAAATATTTATGAGCCTTTTCTAATTCTGTTAGGAACACAGAGTACAGGTATAAAGGATATATAAGAATGTAGCAATATTCACATTCCTGTGGATTCACTGGGCTCATTGGCTGTCTCCTTGGGCAGACATGAGGCAGGAAGGTGTGTGCTTGCACAGGGTTACTCACAGTGCTGAGTATTTCTGTTCTTGTCCAGATCTATTTATATGGGGCTTTGTTGCTAGCTGGAGAACATTTTGTTTCAGCTTTGCAAGTATAAAAATGAGGAACTTCATATTCCTTCTGAGAAGGAAATGGCCAGCTTCTTAGTAGTAAACACTTAATGGGAGAGCATAAAATTTAAGGTGCTCTATGCATTTGGGTTGTCTTTATTGGAGAATGTCACCTTTTATGTGTCTTAGTTTAGCCACTATCAAGATTGTACTAATAATATGCAGCTCAAAGATTTGTATCATAGACTCTTTGCACTGATTGATTTTGAGGATGTCGCTACATGCTTAAGAAAAAATAAAACCTTGAACAATTCTGGGGGGAAAGCAAGAGTTCCCCACAGCATCATGGGGAAAAATGTCAGGTGCAATTCTCTTTCCAGAATGCTCCACTACAGGTGGGGCAGCAGGCTGTGAAATTGCATTCTAACTTGCACTACAGATGAGCACAGCACACCTAGCAAAATGTTTTGGTGTAAATAGTAAATTACTTGATTGGGTACCATTGACGGTTTATGTAGCTTACAGGAATGCTATAATGAACTGGGGGGTGAGAGAGATCTGGGAGTGGGGGGTGAGAACCAGCAGTGCCAGAGTGGAAAGGTCAGGGAAAAGATGGTGAGAATTTTTCTGTATTTCTCCTGAGAGTGTCTTCCATCTGTACTTCTTGCACAGGTTGGCAGGCATAGTTAGTGGGCAGAAAGAGTGATGTGAAGAGCTGATCCATAAAGATGTCACTTTGTGAATTACTGATTCTTGCTTGTGAATAATCTTTGATATGTCCTAGAGGTTACCTTTCAAATATCGTGAAAACAACTCATTTTCAGTTAAAGGCATCTAAAAATAATTTTTGTGAGGCAAACATATTCTATTTTTAAGCCATAACAATATTATAAAAAAAACCCAACTCAACTGTGGTTCCATGCTGTGCTTTTGGCTTGCTGTGGGCATCAAATTATCCCTGCCTGACGCAACTGGAGCTCCAGGCCTTTTCAGCTGTACAGCAAAGCTTACTAACAACCCTCTTGCTCACAAAGCAGTCGTCTTCCTTCTGGGACTTATTCTAAAGATGCACAGAAGTTGGACAGTAAGGTAGAGAACAGGCGAGATTGGGAAGAAAAGTTTTCAGTGGAGCACTATTACCAGAAGAAATGGATAGAGAAAAGGAGGCCATTTAGACTAAACATGGCCGTTATTTACACACTGTGTTCTCTTTGAACACAAATATGTCCTGCTTCAAGTTGCTGGGGTTTTTGGTTTTGGTTTTTTTGTTCTGAAGGCTGCAGAAAATGGCTTTTATAAGCAATTTTAAGCATTTTTTAAAGATAATTGAGTCCAACCCACTTCACAGTCCAGCACAAAACCATGTCCCCAGGAGTCACATTAACATGGCTTTTAAATCCCTCCAGGGCTGCCCTGGGGAAGCCTGTTCCAGTGCTTGATAACCAATTTCCATGAAGAAATTTTTCCTAACATCCAATCTAAAACTTCCCTGGTGCAACTTCTTAGCTTTCCTTTGTTAAATTACGGCTGACTGGGCTTGTAGGATTGCAGGTCCAAAGTCTGGACTTCAGTTGTCCCTTTTGCTCTTGCCAACTAAATCAAGCCATGTAGCTAAGCTGTGTTTTAACTAAAATGAAAATTCAAAATCTTTGTTGGTGTTTGTCTTAATTGTTTTGGTGTTGTAGCTGAAATATGTTACAGTACAGAGCAACAATGATTTTCAAACTTGGAGGACAGGAAAGGTGTAGAATCAGTATATCAATTGGAAAACAAAAGGCTCTTGATCTCATAAATGTACAGTTAATTTAGAAGTAGGTGAGAAAGTGGATATTCTCTATAAAATGTTAATTTTATTTAATACTGCTGTTTGTGTATTTTAATATCTCAAATATTCAAATAAGGAATAGTTCCCTGTTTCAGCAAATGACTGATTAAAGTTTACAATAAGTTACTCTTAAACACCAATAGCAGTATGATTAACCTGCCATAAAATTAATTCCAACCCAAGAAAGCCCTATGCAAATCTTGTTGTAATTATTTTTTTATCCTGGAAATTCTGCGAGTCTGGGTGCTGCTAGATGATGTAGAACACCCAGAGAGCTGAGGTTTGATACATGATTTATTTCCACCTCTCTTAGTGAGCACTGCCCAGGGTGATACAGGGCACCATGAGGTTGCAAATATGAAGAATCAAAAATGCATTCCATTTGACCTTTCTCTGACAATAATTTCAGTGTTACTTGCAGATATGAAGGGGAGGGGTTTTTTTATTGTTTATTTTTCTTTTTCTTGGAACCTCACAGTTATTTCTAAAAAATGAATACATGCAGCTTTTCACTTGCTTTGTGTTGAATTTGGTGTCTTGATGTTGTAGGACCCTCCTTGGTAGTTATTGGTGTGGATGGCATACTCATTTTCTCTGTTTGCTACGTACTTGCAGTTTGGGAAAATAAAGATGATACTTAATATAATAAGTTTTGATGTGAGGGTGCGGTTGTTGAGAAACTCTCTGGGTGTATGGGTTTGTAATGTTCTTAAACTCTGTTGATGAAGCCTATTTGTCGAATAACTAAATAAAAGAAGCACAATGATTTCTGAATTCTTTCCCTTTTCTATAAACAGGGTTATTTCCTTCTCTTTGAGTCAATGCTGGATTCTGTCATCTATGCAAAGGACAAGTACCTGGCAGAGGGAGGCTCAGGTTGGTGCTCAATTCTTTTAATAAATTTAGCTCTGGGGGGAAGGTAAATGGACTCAGAGACTTAGAATAAGCTATGCATGGATGAGAAAGTTGCCAGTCTCAGTGAAAAATGTTTCCATTAGTAGGAGCTTCAAGGCATTAATTTACTGTATGAGCTATAGAAGAACATTAGATGGGTTACCAAGGTCTCAAGTTAATGGTGTTTTTGAGAATAGAGGGGGCTATTTATTCTTAAGTACAGGCTAAATTTTTCCTCCCTAATTCTTCCCACACCTTTGGGCATTTGTTTTCCCTTCCTGAAATCCAAGTTTCTGCATAATTAGGAACAGAGGAAAATAAGTTTTGTCCTGTAAGATGTGATGCTGTTTGAGTAAGCTGCTGTGGATAAGAGGAAAAGTGGACAGGGTGTTTTCCTGAAGGAGGGAAGTTGTGTGGAGAGGACATAGTTTCAAACACATGAAATAATTGATGGAATAAACACTGTTTCAGTTCAGTATATTTATCTTGGTGGTAATATGCTCTTCATTTTTATGGCTTGGGCGTAGGGTTGTGACAAAGCAAGTGTTTGCTTTGAAGTAGAGTTCTTTTACCCATTTAAGTAGCCCAGATAGTGTCATCTTTAGCATCATTTAAATGCCTGTAAATATTTATTCCCCTTGTGATGCAGTTTAGTGCATGAGTTCTGCATGTGCTTAATTCCTTTGTCAGTATTGTATTTCATATTGACCTTTTCAATCATAGTCATCAGTCTGGGGTATTTTTCCCATTTTGTGCTAACCATGCTCACAGTTTCACTACACTGACCTAATGATTGGATTAATGACGGTGTCACAGTGCTTGCTGCAGTGCTTCTTTCTGGTTGCACTGAGCTTTTGTATACTACAGAGTGCAGCAGGAAAAATTGGGTTTTCACAGCTGTTCACAAAGCTGAAAATACAAGCAAGAGATGTCTTAGAATATTTAGTAACCACTTGAGCAATGTAACAGAATAAGAGGCTTTTTTGTCTTCAGTAATGTAGAATAGTCCAGCCACATCAGGAACACAGATGTGTGTGGCCTGTGTAAATTTATGCTGATAATTTTACTCTGCAATACCATTAAATCCAGGAACATTCCCTAAAATCATAAGGAATAATTTTATTTTTAGCTGCTACTTCCAAAGCCTTCTGAAAAGGGCCAAAAATTTCCTACGTCTGTTTAAAATGTGTTGTTTTTAGGTTTGCTCTTGGTTTATAACTCCCAGAGATTCCTTTGAGGGATGGGGTGTCCTGGTTCTGCAGTGCACTCATCGTTGAGGGTCTGACAATGGTCTTGGGCTCTTCTTTGATTCTTGACAAAGCACACAGTGTTGTACAGGCACTGATGGGATTTTCAGTTCTGTCAACAGTTTCATTAAGGTGCTTGTAGTTACTGGTTCTCAGCCAGCATGTCCGGCAGGTGAATGACTGTGCCCTGGGTCCGTGAGAAGCACAGACTCTTCTGCAGTGCAGCTGAATTGCACATCTAAATCCAGTTGAGCCAGAACTAAGAGTTCACTCTGAGGTGAAGCCTTACCCAGAGAAAGTCCTGAATCTGCTTAATTTTGTCTAAAGCCACTTGGTCCTATTGAGCCCAAGATCATTATTAGAGAGAATGTTTGAAAGCTGAAAAAAGCAATAGCAGCAGCTGCAATTTGTCCGGATCTTTCAGTGATTGAGCCGGGAATAGAATCCAAATTTCCAGATATGTGTTCAGTCAGTCATATTGTCATTACTTCAGTTCAGCCTATTGGCATGCTGGAGTGGATTGTGCCAAACTGTCTAGGGTAATGTGTACAGTATAAAATAGCTTTATTTGGGAACATAACATTTTTGCTGCCCAGGGCCCATCTGTTTGTTCTTTAGAGCTGTTGCTCAAGTATAGAAGTTTTCACGCACCTGAGTCCTGTTCGCGTTGTCGAGAGATGACAAAGGTGAGGAAGGTGTCATTCAAAATATAATACATTCAAAACATAATGCTCCTTCACATCAAAATGGTGATGGTATTCATGTGGAGTTATTTCTGTGCATCTGGGGGATTGCTGTCTTCCCCTTCAGCATCCTGAGGTTTTTGAGGCATTGCTGAGGGCTGAAGGATTTCCCATCATATTCTCCCCACCACGTGAGCTGTTCTGGTGACGGATGGCTCATGGGCACCGAGTCGAGAAGGACACAGATGGTCAAAGCGATGAATCTGGGAGAGCTCTGAGGAGTGTGTGCTTTTGTCCAATCAGCATTCTGCTCATTTCACCTGTGAGAAGGAATAATTACTGAATTATAGGCTTAATGGGGAAAAAAATGACAAGTCTGTCAGGATTGCACAGGAAAGTGTTACCGAAAGAGCAGAGGATTTCCAGGGAAATCAAGGGTAATGGGGAAATGGCAAATGCAATTTTATGCAGGTGCTTTTAAATATGTACAAAATTTCACAGTGTTTAGGTGATTTAGGCTGATATTCAGATAGCATTGCTTACATTTTCAGTCAAGTTTCAGTACCGTGTATAGGACATGGGTGGATCTGTAAATTAATGAATTGCTGTAGTCTTCTGCCTGAGCCCTGTGGGTGAAACATAGATTTCTTTTTGTGAAGTCTGAACAGACATTATCTACTTTTGCTGCTGTTAATAGTAAAAATGCAGATTAAATTGGAGCATTTTGTGTTTACATTTTCCCTTCCTCTTAAGCACATTGTATAATCGATCATGAGTTCCACTGCTGATTTAAGGATTTGGTGTGAGAACAAAGATTTAATAAAAACTGATTATGATCCAGTTAAAATATTTTATGCTTGATAGAGGTGATTAAATTTGTCTTTGGTTTACAGAATGTCCCAGAAATTTCGGCTAGTCAGAGGAAGGAGGTTTGCAAAGTAGTTGATCGCATTTTGTTGTGAGTTTAATTTTCATTTCCAGTGGCACTGCAATGCTTCTGTGTGTCCTGCAACCAGGGACTGCCAGCCTTTTCATCTCTCCCCTCACCATACCATTGCATCCGATGAAACCCGTTCTCTTAAAAGATAATCCCTCAAAGGCTCTTGTCCCTTGCTCTTGTTGTCTGTATCACACTGTCCTTTAATTTTTGGAGCATCAGTGGTTGCTGTTGAAGGTGTGAATGCAGTGAGGTAAAGCCGAGTGTTGTACATGCACACTTAAACAGCAGTGGGAAAGCTTGGAGAAACAGACTTCACTCAGTGATGGCTCCAGGAACTACCTGCAGATACTCCCACCACCAGATGGTGATGTTTTATGCTTGTGTGGCAGCTGTCAGGTGTGCTGGAACCAAGTGATTTGTTTTGGACAGGACAGTTTAACTGTACTCCTGTTTGGATTCTCATCAAGCTGTCTTTGTACTGCTGAGTTAATTGTAGGCTGTTCCTGGAGACACCTTCTGCTTAGATTTCCTCAGCTGCAAAGTAGGGGTCATGATAGATTGTCAATGGGATTCCAATTTTAACTTGCTGATATTTACTTATTCTGTTTTAAACAGTCAGCAAGTGAGAAAAATGTCAGTGTGCTTACTTAAATGTCTTTATAGAACAAAAAAAAACAAACTTCATTTGAGAAGGTTATTCGTTACAATCACTATTTATAAGAATATTTCCTTTGGCCTAGAACTGTTCTCAGTATATGAAAAGTCTAATTTCAGTTTGCTGTCTCTATCTTCAGTATTTCGCAAGGTAGAAAATACTGCTTTTCTGACTTACCATGCTACACCAATGATTTATTCATTTTGATAAACTATAATTTCAAGCAGAGCTGAAGACAAAATTAATTTTACAGTTCACCAGATTTTGGAGAGAAAGAGAGAAATTTGGGTTCAGTTGTATTAACAATACCCCTTTCATGTATTAATATCAAATAAAATGAAATCAAATAGGGTGTTTTAGTTGGCATTCTGTTCTGAAATCAGGTGAAGAATTCAATGTATATGGCTTTAGAGGCTTTAAAACTCTGAAGAACCAAATGGGAATTTCTTTGTGAAAAGAAACCTAGCTAAATATAAACTGAGCTTCTTTTACTATTTGTTAGGGTTATAGACAGCTATGTACATAACAGCTGTTCTTTGTGGGTTTTGCAGTCAGTTGAGATTGCCAAGAGATAGACTGATTTTGTTGACAGCTGTTAAAAAGGCAAGTGTCAGTCTTCCACTACTATTTGTAAAAGCTGTAAATAGTTACTTGTTCTGAAGATGTTAATGGGATAAGGAAAAGTACAAATGTGAAAACAGTGTAAAATGATAGCTTTATCCTGAAAGTTGGGAGGGAGGGAATCCGTGAGGTTCCCATCTGTCTGTTGGGCCGCTTCCTCCTCTTCAGATGCAAACAAACAAGTGGTTATTTCCAGTACCCAGAAATAATTTTTCAGGTTGTAAGGCAAGAATCAGCCAGAGCTGATAGCAAACAGGAATAAAACTTATGTAAGGTTATATGCTATTTTTTGAAAATCAGGTCTTTTCACAGAGGTTTCTTGTTATTGCAAAGCCCTTGCCTGAATTTCTCTTTGAGTGTCTGTCTACAGTTATAAAATATATTTTAGGTTAGTCTCTGTATAGAAGCCAGAATAGGCTGTTGAAAGTTACTTTCTTCAGACATAATTTCCTGGTAGTGGGGTTCAACTACAAAGCTATTTTTTAATGAATAGGAAATATCAGAGTAATGTGTGAAAATTATATTTTTATGTCTAGTCTCTTCTGTGGACAAATGGGACTCAGGAAAGTAAAGTAGCAGAAAAAGTGTCTTGTCTAGGAGCTAAAAAAGTTCTGGTTTTTGGTCTTTTGAGATGCTATCACTTTTAGACAAAAGAGTAAAATCCTCTATGTGTGTAAAATAAAGTTTCACTACTCTGTTTCTGTTTTCCAGTTTATCCTGACTTGTGCACCATCAGTCTGGTAGCTGTTGGGGATATGAACAAACACGTGGACAAGCTGCTTTTCTGGGAGGATGTGTATGGCTTTGACATGTCTTGTATGAAGAAGGCTGTCATTCCAGAGGCTGTTGTGGAGCTGTTGGACCCAAACACACTGATCTCTACAGCTAGTGTCATTAAGGTACCATATTACTTAATGCTTAGGAGCCAGATGAGAAGTTTCCTTGGTTTATGGAAGAGGGGCAAAAATTCCCATGGCACACACAAGCTTTGGCATCTTCAAAATGATAAAAGTGCTGTAAGGTTCTTGATGTTAAGACTGGGAGGTTTGTATTAATTTCTTTTTTTACCAACTTTGAGCTTTCAGTAAGGTAATTTTCCCGTATTTCGACTGTTCTGTTCTATGATTTCTTCTAACCAAAGCCAAATTTACTTTGGCAATGCTTTACTGGTAACACTGCATGCATGTCCCTTTCTAATCCATGCTGTCTACTGTCATGAGCAGTCACTGTCCAGCTCAGATGTAGGGGCTTACCAGATTTTGTCATCATGCAGCATGTAGTGTAATCCTTGTGCTGAATGGCTTTATACTCATTTGTTCTCATTTAGCCATCATGGTTTTTAAAATAACTTTAAATCAATGCATGTGCTTGTTTGCTGGAGTTACAGTACAAAGTAGTAGAATTAATGAGTTGAGGAACAGTGGCATTATAGGTAAATTTTTTTAATCAATAGCTGTCCCACAGAACAAATGGATTATATTTTATAGGGGAACTTTTGAAATGTTCCCATTCATCATTATGATTATTACAGAAGGTACTTTGGTGTGTTTGCTTACATCAGGTGCTGCTTGTTCTGTATAGCTCATAATGGAAGTTTTCAGGAATGAGAACATTCCCTAGAACAAAAGAAATATGTATATTTTCAGGAAGGAGAACATTCCCTAAAGAAAGACAAGGCCACATGAAAAATCATAGAAGGCTTTGGGTTAAAAATCCAGCTCCAACTCACTGCTGTGGGCAGGTACACCTTCTACTATCCCAGGTTGTTCAGAGCCCCATCCAACCTGGTCCTGAACAATTCCATGGACAGGGCAGCCACAGCTTCTCTGGGCAATCTGTGCCAGGACTTCACCACCCCTCACAGGAAAGGATGTCTTCCTAATAGCAAATCTAAACCTGCTGTCTTTTATTTTGAATCTATTCTCCCTTGTCCTGTCACTCCATGCTCTTTGAAAAAGTCTCACTCCATCTTTCTTGTAGGTTCCTTTCAGATACTGGGGGCTGCAGTTATGTCGCCCTTAAGCCTTCCCTTTTCCAGGCTGACCAGTCCCAGTTCTCTTAGTCCTTTCTGACAGGAGAGGTGCTGCATGACCTTGGTGGCCTCCTCTGGACTCACTCCAACAGTTCCATGTCTCTGTTGTGCTGAGGACCCCAAAGCTGGATGCAGAAATCCTGTAGAGAGGAGGGAAGAATAACACCATGTACCAACAGAGGCAGGGGGCCTTCTGACTAGAAAGCAGCTTTGCAGAGAGGAATTTGAGGGTTCTGGTTGACAGCAAGCTGACCATGAGCCAATAACACACACCCTTGTGGCAGAGGCAGCCAGCAGCCTCCTAGGCTGTGTTACCAGCAGCTCAAGAGGGATGCATCTTCTCTTGCACCTCAGGGAGCTGGCTGTATTCCAGGGAGATGAATTCTGGAGTGCTGTGTCCAATCTCAGGTTCCCCAGTGCAGGAGTGAGATGACTGTCCAGTGAAAGACTGCAAAAGGGGTTCTCCAAAGGTCTCTTGCAACCTCTGTTATTCTGTGATGGATACAAAGCCAGTGTGGCAAATCAAAACCCTTCAGCTTTAATCCATAGCAGTTTGATGCTGTAGTTTACCATGTGACTACATGAACAAGGGGTAAAATGGTCAAGATGCCTGTGAAAGCTGCTTACTCTCAACAAGGGACAGCTGCCATCAAGAAACAACTTTCCTGAACAGAGTGGTCTACTATGTGTAGTTCCATACCACTACTACTCAAACTGTCTGTTTATTTGGGCATATGAGGAAGAGGAATTTCATGTGTTTTGTCACATGGGATTAGGTAGTTTTTTAGTCTCTTCCCATTTTTTTGAAAACTTTAATAGTATTGCCTTATAAAAGTTGTCTCATAATGAGAACAGCTGAACAACCTTTGTCTAAAGGGAGATCTTAACTGACATTCCTCTCTGTTACTGACAGAATTTTATTGCATTTTTGACAGCATATCGACTGTAACACTGCATCCACTTCAGAGCTGGAATTCTCTTCAGATTTCACGCTGAGCATTACAACGAGCAGCCAGTGTACGGTAAGACAGTTCTGGTTTCTTCATACATGGTTGGTATGGCATTGGACTAAGAGACAATCCAGTAATTATCCTTCATTTATCATCAGTCCTTGCCATCAAACATTCATTTCTGTGGTACAGAGGTGTCAGGGGAGCTCTTTCTAGAAGGAGAGATGGATGTAAAGCTCCAGTCATGGTGTTATGGGGTAATACAGGTAGGTGAGGAAAGGGAAGGGTAAGGACTCTTAGCACTGGGATCCTTCTGTTTTGTTCTCTAGCCTGTTTTCTGAAATGCAAGAAAGTCTGGTGTTAGCTTGCCTAAGTAATGCTTTGAGCTTTCAAACACTGTTATAAGCAAAGGCAGGATGGCCTAAGTTTTACAGTAATGTTAGTAACTTGCTTTTAAATTCAATGCAAATTCTAAGTGCTTTCTACCAATTTATTAAAATACTACCATCAAATTTGACAAAAGAGCATTATGCTCTGAAATCAGTAGTAACAACTGAAATTTCTGCCCTCTGGAATATTGTGAAACTTCTGAGTTTCATGTTCAAGTCACATCACAAAATGAAGTGTTCAGGGGTAATTTTTAGCTTACTTCTAATATATTGAAATTAATTCTGCTACAGCTGGTTTATTGGGCTTTTGCATGAGTATACAAAGAAGAGCTACAGGATTCCTCTGAGATGAACACAAAGATTATGTATCTGTATGATATAAACTGCTTAGGCTGATGGCAAAATCTTGGATCCCTGCACCAAGCAATGTAATTCCTGGTTTCAATGTTAGTTCATGCTGCTGCATTTGACAACATTTTTGCACAGTAAGACTGCATAAGAGTTCGTTGGTGTCAAAAAATGAAATATTCCCATGTATGCAGTTTAAATCATTGCAATTTTTAATTAGTAGGTGTGTGCAAATGCTTCATATTTATTTGTCAGTTATCCCCAAATTAGGTAAGTATATAGTAACATTTTTGGGTTTATTAAATGGAAATCTGTGTATTTTTCTGTGCATATAAATTCAACCTCTCCTGTTTCAAGGTATCAGGATAATTCTAGTGGCCTCAGGACAGGGTCAGGTTTGATTTGAGTGCAGCCCTAGTTTAATTTTCTTAATATGGCCACATTTGAGTAACTGATTAAACAGAAATCTTTACAAAATGTAACTCATCTTTCTGATGCTTGAGTAAGGTAAACCAGCTTATTTTATAAGCATTGTTTTCCCCAGCACTAGGCTCATACAAAAACTTAATTTCTGTTCTGTGATTCTGTGGCATCATTGGCATATAAATCAAGATGTATACCTGCAGTTTATGACTTCCAAGAAGAAGGGGAGGGAAGTGGGGGAAGAGCAGTGTTTCTGAAATTTTGCAGCGAATGCAGCTTCTAAAAAATGATCAGAATGCTGTAAAGTATTTTGCACTTCATCATTTAGGTTTATTGACACTTGGAGTGAAATTTCCACAGTTTCTGTGATGGATTGTAGAAGTTTAGTTGAGGGTTGACAGTTCATCCATCATATCAGGCTGCCTAACCTTGCAGTAAATGAACAATAAAAGTCCATTATTTATGTTGAAATTTTTGAGGAGATGCTTTAAGATTGCAATTTGTCCTTTAAAAATAGTATTTGGTGGTTTTCTTGTTTGCATATGTTTTGTTGTTCTACTGGCTTTTCATTTTCTGCACAAAAAGAGAAAGTTGCCTACACATCCCAAGATTCTAGGGTTTTGTACTTGTCTCTTAAGATTTTTCAGGAAGATTTTAAAATGTGAACATTTTAAAATATCTTTTCTTTATTTACAAAACGTATTGCACAAAAATAGCAATTTGGAAATCCATCTTCGTATGCTTGTATTTCATTTCAAATTAGCTTTTCCTCAGCCATGGAGGTGTGAAAGCAGATTTGGTTGTCTTACTCCTGGTATTGCCATCAACATTGGTGATAGCAGAGTAGTGTTACCATTAGGACTGGCTCTGTTGAATAATCTGTCCGTAGAAACCAGGCAACTGAAAAATATAGGTGCACATAGTTCTGTTATTTATTCTGGGGAGCCTCTTGCAGAGCAGCTCCTGGATGTGGTTGGTATTTGGTGCCATGGTTTAGCTGAGGTGTTAGGGCATGGGTTGGACTCGATGGTCTTGAAGGTCTCTCCCAACCCTGTGATTCTGTGCAGTGTCCCTGGCTGTGAGGGGTGGGTTTCCGTGCTCCCTCCCAGGCACTGTGTGCATGCAGGGCAGTGTGAGGCAGACGTTCCTACCCTGCAGTGTGTCAGCAGCCTGGAATGCACAGCTGCCCTTGCTGAACTTGGTTTTGCAGAAGCTTTGCACTGCAAAGTGCAAAGTTACTGATGGGAAATAATTTAGCAAGTAGTTGGAGAAAAGGGCTGTGGGCTCTTCTGGTTGGAATGTGCAACATATTGTTAATGGTTGAAGAGCTAAACTCTCAGCTGCTATCCCTAGGAGTAACAGCCCTATCAGGGTCTGCTGCTTCCTTCCATCAGCCCGTTTGCCTATCTGTGCTAACAGGACAGGACGCTGGGAAAGCTGACAGGAGTCAGAACCATAATTGCAATTTTTTACCAACTCATTACCACATTTGCTCTGGAAGGGATCCTAAAGATCATCTAGTTCCAACCCCCTGCCATGCCCAGGGATCCCACCCCTTGGATAAGGTTGCTCCAAGCACCACCCAGTCTGGCCTTGAGCACTTGTAGGGATGGAGCCTCCACAGCTTCTCTGGGGAGCCTGTGCAATGGCCTCACTATCTCCACAATAAGATTTTCTCCTAATACCTAATCTATATCTCTCCTCTTCTAGTTTAAAACCATTCCCCCTTGTCCTGACAGTGTCTGTCCACATAAAACAGTGTTAAATTCCTCTGAAGTCTGTTCTTAATTTTTCCTCAACTGATTGTGTTCTGGGTTTCTAAGCCATCATGGTGAGCTTGTGCAAAATAGAAAAGCTATGCAGTTCACAAAACTAAGAACATAGCATTCACACATCTGATTTGTTTGTCCTTCCACCTATTTTGAAACTACTCTGATACTTCTATGTGACAAAGAACCCCAAAACCCTAACAGAGTATTAAGCCATGCTCATAAGAGATGAGCCTCATATCTTACTGTAGGTGCATCTTGAGTGTATTGCAGATGCTCCTGTAATTCACTGAGTCATAGCCTTAAAAGATTATTAAGGCTCTAAATATTTTTCTTTTCTTCCAGATGTTCAAGAAATTAAATAAGTATTAAAAAAAAATCCAATAGACATAAGAAATACAGAATGATTGAGCAAAAATAAACATTTTAAATATGACCTTTTATATGCTGGTTAGTCTTTTAGAAGTCCTGAGACTGAGGGCAGTAGTTAAGGCTTTTTTACTGAGAATATATTGCTTCTGTTAATGTTTCCTTCATTCCTTGCTTGCTTTGCCACAAAGAAGCATTTCCTAGCATTAATTTTATATATCATTGTTTTAGCTTTCAAAGATTGAAGATTTTCAAAGCATGAAACGGTTGTGTGGAATCATTATATGAAATTGCTCCAAAACACTTTTATTGCAAGTTGACTTGATTTTGGTCCTGCAAAGATAATAGCAAAAAAACAAACAAACAAAATTAGCCTGCAGAGGTGTATTTTCCTAATAAAGAGCTAGAGTTTGTCACTGCTGATTTTAATGAGACATCTGGCTAATATCAGTTAGTAGATGCTGCTAGAAAAATACTCCATTAATTGTATTCTAAGTTGATCGTTGTGTGAGCTTTTGAGATAAAATATAATGGTGATTACCCTCAGTATAGAAATCAATTGACAAACTTTCTCTTTTGTTTGCAAGTGTTTCCCCTGTGAGTCCATCAAGGTTGATCTTTCCTAGCTGAATAACAATATCCCCTGAGAGGAAAATGGCAGTGTCTCTTCATTGCTCCCAGGAGATCTTGTCAAAGAGCAGGGGATGTGTGTAAAAAGTGGGAGGGAGGAAGGGGGTGAAAGAAGGATAATGAACTAGAGGACGTGACTAATGTATTAAAACCTTAGGAGGAAAAAGGAAGTTGAGTAGACCAGAGAGAATTATTCTGACTAAGGAAAAAAATCTTTGCGTGTTAAAATTTTAAGTGTTAGGCAGTTTCATTTCTTCCACTTGGGAGCCAACAAGAAGTATTGCCATATGAATCTTTGGTTCCAGCCTTAGGTGAGAAATGAAATTTTTAAGCTAGAAGTTGGAAATCTGGTTTGGGTACCACAGTTAAACTCATCTTGAATGCCTGATTTCTGAGTGAAGGAAGTACTGCTCTACCGTGTTACAAAGCAGGTTTTGTCCTTGTCATCAATTTACTTATCTGTAGTCTCCTCTGCAGTGATATCCAGATTATTAATCTTTAAACCACAAAATTGCTGGGTTTTAATTGCTGAGGGTTTCTTTTCCCTGTGATAAAAACGCAGCAACTCTGCTGCATGGATGACAAACATTCCATCTCCATGCTTGGATAAACTCCATCAAAAGCACATTATCTCCCACTTCTGTGGCCAGCTGTCTAATTGTATTTGTTGTAGCCACTCACTGCTGGAACATGATACTAGTGAAGAGCAAGAATGATAAATTACTCACTGTAGGTGATAGTGATGATGATAATTTTTAATTTCCTTGTTCCTAAGTGAATTGGTAAGGCTGCCTTTGAGTTCTCATAAGGAAACAAGCAGTCTCATTTGTTTTGTCCTGTTAAAATGCTGCATGTAGAGTCAGCCATTTTCTTTAGGAAAAAAGCCTTAGTATTTATGTATGTATTGGAATTAAAAATTAGACTTTTCTTTGCATTTCAGCTAAAGGCTCTGAGTGGAAGAGTGTAAATAAAAATGTACTAATACGCTTTTATTGTATATTTAAGCTAATTGTGGTTTTATTATATTTGGTACATGTCACATGAATAAATGGGGAGGAAAATAGTCTTGAAATAATTTATCAGGAAGGGAAGAAAAACAGTTTGAAGACATGTGAATCTTACTGGGAGGACCTGCTTAATTTACAGGTTTTTCATATGTTTGCATGGGCACCTTAGAAACCCTCAGTAATGGATGAAGACCTTAAGCTACATGAACTCTTCATCAAAATGTGGGGTTGACAAAATCGGGTAGGAGTTTGTGGCTGCCATTTTAATTTCAGGAATATTTTATTCTTAGTTGAGTGAAATCTTTGTTGACCTTTGTAGGATGTTGCTCTGCAGTGTCAGGAATGTATATCTATTAATGTATATCTAATCCTAATGTTTCCTCCATTCCTTATTTGGCCACCTTAGTTCTGTGAGTAAATTTATTGGCTTTGTTTTGAGGTAGGAGTTTTTGTCCTCATAGCTCGGCTTTTCTCCTGGCAAGCTGAGAACAGGAAGAATAATATTTTGGTGGTGTTTCCTAATATTTACTGTACTTTGAGGCTCGAACATGTGTCAGACTGGAGTTGCAGTTATTTATTACCAGTTTAGAAGTAATTATTTTTGTTTGCCTCTTTCATGATATTCAGGAGACTGGCTCTTGAAAGATTTTTCTAGAGATGGTTTAAATTCTTACTGATTAGTTGTAGGGAAGGTTGTAAATGAGCTGTCAGAAGTGTAGCAAAAAGATGAGAGAAATTGCAGTAGGAGAAATAACAGCTATCAATATGCTTTAAAAAAATAAAAAACAAGAAGAAAAATAATCCAAGGCAGTAGTTGTAAAGCATCATTTAGAATTTATGGGTATTTGCTTGTTACTTTCCTTTAGTTTGACTTCTTGTAAAAAAGACATCAGCTTTAATGCAAATCTGGCCAGCCTTATATTTCATTTTAATATGCATGTGTCAGCGATTGCTTCTGTTATGTTACTTCTGGGTTTTTTTCCTTATATGTTGCTGCATGTGATAAATTACACAATGAGAGGGGAGGACCGGATCTTGCTTCAAGTTGTAGACAGTGAAAATCTTTTTTTGTAGTATTGCACATTTAATAGATGTTTTGATTATTATACCTACTGCAATTTGGGATAGTGTTCAAAAGTGAAATGAAAGGAAAATATTTCTTCACTTTTACAGAAGTATTTCTCTGAAATGCACTTAAACATAAAAGAGACATAATTGTGTATTTCGGCATAAAACACCAACAAGTTACAAAAAGAAAGAAGGGAAGGTATAAATTCCTTAAAAGAAGACAGCAAACATGCCCACAATATTATAGCTAGTTTCTTACTATCAAGTATTTCTACTTTGATTTGTGTCAGGTTTTTTGCTTGTTTTTAAATACACAGGATTAGTGATTGTAGATAAAATTGAAGAAACATTATCTGCATGTACTTTACTTCTACCTTTTTTCCTTTTCCCTGATACACCAGTCTGGGGTACCAGATAATTTTTGAAGTGGTGCAGTGCTTACACTAATACAGCTTGAGAGTAGTGGTGCTTGTTTTGGTTTTAGGGGATTTTGGGATGTGTTGAAACAGACCTTTGTGGTGATTTTAGTTTTGCACAGCTCTTTCAAGGAAGACTGAACCATTGGCTCAGTTAGTCAGAGCACGATGTTCATAACATCAGGGCTGAGAGATCAGTCCCATATAGGCCATGAGCTCAATGATTCTTGTGTGTGCCTTGCAACCCAGAATATTCTGACTCGCACTGTTTCATGTAAAAGCAAAAATCCTCATGGTTTATATCACGCTTTTTGCAAAACACTGAGAGGACAAATAATTCAAACTGTGTTGTGCCTTTGTATCTTGCAGTACTTCTCCAAAGGCATACATAGAATTCTTTAGACTGGCAAAGACCTTCAAGATGATTGAGTCCTACCTCTAACCCAGCACTTCTAAGTCCAGCACTAAGCTGTGTCTCCAGGTGCCATATTCACATGAATTAAATCACTCCAGGGATGGTGACTCCATTGCTTCCCTGGACAATCTATTCCAATACCTGACAGCCCTGGCAGTGAAGATTTTTTTTTTCCAAATGCCTAGTCTAAACTCCCTTGGTGTCACTTTCTCTCTCTTTTCTGGGAGTTGTAGAGAGTGAGAGTCCCTTCTGAGCCTCCTTTTTTTTCCAGGCTAAACACCCCCAGCCCCCTCAGTTCTTCCTCATCAGATTTGTGCTCCAGACCCTGCCCTAGCTCCATTCCTTTCTGTGAAGCCTCTCCAATACCTCAAAGTCTTTCTTGTGAGGTTCTACAGATATCTGGCAGGTATTAGGAAGGCTGGGTGGGCTCTTTGTAAGGTGTCTATAGGTATCTGTGTAGGTGGCTTGCGATGCCATTGGCCAAATAGCTCAAAAGCAGAAAGATCTCAGAACACTGGCAATATAATAAAATGGTAAGCATAGTGTTGTGTTTGAATGAGCAGATATGAATGTACACAAACTATGGGAGACCATACAAAACAATCAGTTTCTTGCAAACAGCTGGTGAATTTAATACCTCCTATAGGGTGTCTGTTCAGAAATAAAACTGAACTAACTTCATGAAAGTAATGTCTAATTTGGATTAATTGAGTGCCTTTCAAAGTGATGTTACTGCCAGGGCAACACATGTAATCTATCACATGAAATCTTCCATGTGAAATCAGGAGGAGGAAAAGAAGGGAGTTCATGTAGGCTGGAATTACTGGTAGGCTTTGGCATAGAGCTGAGGTGGATATTATTCCCTGGATATATGCAAATATCTGTTTCTGTTGAACAGCAGGTTTAAACATTTTCAGTTTCTTATTTTGAAAGGGTAAGCCACAGGCTATGTGCATCAAAGTGGGGTATATTTATTTATTCAGTGCTTTTTTGCTTTCTGTATTTCCTCAGCTGTAATTGGCTTGTAGAATAGCTGTCATAGAGAATATGAGACAAATTTTGCAAGTGGTCAGTAGCTACTGTATTTAGTGTTAGACTTCTTATTTTCCCAAAGGTCTAAAATATGAGAGATGGAGATTAAGCACACTGTTGGTAAAAAACAAATTACATCGTTGTAACGAATTCCAGAAAGAAAATCATCCAACCAAGTGTGTATGTGGTTGGTTTTTTTTTAGTTGGCTCAAAAACATTTTGAAAATTATTTCATGACAGTTACTCATTAGATTTCTCAATTTGAATATGTGCTCTTGCAGTTAGTTATCAAAATGTCATTCAAGTTCTCCCCTCAATGTATTTAACTTAAAATAATAGTTTGTGTTCAGCTAAACAATCCTGGGGTTGTCTCTTGACACAACTCACCAAAATGTATGTTTCAGTTTTGGGGTGCCTTCACTGCCCAGTTTTAGCTGGATTTAGGCTTTTGGGGCATGCCCAGAGCTGTTCACAGGAGCATATCCTCAGGAACTTGAGCAACAGTATTTTCCTATTTTGGGTTTCTTTTGGCTCAGGGATTATCTCATTGTTTGATATTGAAGGACATCTATCCATTTTAGAACATAACAAGAAGAAATTAATGGATCAGTGTAGAGTTCTTGTTCTCTGTAATCCCTGGAGCTCTGATTAAGGAGATCTTTGTGATGTGTAATAATTATTATTACTGCTCTGGACTGGCTGTTCAAAGTAAGTGTTCCAGGTTGTTTCAGGTAGGGAAACCACTGATACTGTAAAAAATAAAACAGCTATTTATAATGAGTCATTTACAAAACCTACAAATCCTGTTTCCCTTAATGCAGGGGAGGCAGCAGGGAACACTTTCTTTGCTTGTAACTGAGTTTCTTTTCAACATGAACATTGCTCCAAAAAACAGTTCTCGGAAGCCTTTTCTCAGGGTAGCAAGTAGGGTGTTTCTGTCGCCTGTTGTTACCAAGTGTGTGGATACTTGTATCCACCTCAGCTGTGACCTGTCTGCCAGGAGCTTTTGGCTTTTTCATCCAAGATGTAGCTCTGGAAGCCAGATTGTTTTTTCCTCCTCCATGTTTTTTTGTTGTCACAATCTCATTTTCCTGCAGTAATCATGTCCTAGGTCTTCTTTGTAAGTATACCAACAGTATTGAGCTGATGGTTGAAAAATATTTTATATGACTTGGTAAATCTCTGACTAATGTCCAGAAAAGATAGTGCATCAATAAAAGTAGCCAGATGTGTCAATAGAACTTTGTCAAAACCTTCTCAGTCGTTTCTCAAAAGGCATATTAGAGACAAGGCTTTAATTCACTTGGGAATGAGATTCTCAGATTGAGTGATAGGACTTTACTGAAGGGCTGGAAGAGTCACAGTTTCCACTGTCTGATGCTGATTTGTCATGAAGGGCTCTCAGTGGTTGTTTTGGCTCCACAGTTTGTTTTGTGTTTTAACTCTTTAGCCATGTTGGGATTTGGAACTTGCCGGGTTTGTCTGGAATGCCCTTCATCGAAAAGCAGGTGCTTTATCACAGTTTGCAGTTTCAAGACATTGTATTCTTTATTGTGTTGGTAACATCTGTTTTGGATTTAGACTAGAGAGGAAAAATACCAGAATGATTTGCTCATATATTTCATAATGATAAAGCCCTAAACCCTAATTTTGTAAGCATGTTTTACCCTTTCTTTCCATCACTGTCTTGTGGGAATCTCTGTTAAGGGTATGCTATAGAAGTTGTCCTTTTTAGCTTTTCAGAGCAACCAGTTTCCTGGTCCTGGACTAGAGGAAAACCCTGGTGCAGTAAGAGAGAGGTTACAATAGGTTGTTTGCAGGGAGTTTTTGTGGAGCAGGCTTGCTGTCCTTGCATTGGTACATACTTTGTTTGAATGCAGCTGATGTGGGGAGAGTCCCTTCCTGCCAGGGCAGGGATGGAGAGAGTCCCCAGCTGAGAACTTCAGCTCACTGTGGTGATTCTAAAGCTCAGTTTGGCTCATTTCTTCAGGCTGATGTGAGAGACAAGCACAACCCCCTTGGCACCAGGGTCTGATGTGCTTTTAGCCTTTTCACAGGACAGGAGGAAGCAAATAAAGGTGAGCATGGACAGGATTTCACATGTGAAACTGAAGTGGATGTATTATTAGCATCTTCCAGTTGTTTATTTGGGTTTCTGGGACTCTCACAAGCCATTTTTTGTCAAAAAAGCAGTCTAGCATTAAAAGACTAAGTGACTAATAGTGTCAATATGCTATTTTGTGTGAGAACAACATATTTCTTTTAGTATTTTCTATTAGTATTAGGAAGAAATTCTCTGTGAGGGTGGTGTGGAACTGGCACAGGTTGCCCAGAGAAGTTGTGGCTGCCGCAGCTCTGGAAGTGTTCAAGGCCAGGTTGGATGGGGCTGGAGCAGCCTGGCTTGGTGGAAGTTGTCCCTGCCCATGGCATAGGGTTAGAACAAGATGATCTTTTTGGGCCCCTTCCAACCCAAACTAGTCTATGATTTATTTTCCTGTTCAAACTTAGTGGGAAGAAAAGTCCCACTAATGAATTAGGTGCTGAAGAGAGAGGCTCTTGAGGTTCAGAGTGGGATGGCAGGAGGGACAGAGAAGGAATCATATGGAGAGTTACAATTAGAACCTATTACCTGCTGGAAGGGCCAGCAGGAAGCATTTGTGAATGTTTTTCCTCGTCTGTGTGTGCAGTACAGGAAGAAAAGGATTCCCTGCCTGGCTGTGCTCTGCCTCTGTTCACAGGGAGCTTCTGTGGAAATTCCTGTTGAGGCACACAGCAAGTGAACAAATCATGCAGAATCCCTCATGCTTGGTGCATGTTTAGGGAAGATCATGGACAGAATGGGAACTGAGTTTTGAGCTTGTAGTTTTGCACAGCTGAAAGCCTGTTTTCTCATATATGATTCTGGCTGCAGTTAAGGTGTGTGGATTGTTTTGGAAACTCATACTAAAATTTGATGTGTAGTAAAATGCAGTTACAGTGGGCTGAACATTCTCAAGTAGAACAAAGGTGTAATGGCAGCTTTTTTTTTGGTTTTTTTTGGTTTTTTTGGTTTTTTTTTTTTTTAACCTAGGATCTCTAGCATACTTGAAAGCATAAATATACACTTGTTCCTCTTGGTAAACACTTGAAAAGGAGCATAAATTGCAATAAATGTATATATGAATCACAGACTTTTTCTTGAGTGTCACTGTTATTCCTTTATCATATTTACTTTTCTACCTCTTTTTTATAGGCAATTGCTGGTTACTTTGATGTATTTTTTGAGAAGAACTGCCACAACAAGGTGAGTATTTGGGGTTGTGCACTTTAAAAGTGTCTTTGAGAGATGAAGATTTTATTTTGCCTCAAGGTGTTGGGCAGTAAGTCTATTTTGCTGTAGCGAAGACTTCATATGCATTTGTGTTTGGTAATTGATTGATGTGGTGTGATATGGAAAAGATTGTTTTTAATCAAACTCTTGAACTCTCCCATTGCAGGTCTTGTTTTCAACTGGTCCCCGATGTACCAAAACACACTGGAAACAGACAATTTTTCTCCTGGAGAAGCCAATTCCTGTTGAAGCAGGTATATTTAAATTCATTTGGGATGCACCAATGGTTGTGTTACAGTGCTGTTACCATTAAATCTAGATATAAAATACTTTAAAAATTACATAAGTGTCAAAAAAAACCCAAGTAAATAAATCTTTCAGCTGCAGTTGAGGGATTTTTTTGTCTCATCAAAGCTGGGAAGTACCTGTATACAAAATTCTTGTTTAAAATTATACATAAATGTGTGCATAAGTATCTCGTAAGTGGGCATATATCTCATACTTGTATAGTTCTGTAGTGGAATTTTGGTAAGAAAAGTTCTGTATCAAAGCATTTCTGATGCAGAAAAATGTAAGACCAGAAAACTGGTATTGGCAGTCTCTTAATTTTAACATTGATAATATTCTGAATTATCAAATTTGTCAAGTGATTGCACAGGATTCCTTGTAGCCCTCCTGAACTGTCCTGTAGTTAAATGGATCATGAATACATGCATAGGTTTTATCTGCCACAGTGGGGTTACTCTGTAAATTGAGAACAGTTTTAAAGAGCTCACAGCCATGAACTCAAACCACTGAAGTATTGAATATTGAACACTGTCAGTTTTTAAGAAATGGTTAAGTACTGTAGGAAGTTTCACCTTAAATTTGATGCAAATAAAGGTTTTTGTTGTCATCAGTGATAAGCAAAATTCAGATGATAAAACTGTTGAGGGGAAGTTTTGAAGACTATATATTAAATGCTTTTTAGTGGTTTAATTAGTTCTATTCATGTAGTCTTGAAAGCACAGTTTTTACAAGTAGTCAAATATTCCTTGCTTTATAGACACGAGTATATCCATGACCCTCATACGATGGACATGCAACAGGTTAAGAATTATAAGTCTTAACGTCTTACTCCTGTAGAACTTTCCCTCAGGCTCTCACAGTCTTTTTATATTCCAAGGAAATGAAGTAGTCACATTTTTATGTGTTATTTTGTGTCAATTTGACCACTAGATATTTACTCACCACTGTTGAACTCTCACCCAGTAATGAATCAGTTATCTTTGAGGGCCCCTTTTCTCTACAGACTAGCAGGACCAAAGGAGGAGCCTCAGAATGGGGCTCATTTCTGCTGGTCAGTTAGTAAACTCATGTTAATATGTGGCCCTGACCTGAATGGCTTGTAAATAGATCAGACATACTGGGGAAAAAAGCACAGAGAAGTTGAGTGGATGCTTCTACACTCAAGCACTCAATTGAACTACTTTTATAGTTGCCTCTTCCAGCTACCAGACATGACAACTTTTTACCAGCAGCTTCTTTCCTAGAGGCTCTGAGGTTTGTGATATCTGACAAATGATTTCTGTCTTTCATGCTTTGACTTTATATTCTTAAACAGTTTGGGTGTTTTTTTCTCAGGTCTTGTCACTTCCTGGGATGCACCCATGCTTTGGTGCATTTATACTTGACTTGTGTTCTCTTCAGATTCTCTTTCTAGACAAGGCGCTGACTAAGATCTCCTTGCTGCTGTTCATTAAATCTCAATGTCACTGAGTGAATTTTTTTTAAGTGCAATGACATTTGTTCAAATATGCACATTATTTTATATTATAGAAATCATTTGACATTTTTCAACTGTGTGAAATTACTGGGAGGTGTGCCCCAGCCTAGTGTTCTGCTCTAGGTGTTGTGACTTTCTGAAGGCAACTGCACAAACAGTGTGCTCTGAAGCAGTGAACACAACCAACTTGACCTTCAAGATCATTTCTGCTGTAACTCCTTCCTTCCTTTTTATTAGCTCATATTTCTTAACATATTCCCATAACAAATCTTGTTAGAGCTGTTTCTCTATCTTTCTACCTGTCTCTTTCTCTTTGTAAATTTTTGAATTCCCCTTTCCCATCCTTTTGCCCATTCTGTCTGCTTTTTATATCTTACATGAAATTGCCATTTAAAACTAGGATTGTCTGTCTTTTGCTTCTAGAATTAGAGAAGATTCTGAGAGAAACTCCTGATGTAATTTCCTTTTCTTTTGTAATCCCAGTCTTAATTTCTGCAGGATTTTTGTTGCTCATTGATAACACAAACACATCAAGCAGCAGGTGCTTTGTGGTACTTATATAGGAATGTATGTTAATTTATGTGATTTTTCTGGAAAAACCATTCCCTCTGACTTTGATCCTTCTCCTTCATTGTTCCAAATTTTTTTTTTCTCAAGACATGTTGTTGTAAGTACAGATTTCCCTATCTTCTTTTTTTAATATTTTTTCCTTTGTCTATTCTGTTGAATATTCATCTTGATAATTTGTGGTTGCCAAATTTTCTTGTTTCTTCAGTCTTTCCATTTTCTCAACTAAACAAACTCTGTTCAAACTCATTTTGCAGTCTATTTCGACTGGCACTTCCAGCTGTTTCTCTTGTTCAACTTGTTAATGAATCAGCACTGCTTGTTACCACTTTTCATTCAGCTTGGCATGTTGCACTGAGCTCTAGTCTGAGTGCACTGAGCTTTTAGAGGAGCCTTGTCTTCAAAAGAGCTTTCCTCAATGCAGTTTAACTGGAGGAGGCAAAAGTAATTTTGTTAGATTAAACACATTTGCTTCATTTGAAATCTTTAAATCCATCCCCCTTTGTTTGCTGGTATTCATCAGCCCTCTTTGTAAATTCTGAGATTCAGAAATAACATCATGGCAATGGGAGAAGCAGCAAAGAAGAAGAAGCAGCAGCTTTTGACTAAATATATTCCTAGAATCATAAAGGTTGGAAAAGACCTTTAGGATCATTGAGTCAATCCATTAACCCAGCACTTCCAAGGACACCACTAAACTATATCACTGGGTGACACATCCACAGTTCCCTGGGCAGTCTGTTCCAATACTTTACAACCCTTTCCATTAAGAGATTTTGTAATCTAAACCTCCCCTGATGCAACCTGAGGCCATTCCCGCTTGTCCTGTTGCTCATTACTTGGGAGGAGATCAACTCCCAACTGGCTACAAGCTCCTTCTAGGGAGTTGCAGAGAGATAGAAGGCTCTAGAAAGCCCTGAGCCTCCTTTTCTCCAAGCAGAGCCCTCCATTCTTCCTCAGCTGCTTCTCATCAGACTTGCGCTCCAGAGCTGCCCCAGATCCATTCCCTTCTCTGGACACCCTCCAGCACCTCAAAGTCTTTCCTGCACTGCTGGACCCAAACCTGACCTCAGGATTCAAGGTGGGGCCTCAGTGGTGCCCAGCACAGGGGGACCTGCTGCCCACACTGCTGCTGACACAGGCCAGGATGCCACTGGTCAAGATAAACTCTTCTTCTTTCTAGTAAATATTGGTAAATAAACAGAAATAATGCTATTTGAGTCTTAAAGTAATCTGATGAGTGTTACCATGATGTCATTTGCTTGCAGCTTTTTAATACCTCGTGAAAGAGGAATTTGCTAGGTAAACACATTTTAAATAGTTTCTTGTTTTCAAAGCATCTTTCAGACAGGGCAGTCAGTGGCTGTTTTTCTCCAGTGAAGAAAAATTATTCCCTCAGATTTTTAGTTCCAAGTGAAATAGTAAGGCTGACTAAAAGTCCCTTATCAGATGCTTTATAGCTTTTGGGGCCATGCCTGGAGTGGTTATAAAGCACTGATTGTATTGGTTTTGCTCTGTAAAAGAGGTTGAGCTTACAGATATCCAAACCTGCTGGGTATTTAACTGGAAAATGCTCCTTTATGCCATGGCACAATTGTTTTGTTCTGCAGTGTGAACGAGCTAATTTTCTCAGCTGTTTGATGCCAGGATATTTGTTGTAAAAATAGATCAATTTTCTCAGCCATAAAAAGGACTGAATGTTTTGATCTATTCTAATAATAGCAGAATCAAGCAGTTGCAAGCCAAAGGATGAGTCTTGGTGCTCATCCTGCCATTTTTGCTGCTCGTGCTGCAGCCTGCACTCCATGTAGGATGTTTGTACATCTCTGGGATGAAGTGGGAGAGGTTAATTCTGGGTCCAAAGGTCTGGACAGTGAGGCAATAAAATCTACACCTAATTAATACTGATTATTTGCCGTTGTGTTTCAGCTTGATATCTGCGGTAGGTAGCTTTGGTAGGTAGTAATGGATATATGCAGATGGATATATTTAATGGCTAATTTCTGTTCATTTCATTTAGATTTAATGTGTGAGTGGGGGATGACCTCTTACTGCTCATGTGTTCTGAAGGTTTTCTTCCTCACGGACTGTGACAAGAGACTTGAAGCTGATTATCAGTCAAGTATAACAAAATAGCATCATGTGTTGGATATGCTTTAACTGTTTAGCAAGCAATTAAAATTAAAGAAACTGGAGAAAGAAGCAATAAATCCTGGATTTCCTCAGACAAAACAGTGATGTATTGTACTCCCTACAGAGTACAAGCCTTCTCTTAGAGCCCTTTTAATAGCTTGAACATGTCTTTATTTTGAAGATTGAAATTGAGATGCAAAAGCAGTGTCTTTTTCTCCTTAATGGTCCAAAAATACGTCTCTTTTCCTTTTGTTGTTTGTTGAAATATTCCTGCTAAGCAAACAAAAAATTACATCATTCTCATTTGATTGTCTCAAGAATTTACTAAATAAATCAAATTCTTACAAAAATTATTTTAAAGGGCCCACAGAATCTTTTCAGTGACAATGCATTAAAACCCAGCTCTGTATGCAGGCAAATTCTATTAGCAATAAAACAGCCTATTGTCTGCATTGTGTACTCTTGATATTGCCTTGCAGTGAAAATAAAACCTTGATTTCTTTTTCTGTGGTGTTAAAGGGGCTAGCACAGCAAAGCTGGAGCAGAACTCACATGACTAAGCTCCTGTAAAATTCTTGATTATCTTTAGCTCCCCAGTTTCTGTAATTGGAAAGCTGTTTGTAAATTTACAAACTGAAAAAATGTTGATTTGTCTACTCAGACAGCACTATTAAAAGTAGGAAAACAACACTGGCACGATTAATCTGTCTGAATGTTTTGATCCTGTACTGAAATACTTCAGTACTGTGCATCCCAGTTGGATAATTTGGCTCCTAATTAAGATTTTAGTGTCTGTTTTGCCTGTCTACAGCTGCAACATGGTGTCTATAGAAATCTGTCTCTTGTTTATTTACAAGTGGCACCTCCAAAAATGATGTTGGCTTTTAAAATCTAGTAAATGTTAAAACCTGGATTTTGAGATTGCACTAAGTCTGGCAAGTCTTACGTTGTATTTATCCAAATCTCCATTTTAAAATGATCCTGCTGACTTTTCAGAAACATTTTTAGGCGTGTATTTCAGGGCACTAAATTGGGAATCTCTTCTCATGGCTGTTCTGTCTCATTGAAAGATTATAGAAATCCCGTGTTTAGACATGAAAACTTGGATGGGCTGATGACATAGATATACCATTCTGGGAATAAGGTTCAAACAGCAACCGCAATTTGGTTTTCTCTGAATTTTGTCACATTGCTGAGAGAAAGCTTGGGGCGAGGCTATACAGTTTAGAATCACTACTACAAATAGTGGTTAATTAAGCCGGTTCTAGGTGAGTGAGTTTGGCCATTGCAGCTCTACATTGTGGGGGGCCTGGCCTTCATCACTCCCTGTGGCAACTCTTTGTGGTGCCTGAGCTGTCTGGGAATCTCTTTCACCTGTAATGCAGCCAAGCCTGTCCTGCCTTGCTCAGCTGGTAGTGCAGACTTCTTTGCAGCAGCCTTGTTCTTAGGTTGTCCTGAGAAGTTGAAACGGGTCTGCTTGGTGCAAAGTCTCCCCAGAGAATCATGCATGGAGAAGACAGTACCTCGGGATAGTTTCAGCAGAGGGTGAACAGTGGTGCAGCAGAAAGGAGTCAGCAAACAGTTGATCAAGGTAGACAGCCCAGAAGAAAGTATCACAGGTCAGATGGATGATACCAAAGGCAGTGGCTGCTGCTTGAGACAGAAACTGCTTGTTGGATCACACTGGGTTGGAGATTCAGTAGAAGTGGCCCAGAGGGGAACATGGGAGTCTGTGCACAGCTGCAGGTGCCTGCAGTTTAAGAGGATGAATGGGAAGATTAAGGGTAAGTTCCTGAGTTTAAGG
Organism: Regulus satrapa; assembly: GCA_013396955.1. Classification (NCBI taxonomy): domain Eukaryota; kingdom Metazoa; phylum Chordata; class Aves; order Passeriformes; family Regulidae; genus Regulus; species Regulus satrapa. The sequence continues at coordinate 25,400 of VWZN01015371.1, read as the reverse complement.
GAAATGCTCTTAGTCCCACTGCAAACTGTTTCAGTCTTTTCTTGTTTTCCTTTGTCAGAAGATAGGTGGTATATGGAAACCACTTTCTACCCAGAGAAACGCTTTTGAGACTTGCTGGTTTTTGCATTGCATCCTAGAATTTAGTGTTGCATTACATAATGGGTCCAGTTATTTAAACTAGAGAGTGTTTAAATTGTCAGCTTCCACCAAGGACAACCTTGTTGTGCAGAGCGGTATCAAATTGTGCTGGTTCGTGACTGGGAAGGCACAAACCCACTCAGTGGTTCTTCACAGTGTAGGGGATTTGTAAAGGTACTTTTCACCAGCAGTTCAGTAGTTTAAGTGTGTTTAGCCCAAAAGCCCACTGGAGCTTTCTAGCAGCTCTTTGAAAAAATGCCAGCAAGCTTTCGTAAGGTTCTTAAATTCTAATGGGATTCAGAATAAATAATGGTTTGAGTACTGCATTCTTGTCCCACTGTTAGCTTCATAAGACTTCCAAGGGAAGAAAAGAAGGAAACGTAAAAGACCCAGATTGCTGACTGCCTTTGATAACTCTTCGAGTCTTTTTTGGGATCAAAGAGGGAGAAGACACAAAGTTATAGTGGAAGGCAGGGGTAGTTCCTCACAGTGCAAGTTCATTGCCATGGGTCATTCTAAGCTTTAAGTGGATGTTAGGGAGGGATATGCGTGCAAGGCACTGTGTAGAACCTTTGGTTTTCATCAAATCCTTTATAGACTGAAAAACTATAATTTGTTGGGGCTGAACACTCTTGGTGGTAGAGGATCTCTGCATTGAGAGATCCCTTGGCTCGCAGACTGCAGGCTGACCCCATGTGTGATTGTATTGTACAGACATAAGTGACAGATGCAGCTGCTTACAGTTTTACTGGTGGTAAAAGTCAGACCCAAAATAAACTGGTTTGAGTGTCCAGAGCACAGCTACTGCAGAGCCTGCAACCAGACATGCATTATGTAACAGGGAGTCAGTATGGACAGAGGGATGTCTTTTTCTCTGTACTAGCCAAGCTTACACAGTACTTCTCCTGAATTCTGCTTTTTCCATTTGGGTGAAAATTTCAAGCCTCCTCAGGGGATAATAAAAATGCAGGGAGGGGATTGTAATGGATTCAGTTTTGTCCTAATCAAACTGCAATGGCACTGTGTGGTTTACTTGCATTCAGCTGAGCGTGATAAGAGCAAGGTGATGCAGCTGAGTCTCAGAGACAGCTTCCTCCAGGCAGCTCCTAGGACAGAGAACGGGGAAAGCATCCGTCATTTTCTATCTACATGACATTGATTAATTGTACAGAGCTGCCTTTTGGTTACTGCTGTTGTTTGCTTCGGCCCTCAGAAAAGGCTGCTCAGAAAAGCACATTTAATGTGGTTACAGCATAAGGAATAGCTGGGAAAAAAATGAATGGAATGCTTTGTTCCATTAACTGTCTTTATAAACAGAATCTGAGGGTTCTGTTCTATGAAGTCAGATATTTATGAAATTACATGTGAGGTTTTTGCTTCATTTGCTGTACTGTTTTGTATTAATGTTTTAAATGAGAAGATTTAAGTGTGGATTAATTGAAAAAATGGAATTTTAGTTCTCAGAGGGTCTTTAGTCTTACTGACTTGTTATCACGGGATATTAAATCAAATAGGTCATTTTGTAGCAGTTTTGAAAAATCTGTGTGTTCAAATCAGTTTAAATTTCCTAACTCAAGTGAAATTATAATGCCCCTTTTTCTTTATCTTATCCTTTTGTCTGGCAAACCTGTCTCTGTTTAAATAATTTGTTAAACTGGTTCCACAATTCTCTGCAAAATGCATTGTGTTATGTCAGTCTTTTGATTTCTAATAACAAAGCTGCACAGGAGTTGTAGTGGGATCTCCAGCTAGCTGTTGTATGATGAAAAAAAACCCAAAATGATCAAATTTTTTTTTTCTTCTGGTCCTTGGTACTACAGTCATTTTTGCTGATACGCCTTCTTTGATATTTTTACTGCAGCCTTTAACAAAATGTCCTGCATTTATAATTTGGACTTTCTCTCAGTTTACTGTTTGTGGGTGCAACTGAAAATGGTGCTAAATGGAGACCTCCAAAATGCTTCCTGAATTTGAAACCAGCTTAGTTTTGAAATTGCTATTTGTTTTCATGTTTGCAATAAGAAAGCTTTTCAACAGGATATTAACAATGGCTTTTAAAATCACGGTGAGTAACACAGCTCACACAGCTGAAAAATGTTTTGGATTCAGTGAGATGGAAAAGTAGCAGCAGTGGATGGGGTGAGTGTGAGCGATGAAGAGGGGCGAGGGAGGACTGGTGGAAAGGTAGGAGGGAACTTCCTGCTGTAGATTGGGATCACTGCTTGCTGTAATGTTTTCAGTGGAATCATCCGTGAGGATGTAGCTCTTCTAGGTTTAAAATGGTGGGATGAGGTGGCTCAGCAGTGGACTTTCTAAATATACACATTCACAAAATGTTCATATTTATATTTTGTGGGTTGTGTATTCCTAATTTACAAATATTCCTTAAATGAAAGGGCTTAGTAAGGACTGAAAAGAAATTGACATTAAGTTTTTCCTTCTGTGTAAAGGCATTTGCTCTGGGTAGCTGAAGGACATACCTACCAACTGTTATGACACTAACACTTTGTAAAACTGCAATTAATGATGTATATACTTGAAATGCCACTTGAAGATTTCTGTGGTAGTTTCCTGCCAGATTAAAAAAAAAAGTCTGGTCAGAATTTATATGTGGTGCAAATACAGAGCACATGGCCCACACTGCAGGAAGGCTTTTGTGGCTATATGGTTTTAGTCCAAGATGGTGAATATAACCAAGGCATACAGTGGTTTTCCCCAGCCACAAGTGAAATATTTGGCTTATCAGCAATTTGGGTGAACCTCTGAGAAGTGAAACATCAGCTACAACTCAGTACCTCTCCAGTTTTAACTGCAGTCGGTTTAACTTAGATTTGTTGTCAAGAGCTTTGAAAAGTTCAACTTCCATAGATTTTTAAGTTCTGATTAACTGGGAACAGCTTCTCGTGCAACATGGATGCGGTGCATCTTTGCTGTTACTGTGAGTGATGCATTACTGTAACCAGAGCAATTCCCTTCTTATATTTTAGGAGAGGCCCTGAGAGGAAAGATCACAGTCCGCAAAAACAGGAAGGATCCACGGTCCCTCTTCATCACTCTCTCAGTGAAGGACACACAGCAGACCTACAGCCTTCAGTGAAACTCTCTCCGTGTCTGGGAGGGGTTCAGTTCAGATGCTGCTTTTGACTGCTGAGAACTGTTCTGAAATATCCAAAAATGGTAAACTCTTTGGTTTGTGAATGTGCACACACAAGAATATGGAAGAATTACCAAGAACTAAGGTTTATGACAAAATCAGATTCTGCTGCTTCACGTGGTATGAGGAAAACAAAACAAAAATGGGTTTGGATTACCTGATAGGTGAGAGAAAATGAGCCTGAAGTGTTGCTGTAAGGAACAATAAATGTGATCTCTCAATAATGTTTTATTCTTCCACTGGCAAAATCCTTGTATAGTATTTTCTTATGAAAGAAGCAGCTAAATCGTATGTCAGTGCACCTCAACAGTAGCTGGGAAATCCTATTGGGAATAATTTTGGAATTCCGGCTGCAAGATTGCAACAAAGATGATATTTTTACTACACTTCTGCATTTTAAAAGTTGTACAGATTTCATTTACATTTGTCTAAATAAATGAACCCAGTGTGATATATAATGCAGTTGCTGCTTTCCTTGTGTTCTGTGCAGTTGGAAACTCTGTCTGTCCTGTGATGGCTCATTTATTTGTGCCTACAGTTTTTTCTCTACTAACTTGTTGGGGCGTAGGTGGATGGAAATGTATATCTTAGCAGCTTTAGGAAAAACACAACAAACAAAAATCAGTTGCTGGAAGGGTGGGTTTGGTTTGGCTTTTTACAGAAACACTGGAACCTCAAGGGTCGACTGTTCAAGGGAGGGGGGCTGTGCACGTAGGCATTAATTTTAATTCCCTTTAGGCTCCTTCAATGTCCTGATTAACGTGGATGTCCAGGAGCTCAGCTCACACAATAGAAATGCTCAGGTACTTATTTGAGATCCCTCAATTTCTGCTAGGGAGACTGCACACAGTTCTTAAATTCTAGCTATTTTCAGGATAGGCATTCCTATAAAAGGCTTCATAAAAAATGAGACAGTTGCACATACAGAAAAAATCAAAGATGCAAGTTTTATTTCCCAGTAGTGTCTGAGAACTGGGAATGCTCTACAGTGATAAACATGTGTGAGTCTCAGTGAGCTGCTAACACTTGTCTAGCTTGGTGACATGTATCCATTTTGGTCTTGTTCAGGACCCTTCCAATTCGAATTTTTTTATACTTCTGTAGATTCTGTGTTTATATAAATGTTGCCGTAGAAGGCAAAAAGAAAAGAAAAAGAATGCAAAGCCCAGTAGAGAGTTTTTGTAGCCTTGGGTTGCAGGGCTAAAAATAAAAGAAGCTTGAAAATGTGTAAATGCTATTTCAAAACAAATAAATAAAACCCCCAGAAAAACAACTCTGCCAAGAACAGAGGTTTTGGCATCATCTAGCCAGAATGAAAATGTTCTGAAAAGACTTTCATTAATGTAAAGCCTGAGGAGGGTAATTTAATAAAGGCACTGGATTTCAAAGAACTTGAAACATATAAGTGGACATTGATCTAATGGTGACTGTCTCACAGCATCCTGTGGAAATAACCCATCAATTATAGGGGGCTTTTTTCAGTCTAGCAGTTGAATAATATGGGAATCATCTGACAGCACAATCAGTTATTTACATTTCCTAATTACAACTCAAAATTAAATATTGTAGGAAACTGGATCAATAAATACTCACTTAAAGGGATTCTAATGATTGAATCTCTGAGGCAGAAAAGTGGAAAGTAACTATTTGGAGTAGAAATGCCCTTGAATTTGTCCAGTGAGAGGTGGACAAACAAATTCCTACAAATGCAATCCTTTATTCTACAGCACATGGTCAATGCGGCCAAAGATGCAAATAATCTGTAGTTGAATTTAAAATAAATAAATAAAGATAAATAAGCAAAATAGTGTGGAAATGGTTGGTATTCTGCATAGTTCATGGAAACATTTCTTTCTCCATGTGGTAGAAACAATTTTTTCATCAGTCATTGGTGTACCAAACTTTTAAGTATTTTTTAACAATTGGGGTAGTCACAATTTCAGACCTAAATTTATTACTTCAGTGTGTATTCTTGTATTGAAAGAAAGAAAAAAGTAAATTGTAGAGAGCCTGAATTTCACTTATCATCTGACATCACTTGTCTGTTATACCAGCTTGTCTAAATTTACCACGCATTATTTATTTCTTCAGCACCAACATCTTATGTGGCAAAATCTTTTTTTTTTCTTTTCCCTGACTAAGCAGTATCAAAATTATATATCCTATGGGCTAGATTTATTTACCTGCCTCTCTTACAGGTTTTCTTTCTCCTGTTCTTCCCTCTCCTTCCCTGCTGCCGCTGTGGACAGATGCAGTTTTTGATGCAGAAGCAAGCCCCACTGGTGGCTGCTGCTCTCCACTGCTCATTCTTCACCTCATGATTCTCATCCAGTATGATCCACGGAGCTGTTTGCTGCTGGCTCCTTTCAAGAGCATCTCTTGTCTCTGGCCTTTGGGTGTTTCCTGCTCTGGGGTTTTTTGTTGGTGTTTTGTATGAACTTCTAACGTGCCCTGACAGCATTCCCCTTTTTCTGATGACCAGATCTGTCCCATCCTAGGCTGCTCCTCTTCTCCCTGATCCTTTAATCTGAAATGTTGAATGTGCAGCTGATTCTTGGGAGGTGCAACAACCCCTCTTTGTTTCGGCAGGCAGTGCTGCTCAGTGAGCTTGATTTGCAGGCACAGCAAAAAGGGGATGCAGAAGAAATGACAGATACATTCAAAGGGTTGTCACAGGTCTTGAAATGTATGAATAAGTTGTTGTTGCTAAGGGGGAACTGCCAAAGCACATTAAAAAATTCTGATTGGGTCTATGATGTGTATGTAGGAGGATATAAAGAAAAATTAAATACCATTGGTAATTTCAGGTCAGTTAACAGATGTGTGAAGAAATACAAGATGGAATTATGATACCTTCTTAATGTGTCATTTCATGCATAAACAAAGCCTTTTCTTTGACATCAGAAAATTTAGGACCCTTAATTCACTTGTTCAATTCATTTTGTGAAACTTGCACTCAACAAAGGTCAAATGGGCTAAAGGCATGTCTTTTCCAGGAGGATAATATTTGCCTGACCCAAATTGCAGGTGGCAACTACAAATGTAATGGGTGTCTTCATTTGCAAAACCAGGGAACCTGTATGGTAGGTACTGGCAGTGTCATGTGAGTTCGTAAATGGGAGTGCTTTTTGGGGGTTATGTGGAGTTTTTTTTGAAAGTATATTTTTGCTGTGCTTAATAATGAAGCCCAGCACTTCTGAAGAACATTGCATGCACAAAGGTTTTTAATGTTTAATCCCATAGTTAACTTTTTTCTCAAGGAGTATTCTTTACCAGCAGTTACCAATCTCTATTCATGCTGAAGCAATTTGCATTATACTTAGCCCAAAGTCAGAGGAGTTCAGATTAACCAGTGATTCATAAAAGTTACTTTAATATTCAGATAAAACCTGAAGGTTGGCCTGCCTTCTGCTTGCAAATCTGTGCCCAAAGTCTGTGTAGTTGAAGAAAAGTAACCCACAAAAAAAAAATGGATCCTCACATCTCTACTTCTTATCTAGATGTTCATGATATTTTTATTTTTTTCTTTTTTTTTAAATCTTGTCTTCTGCAGTGCTTTTAAATTTTTAGCTAAGCTGTAAAATTATCTTGCTGCTTTTCTACCCATCAGAGAGCAGCTAAGCAAGACTGACAAGCTTGGAAGCTTCTGGTCCTTGGTTACTGAATGACTCTTCAATGAGCACCATGCTGGGGTCTCTTAATAGGATTTCTGTGTGTACATCTCAGTTTGACCTTCTGAATTCTGTCCTGTGGGGTGTGCTGTAATGAGACAGATCCAGCTTCTGTGATCCAGAGAAAAGCAAAGCCTCAATTTCAAATAAAGCTCTACAGAGGATTTGGAGAGCTGGTTTGGGAAATATAGCTTCTAACTAAAAATGTAGGCTGCTAGCGAGGTTTGAAGAGTTTTATTTCAAGGATGTTTGTCTGCTCTCTGTTTAATAGTGCCTGAAGTTCCCAGCAGTAATGACTCTTAGCATTTTCTGTCCCTGGTTTAAATTATCTGAGGGAAAAATTGCAGAAGTGTGTCTTCCCCGAGGTTTGTGGAATGACACAGCCCAGCTACAGCTGGCTGGAAGAGGTAGGAGGGGGAGTTGGAAGATCAAGGGTTGAAAGTGTGAAGACTAAAATGATGGTTTTATCTTTAGAAAACAAGTTTAGAGGTACAATTTGCTCTGCTTTTACGACATGGGTTAACTGCATGGTAACAGCATTTAGGAGTTTTCAAAGGCAACCCAAGAGAAAGTCATGGGCATATATCTGAATACATAAACTTTGAAAGGAATGGCAAAGACATTTTCCATTATTTTGTTTATCCAGGCATTGACAGATGTTAAAGCTGGTGAAGTAGGGACATCTAATTAAAAGACAAATACCTTATTACATGTAAAAGGAAATTAGAGGGAAAATATGGCTTTTGATGTTATGAGCACTGCAGACAAATTTGCAGAAGAACTTACGTGATTAAATAGGTGTAGAAAACATCCAGTTTGAATTGCTTTTATATAACTGGACAGAAACCTGAAGATGGTTCACTCAGTAAAGTTTAAACTCATACAATTTGGTGTAATTTTTGACTTTATATTTAATTCATAGGTCAATAATTAATTTCACCGGGAAAAGTGGTACTGGTAAATACCAATTGAATGGTATTGTTGAGCAGCAAAGATAGGAGGAGAAGCTTTTCTGCTGGTGAGGTATCATGCACACAGGAATTATTAATAGGATATTTTAAAAGCTCATGCTTTTTTAGTACCTGAATGTAATATGTAAATGTCTGTTCTCTGGTGCCCACCAAATGGCTCAGAATTTTTTAACTGCTTTGCTAATTCCCATATATCAAAATAGAAGCAAACTTCATTTCCATCCCTTTCTGAATGGCAAGGGTGTTACTGGGTTTCTTTGAATTATTAATGCCTCCAGGTTCCAGCACTCTCTGAACTCCTCTGCAGTAGATGAAAAGGCCTCACTCACCCCATGGAAAAACTCTACCATGAAACAATCAATCTCTAGATTTATAACATTTCTATTGCTGTTCCTCTAACAATTAACCAAAGTAAAATAAAAGACTCTTAATGACAGTGATTGCAAATTAAAGAGGAATAAAGCTTACTCAACATGTTAATTCTATTTTCCACTTGGGTACTACTCAAAACATCAGCGCAAACAGAGTGAGAGCAAATATATCCCCTGGAAAGCAAACTGACTGAAGTTAGCCGTTCACAAGTAAGAACTACAACCCAAATAAAATTACTCTCCTTGGATTCAACTGGCAGATGCTAAAATAGTCTCCCTTCGCATGGTAATTTGAAAGACTTTTAAAATGATTTTGTTTTCTTGCAAGGAAAAATGGGTGAAACAGAGGTTACCCATTTTTCAGGGGGTTTTTTCCTTACCTTTCTGGTATCTTGATACATTATACTCTTCCTATACAAAAGAAGGAATGGATTTTTCCAAAGTGATTTGCATTAACTGAGAGTGATTTGCATTAACTGAGAGAGATCACATCTGTACCCCAGAGTAATGTGCAGTGAGGAACAAGGTGTGGGTGATTCAAGTACCTAGAGGATACCCACATCTGGGAAATTACCACTGGTGGAAACCCTCGTGGTGGACATAATGCCAGTGCTGCTGGAATGTAATCTGTGCCAGATGTGCTCCTCTTGGGATCACTGCACCTTAATTTCCTTACCACTTGAGCAGGTGATATTCATAGACTAGAATTAAAAATACACAAATAGATATATCAAAACCTGTAAAACTGACATAGTTTATCCAGTATTGTCCAAACAAATTAATACACGTGGGCTTCACTCTTTAGAACCAACATTCTGTTTGCAGTACTTTTAATTATAAAGCAAATCTTGCTAAGAATTTTAGCTTTTGCTTCTATTTCCCTGAGTGTTTCAGACTGCCTTGATGAATGAAAGAAATCTAGGGTGGCAGGAGGAAAAGTGAGCTGGTGGAAGACACCAGAAGACCAAAGGTCCAGGGAGGCACAAGGAGCTCCCTTGAAGTAGTGTTCACCTGCTTTGGGTAATGATGGTTTAGGCAATTAAGCCTGAAATACAAGTAGGATTCAGTAAGAAGAATTGAATTTTGATTTAACCTTCTGATGAGTTATGCAAAGAGAGTAGCACTGAAAAAGGGGAATTTCTTAATAATATTGACTCCTGTCACAGCACTGGACATTCTTGGAACAAAGGCTACTCAACTGGAAAATTGGATATGAGGAGGAGGAGGACTTCTCTGTGACTCAGATGTTAAACTGTGCTGTAGTGCTCACTTAGGAATTAATACAAATCCTTACTATGTGGAGAAAAAGCAGTGCAGAGTTTAGTTTCTTGCCCCATACTAATACATGCACTGATGTTAATTTTGGGAGTGTTGTGCCTTTAGAACAGTCACAGCCCTGGTGTTTGTGGAGACCCCAAAATTATTTGCTTAGAGAATAACAGGTGTTACGTGCTGTGCCCAGAGGTAGGAATAATGCTGCTGCCATTGGCTTGCAGTGACTTTGACCTCCTTTAGGCTGTCAGGTGACAATGACCTGGGCTGAGCAGCCTAGTGGGGACAGCTCTCCCCAATCTCTTCTCACCTGGAAGAAACCAACATCCTTTGCAAATGACAGCAAACCACAGCAAACCACTGCCAGCTGGGGAAAATGGAGAGAAAGGGGGTTTGGTTAACCAAGGTAATTTAATGTTGTCAAAAACAGAGGATATTGAGGTAAAAATGACAAGCTCCTTTAATCTATTCAGCTCTGAACAAAATTTTCTGAAGTGACATGGGATTTTAATTGGTTTTTATTGCTCTAATAAAACTAAGATTTATATTTTTACAAAAGTTTGCCTTTCTGAATGCAAGTTCCTCAAAAACCTAAAAGCAAACTCCTTTGTAGTGCCTTAAATGAAAGAGTATTTGTTTCCTCTAAAACAGACATCCTCAATGTCATTTCTTCAGACCAGATTGATCTATGTTTTAATATTGAGAAGAGGTCATGCTTTTTCTCATCTTCCTATGTTAAAATAAGCTCCACAAGCAGATGATGTGGTATGAGGGTGGAGTAAATGCTCCATCTTTCATAGCTTTCAGATTAATAATTTTAATCCATTGTTTTGGTCAATTCTTAAGTTAAAACCTAAATGCAACATCAGGCTATGGAATACACCATGGAGTTAGGGTTGTGGTTGAGCCCATTCCTTAATGTAATTTTGTGGTTTTCACATGGAACTGTTTTTCTGAATCAGATGTTTTATCCCTGATTTATTCACAAATGTGACAGTTAATTACTTTTGAAGTAATTGAGACATTATTGAAGGAAGTGGGTAAGAGAGCTGTCAGCAGGAAAAAATCAATAATATAACATCTGGCACGGGCTGCCCAGAAAAGTTGAGGATGTCTCATCCCAAGAAGTGTCCAAGGCCAGGTAGGAGGGGGCTCGGAACAACCTGGCATAGTGGAAGGTGTCCCTGGCAGGGGGGTAGGAACAAGATCAGCTTTAGGGTCCCTTGCACACCAACCAATCCTATGATTCTGTGGTCCCATAGTCTGCTTTTGTAGTTGCCATCTGAAAACTTTGCTTCAGTCAGTGAAGCAAGAAATGGCTGAGCTGTTACCCCAGTCCCACCATTTCTCTGCTTACGTGAATTTTATTCCCTTCAAGAAATTGTCATGACTGACAGCTTACAGAGTTAAGAAAAGATTTTCAAAGAACTCACAGGGGAATTTATTAGGTTTTGATAAAATTCTACTCTTTGATATGCCTGCCAGGACATGGTTGTTTTTCCTGAGTTCTGTCATTGCTCCTCTGGGACTACTCAGTGTCTGAATGTTTATAATAAATTCCTGTGTTTGTACCTCATTTTAGAGCACTGAGAACAAAAGGAAGCCATTCCTATTAGTCAGAATGCCCAACTAATATATTACAAATAAACCTTGTTTTCAGTAGGTCATTTCCAATCAATTTGCTCTACAGCATATTCTGATGTTGTTGGCTGTATTTTTAAAACACTAAAGTGTACTGATCCTTTGGAAGAGGACAAATACCTCTTTTCAAATCTTCTTCCCCATCTGCATTCACTGTTTCATATGTGCAGCTGGTGTTATTTGGGGAGGAGAGGAAGTGGTCAAGCATCGAATTTTGATTTCTTTTACATATGCTGTGCACTAAACAACACTTCACCAGTCTCTTTAGAATGGTGGTGTGGTGGAGAACTGGAGAGGTTGAGGCACTGGGTAGATCTATCATGTGCTTTTTTGCATAAAATATTTTAAATACAGGGCCTCTTTCCAGAGTGCCTCACATCTACCTGTCTTCCATAAGGAATAAAAACTTAGATGGCGTTAGCTGAGTGTAACTTACCATTTCTCTAGAGATGAAGCTGAATTAAGGAAAGGAATGCATAATCCTAGCTGGTAAGAAGAGTGTAGGCGACAGGAAAAGTTAATGAAAGGCAATAAAATACCTACCTGCAACTTGGTAATTACCTCAACCTAGAGCAGCATGTGGTTTAAGAAAACATCACCAGATCCTATTACATTTTCTTGTGCTTCACAGAAGCCTCTGCAGGTCCTCTTTCTCTTTCCTCCTCACTCCCTGAAGCCTGTTGCAGCTCACACTGTGAAGCTATTTTTCATGCTCCATAGCATGGAAATAGAAGGGGGAGAGATGAACTGTCACCAGGAGGATTTTTGCAGGGGGTTACGTGTGGATCTGATGAAGGGCCAGGGGAGAGATGGTGCAGGTGGCATTTCACCTTCCTGCGGTACATTCCAGAGACTGCAGTTTGCTCTAGCTTGCTCCCCTCTGATTGTGTGGGATTTGAGAGAGATAAATGAACCACAGGGGTTAATACCGTGTTGCCATGGGTCTTAATAGCATTCTGACTCCACTTACGAGTTTCTATGCTTGTATGTTCAGTGATAATCACACCAAAAGTAAACACTGAGCATGCACATGCCCCTCTTTCCTGCCTGTGACTCTCCAAGGGGAAGCCACACATTCAAGTCCTCCTGCCTGTTGTATCTAGATCTGAGCTTTGAAGCAAGTTGTAGTGGCCTTGGTAGCCTAAAAAAAAAAATTAAAAAAAAAAAAAATTCTGGAGCAGCCCTGTTTGAACATTGCTGAATCTGTCAGCTGATATCAGAAGCTGCTGGTAGCTTTCACATCATCTCTGCAGAATAAACAGTTCTGTTTTGCAGACCTTATTACTGATTGTCCTTGGAGTGTTCATTCATTTCCAGTCTGATTCTGGATTTTTATCTTTTGTTCCATATATCTCACACCTGCTCCCAAATCGTGATTGTCTCAAAGTTCAAGTGTGCGTTTGTGTGCTCCTTCACTTTCCTGGGGACTCTGCTTTTCCCCAGGACCAGTGCTGCGTGGTACCTAGAACTTGCTCCTCTGCCTGCTGCAGACTAAGCTGACTTGTTTCCTCTATGCCTGAAGAGTAATCACTAATAATTGTCAATCCCAGCAGAAAGTTAGAGAAAGTTATGGCCAAGTTCTGTGAAATTCTCCAGGCTAAAGTCTCCAGACATCAAAATCAATTTAATTTGTCTGTCTAAATGTTATTGCTCAAAGTTGAGTAATGATGTGTTGCTTGAAGATGAGAAAACTGGGCAGAAAGAGGCAGGAGCCATCCTCTAGATCTAAGATATCTCTGTGTTGTCAGTTTTGTAACAAATCCTGTGAAGCAGTGAAAAATTTCCTCTGACACAGGAGAGATGAGAATGCTGGCATTGAAGTAATTGGTTGGTCCAGGTTATACTGCAGATATCTGGGCGGGCATAACTCATTTGGGGTTTGACCCTCTGGCCCATCATCCTCATGGCCATTCCCTTGTTGGGAACTGGAGTGGGGAGAAGGCAGCTCAACCCCCCTCCTCTCACCTGACAGGGCCCTACACCCATGATGAGGTGGCAGAATGGAAAAGGAAATATTTCCACTGTCAGAAAGTCTCTTTAAAGGATATTATCTCACTACAGGTGCTTACCATCCATCTGCCCTGTTGCAATTAAAGGGGGATGTGTTTGGGACTGTAGGAGAGGTGCTATCGTCACAATGCAGATATGTGAACAAAAGGCTTCTCTCAGATTCTTGTGTCAGCTGGAAGAAAACTGAGGGGTTAGTCTCAAAACACTTGTAACACAGAGAGTAAGAAAAGGAAAAGGGAAATAAAAATGCCTAATGGAAGTCTTCATAGTGTCCCTCAATGAACCACCATACTGGTAGCTGTAATCCAGAAAGTTCCCTTCTGCAATAAGGGCATCTGGAGATGCTGAGATGCCACATTTCAACCAAGTCCTAAATGTGCAGATTCCAACAAAGAAGAAATTGATGCAGTATCTTATTTCCTTAGAAACTGTGCAAAATAGTCACAACCCCTGCATCATACCTTGTCAAGGGACAAAGGTGCATTAAATAATTATTTTTAGCTGAAACATTTATTAAAATGTCAGGAGTATATCCCATGTAAGTAACTGGAAGTTTGGGTTTAAGTATCACAACTACTTCAAAAAGTATTATGTATAATAATTTCTATTTATGACTATTTTGGATTGTCTGTCAAAAATTATAAGATTCGCTTGCTTTCACAGCATCTGAAATGGAGAACACATATGCAGAGGTACATGAAAGAGGAAATCAATCACTATATTGCACACCAAGCCAATGGTGCCTGTCAAACACACTTTACCAAGCAAGATTTTTGTAACTTTAGGATAAAATCAACAGAAAAAGTAAACCTCATAAGGCATAGCTATATTAAAATGAAAAGAGCAATACAAACAGTGATCATACTGATGAAATATGAGAATTATGCTTCAAATATGTGAGTTTTGACTTACATTTTAGTATGCTTAAATAATATGCAAACTGGTTGTTGCCATGGATAGTGAGTACTACCATCTCCCCAAGCCCCAGCAAACTGATTTGCTTATAAATCTGCTAAGTTCAAACTAAAAATACAGTTAGTTTTTTGGCTCATGTTATGACATGCATTTTAAAAATATCTAAAATAGTAAATTAGAGGGAGAACTTTTTATATTATTTCAAATTTCATTGTAAAGCTTTGTTTGGAATGAAGATGGATTTTTTAAATTTCTAAGGGGTGTAGGTGTCTAACTTAGCAGTGTTTGATTCTAACCCCACTCAAAAGTCTTAAAATGCTTTAGAAGTTGTATTTTATGTTGTGTTTGTAGGTAGTGATGTGTAAGTGTCTTGGGGCATATTTCAGGAAATGATGGAATGGGAAGTGTGGATGCACAAATTTAAGTAGAGACCTGGAAAAGCTGAACACTAAGGAAGCAAGAAGGCTGAGGCTGTTATTATAGAGTAGGGAAGAGCAAAGGACATGAAACTATACATTACTTTAAAAGAAACCCCCAAAACCAGCCATAAAAAAAATAATACAAATCCGTGTAATGTTGGGGGCCTGTTTTGGGGTATTTGGAATGGAGGAATCTTGTTTTCTGTATACCTCTTTGTTTTTTGCACAGATGTCTGTTGTGTCAGTGAGCTTTATCCACCTTTTTTAAAAGGGCTTGTTATCTTTTGAAACCACTTAGAGAGTTAATATGAATAAAATTGTAACATCCCAGGCCTGGATTTATATAACTTCTGTGAAGGAAAATTGGCAAATTTAGGTATTGTTAAGTCACTTTTTGCTTTTGTTAAAAACTAACTTTGTATTTTTACTAAATAACTGTTTATTAGAGAAATTTAAGGTTAGCTCTCTGATTATAACATGTTTCTGAACCCAGATAATATTAATACATAAAGCTTTTATGAAGGGATTGAGTAGTAAGATAGTTGTTTAATGTTATTTGTATGCATTGCTTTGGTTATACTAATACAGGTTTGCTTCTGTGTATTTCAGGGAAACCCTTTCAGTCAAGGCTTGGGCCCTGGCCAAGCTGTGGTCCTAGCTGGTTAGGGAAGTATGTAATCAGAGCCAGGTGTTTCTGCACTGAAAGTGTAATCAAGCCATTTTGACTTGTTGATTTGGTCTTAAAAAACCTGCACCTCCTTTTGAAGTAAACGTGGAAACCTTGAAAAAGGTTCTCCAAGCCCTCACTGTGAAATGGAGCTCCTCTGCAGTTGCAGACTCTGGGTATTGCAGTCTGGTATGGCAGCTGAAGATACTACCTTGCTTATTTTTGCTTAGTAGTGCTTGTTGTTTTATTAAATGTGTTGTTTTACTGTTCATTGTAAGAAAAGTGCGTGTTATGTTAAACACCATCGTGAATTAAATAGGTTTAAATATATTCATGTTACAGTTGTTAAAACAAAAAGAGGGCATGCAGGGATGGGATATACCTCCAAAAAAACCTTTTATGTTCTTCATTTTCATAATCCCATTCAGAATGACCTAACCACTGTCTAACAACATTGGTTTTTAATCACAAGCTCACTTAACTTGGGGGCAAAGATGTGCTTGTGTTTCCACAGATTCCAGTCCACGATGGACTGCAAGAGTGATCCCACCAGCCTTGGTTACCCTGACTTCATCAGCAGCTCGTGGGGGAGCTGAGGGAACAAGATGAATAGAGTTTGTTTGCTTCAGGTGGTGGGACAAATGAGTTCTAATGTTGGGAGGGTTTGGGGTTGTGATTCTTGTTTGTGTAAAAGAAAAAGAGGAAATTGTGGGAAGAGATGGGATAGAGATGAGCTGCAGGCTGTGGGATGTGTCTGCAGAAGCACATGACAGCAGACAGCAGCACAAGGAGCACATGGCAGCACAGAGCAGCTTGTCCCCTCTGACTTTGGGACAGGAGGTGTCACGGGCAGAGCCCTTTGGGAGAGGAGCCTGCCAGAAGCTGACAGACAGGTGAACAGTGTGTGATCACGGCATAGAAGGACATTAAGAAAGTGTGTTGCTGACATGGCAATACCAGATAGCTCATGTAGTGAGAATTACCATATAAAGAATTACTGTGCCTTGAAAAAGTGCATTAAAAACTCATTTCTTTGAAGAAATTATTCAGATTCCATCTGAGTCCATGTCTCAGTTGTCACACTCAACACTTTCTCTTGGTTCAGTTGCTTAACCATGTGAAACCTCTTCCTGGCTGCCAGCAGAACCACATCCTTGTGGTTTTGCCTAAAATGAAGATGTCTAATAGGCTTTAAAGTTAGTTGCCTAAATGCTTTTATCCCAAATTATTGGGGGCTACTGAGAGGTCACACAAGGGAATATGAAATTGGATGGAGTCCTTGGAATCAGACCTGATCTCAGAGGAGATATTGTTGAGCAGGAGCAGAAGGGATGGATGTTGTTGCCCATGCACATTCAAATTCCCAGTTGAAGAGATGTGCCTGAGGTCACCTGGAGGCTTGTGGCAAAGCTAAGCTCCAGTCTCACATCATCCTGGATAGATTCTTCCTTTTCCAGTTCATCATTGCCTGCCTGAGCTGGGCCTGTTTGTCTGCTTCTTTAGCTGCAAAAGAGTAATGATGGTATTTAGCCGCATTTTGTTAAATTCTTTGCAATGAGATGAGAAAACATCTTTTGAGTGTCCCAAATAAATGGGGTTTTATTAGGAAAGGGTAAAGAAAGATTTAATGGAAAAGGTACTTGGGAGAAACTGACGACTGACTGATGATCTGATGATCACCTCTGGTGATCTTTTTCTTGTATCTCTTACCATCTCACTGACAAGAATAGGAGTGAGCTGAGAATCTTGATAAGAATTATCTTGACACTAAAGTCAGAGTTCCATTTTCCATTAAGTAATGGATCACCTTGAATTTTTCATATGACCAAGTCTTTAAGTACATTTAGAACTGACAGTTGAAGCTAACAGAAGTTCAGAAAATGAAGCATAGGAATTAACAAAGTGATCATTTAAACAATGAATCTCATGCTTTGGGAGAACAGCATCATTCTAATTGGATATTTATGCTCAAAGGAATGCTTAAACCTGATTTTAGTATTTAAACTGGTAGAGACAATTAAATGTCTTTGATTGAAACCAAAGACCCTAAGTGGAATGCACAGATCATCTGAGAATCAACCTTCATCTGTTGTGAATAATGTTGGAGCTGTCTCTCCAAAATTAAAGTTGAAGGGATGCTGCCAGTCAGGTCTAGTTCAGCATGACCAGACCAGCACTGAGGGGTCACGGAGATGGTTCTGTGCTCAGTGAGGTGCAGACACTCATAATGTGGGGTTATGGAGCCCTGACAAACAGCTGAGGGGGCTGTGAGTAACAGCCACATGTAGAGCTGTAAGCCAGATTCTCTTCTGCGATGCCACAGCCCCTCTGAGCCATCTGACAGTGTAATGGAGCTGAAAAGTGACTGTGCAATGCATCCCTATCTCCTGCTCCTCAGCTATAGGGGTGTTCTCAGCTGCACAGTGCTGGCATTCACAGCACCTCATAGCTAAGGCTCAGATCCCAGTCCCATTTACAATGGGACTCTGCTGAGGGGGTTTGGAAATGTTTCCACCAGTATATTCCCACGGAGCTCTTCCAAGTACACTGGGACCACTTTGATTCAGAAAGGGGAGTCATTAATAATGTTCTCCAAATACCTAGCCCAGTGAGAGAAACTGTGACTGAAATTTAGTCCTTAACATTTATTCTTCAGCCACGATAATGATAGATTTAATTTATGACCTGAAAAGTTCACTGACTATGAAAGTCCTCCAAACTACTCACTGACTTAGCCTTACAGCCCAATATTGCGTCATCAACCCTGGACAGATGCAAGAAGAAGGATGGGATTTTTCCACGCTGACAGAGGGATCACAGTTTTGTTATCGCTGTATGAAAATCACAATACCCACCTCACTGTGTTGGGGGATTTCCCCTTTCACAGTGAAAGAGGAAAAATTGTTAATGTGAAGAATCCATGCCTAAACAAAATTAGAGTTTCCCATGAGAGACCACAGAAAACGATTAAGACTTGGGGGTTTTTTCCCCAATCAGAATCCAAATTACTGTTATGACTTGCCTTGTGAAACACTGAAGTAGGCACGTTACTATGTTTTTTATGTTTTTTTTTTTTCTTTAAATGGGACCATGTAGTCAATGTTGCTGAACCTGGAGAAAGTTCACACAGCCTCACAGATGTGCATGCTCTGATTTTTCCTTTGTCAAAAAAACCGCAAACAGGCAAACAAACAAGCTCTTGTCAACAGTCAGAAGTTAATAAGGCAGAGAATGAAAGGTGATAAAATGGACTGGGTACATGCTAGAATCTGGTCTGTAGGTGGGTACTTGGGGTGTCCTCACATGACACCTGCTTGGAAAATGAACTTTTTCTCATTTAGTGATGTTTGTGTTATTTTCTTTCCAAACTTTTGATCAGGAGTTCAAACCTTAATGTGGTATTTTTACATTATATAAGTGAGGGAGATACTAAAGCTTGAAGTATTGCTCTTTCCAGGCAGTGTTGTTTAGAGTGTTAATCTCTATTAATAATGAAATTCAGCAGAGTCGATGCTTGATGGCTCAACACTGAGTCAGTATGCCAAGCAAACCCCCCTCTGCACGTGGTTTGGACACTTTCCAGCAGGTGAACCTTCCCTGTGGATGTTTCCCCATGTGCAGTTCCTTGTCCCTGTTTCCCTGCCGTGCTCCATCTGGTATCGAGTCTGCTGCCACTCTGAGCCAGGATCTGCTGCTGCTCCAGCCTCTCTGTGCCATGGTTGCCACAGCCCCTCTCCATCCCCTCTCCCAGGTGCTAAGATGAAGTGACCAGGTTGATGACATCCAGAAGCACCTGGGTTGCTCTGCACAGCATTCCTGGGTGTGCTGCTTCTGCAGCTCTCCCTGCACAGCTGTGGATTCAAGGAGTCTTCCTTGTCTGTTTTCTGTCCTGACCTAATTTATTGTATATTTGTACAGTTAGAAGAAACTATTGCTCTTAATCCAGTTTTGAGCACTACTAGGTCAGAGATGTATTTTTATTTTGTATGCAATGTAAGGGCAGGTGCAATTTGATCTGAAGAGGGGGATGTTAACTTCAGTGACTGGGCCAAGCTAAGTCTGAAGTTCACCGTGGCACAAGAAAAAAATATCCTGGATTTGATTGCTTGTAGGTAAATCATGGAAGTCTATTTAGAGCTNTTTTTTTTTTAATGCCCTGTTCTATTGCAAAGTGAAAGTTCATAGCTGTGGTTATTATGTCCTATACTGAGCTTACACCCTGTGATTAAGGCAAATGTCTGGACAAATGAAGAAACATGTATATCTGGGGGAAATAGCTGTTAGGAGCATAAATGCCTGGCCAGCGGTGCAGAAATTTCCTCCAGATGCTTCTGCTTTCCCTCCACCTGATCCCCCATTCTTTTAATTCTGTTATTTACAGTGGTCTCCAGAGAAGAAGTTAAATCTCTCAGGGAGCTGACTCCTTTTACAATGAGGATACCAGACTTTGATAATTATCTGAAAATCTAGGGGCTTTCCAGTGCATTATGTGAATTAAAGCCATTGGAAAGTGTACAGGAGAACTAATAAATAACAGGATGAGCCTGAGGAATTTCACTGGATAAAAATAACAGGTAATTACCGCCAGAAATATTTTACAGTCTCTTCATTATTTGAATATAATTAACTGAAAAAGGCAAAATATTGCAGCCTGGTAAGGTGAACCTTTGCCTTAAGGGGCTGTGCTCTTTGCATGGGGAAAGAAAAGTGGAATTAGGGCTATACAACTTTTTGCATACAGATAGAATTAAAAGGGAAATACAAGAAATTGAAGTGTCCCTTGGCAAGGTCTGGCTTATTGACATCTACTTTTGTTGGTGTATATGTGTAACTCAGCTGAGTGAATACAATATTGTTCTCAGTTTTGCTTTATGAATTGCTGTATCACAATGGTTTAAAGCCACTTTTGTTTATGAGAAAAGGCACAACCCTTTTTACACACACATTAACTTCTCCTTGCTATCCAAAACTGTGATTTCTCTGCAAGATCCCCATGCCCTGGGTGAGTGGAGGTTTGTTCACTGGAGAGAGTTGTGCAGCTCCAGGGAACCGATGGAGACCTGCCCATTTCTTGGGCTCCTGAACTGCAGCAAGAGCCCTACACGCTCGCTGAGGAATGAATTCAGCGTCCTCTGCCTCCATGGAAGGGGCACGATCACGTGAAACACCATTTGACTGCCGGTGATATCCACTTGGTCCGGATGGCATCAGTGCATTTCGAAGCTATCGTTTGACATCCCTGATCTAATTGCCTTTAGGCTGTTCAATCGCAGTCTGAAGTGGATGTTTAAAGGATTCCCCGGGGTTCTCACACTCATCCTCATTATTGTATTTGCCCTTTAGGTTTAAGGGAGAAAGAAGTGTAAATGGCCGTCCGCTATGAGAAATCCAGCCGAAGAGGTTTTCTCTGATTTGCTATGATTTCCCTGCCACAAACAAGAACAAAATAAAGAGCCCGAAGAGAGGAGGGAAGAAGGAAACCTCCCCTCCCGCGAGGTGCATGGATTAATGTGCTGTGGGAATTGCTTCCCGGAACAGGCTGTGACTTCAGGCATTTGCGGAGGTCGCAAAGGCTGCGGCTTGGGGCGTGGGAGAAACCAGCGGGGAAGAGGGTGCAGATTCTTGCTGCGGCTGTCTCCATCCCTTTTAGGCAAACTTTCCAGCGGGAAGGGAGGAGAAAGATTTAAGATCAATAGCTGCAGTGCTTAGCGCCGTCATAAAGAAGCCAGGACGGGGGATTTTAGCGCAGGGATTAAAACTGCATGGGTGCCCGTGGGCGTTTTGGGGGTGTTTGTGGAGAGGTGTCATCGCTTGCTCCTGTCGTGACTTGGCTTTTTTCCTCTGAGGCACGGCACGAATGAGGCATAAAGCCAGGAAGGTGCCTGTGATGAGGGAACGAGGGGGGAGGGATGCAGTGAGCGCCTTTCGAGCCCGGGGGGCCGGGGATCGGACACAGCCCCAGACCCTCTCCCGGGGGTTCAGCTCCACGGCCTTCGTTCATGTATTTGCTTATCTGCAAAGAAGGGGCAGGGGAAGAGGAAAGATGGCCAGCGAGGGGAGAAAAATAAATCAATTGCTATTTTTCATTGTTGACAAAGTAATTAAGACTCGCTCGTCCGCTCCCCGAGCCGCGGAGGGGGCCGGTCTGGGGGGGAGGATGCGCTCGCAGGGGTCCCCAGGGGCTCCTTCGGGGAAGAGAAGCGCTGTCTTCCCTTGTGCTGGAAGGACCGCGACCCCTTCCCTCGCAGCTCTATTCCCTTTGGGAAGAAAACAGGGATCCCACGAGACAGAGGAGCCCCACGTCGAGGGTGGATGACTCCCCAGAGCCCCGAGGTGTTCGGGTGAGCTGGAGACAGCTGTTTTTCCTAAATCCCGGGTACCCGATGTGGGCTGCGAGGTGGGCACCCCTGCGGGACAGGCGTTCGAGGGGACGGTGACATGGAGCTCGAAAAAATTTTTTCAATTAACCGGACGACTGCTAACGGGGCGCTAAATCCCCACGGTGTAAGGATTTGGGCTAGTTTTGAAAAGAACAGTAAATCCGAACTCGGAGTTTGAACCAAAGCAGGTGCTTCCATCCCAAATCGCGTGTGAGAAGGCAGGGGCGGTAGAGAGATGGGCTGTGCGGCCCCGACGGCCGGCCACGGACGGGTAGGATAAAGGAAAATGTTTGAAAACGGAGCCGTGTTTCTCCGTGGGTCTCCCTCTTCACCAATCCTTGGCTCCGGTGCTCAGCGAGAGCCTCCGGCCATGACACTCCCAGAGCTCCCCTGGGGCGCAGGGGAAAGAGAGGTGCTCTTGACTTTTCAGAAAGAAAAGGAGATCGATTCCCTTTTTCTAGGGGTGAAGCTTCGATTTCACGTTTCAGTGCCGATGGAGAAAGCAAAAATATGGCTTGGAAAAGAACGTGAAGAGTGAGTTTTCCGATTTTTGGAGAAACAAAATAAGTCAACCCAATGACTCTAGAAGACGTTCAGCAGTCCTCCCGACCAAAATATCTCTTGGACTACTGCCTTGTCGCTTTTAATTAGGCCCGTGCCTTTAGAGGCATCAATGTAAACTGGAGGTCAGCGCGGCTGAGCTAACGACCAGATCGCTCTGCGGCTGGAGGATGCCTCGGGAAGGAAACACTGCAAACCACCACCAGCTCCTACCCCTTCCTACTAAAGCCACCTTCCGTGAGCGCCCCTTGATTCCTAAATAGACCCACGGAGAGTATGGAATTACGGAATGGCTTGGAAAGGATCCTAAAGTTCATCCAGTTCCACTCCACTCCTGCCATGGGCAGAGACACCTCCCACGAGACCAGGCTGCTGTTCTGCATGACAGAACAGAGGCAGAAAAGCGCCTTTAAAGACAGGAACGTATAACAATATACAGACTGTTTGCGTGTGTGTGCGCGTGTAGAAATACCTATATGTGCATGTTACAATTACATTCCTATGGTATAGGTACCCCCGTGCTCGAAGATGTGCGAGGCAACATCGCAAGTTAACGACAGCTGTGCTGCGAACGAGCTCGGCAGCTCTGTGGGAGCCAAAAGCGTTTTTCAGCTGTGAGACTGACTGATCTTTTCGGCGAAAAACGATTTTCGCCGTTCTGCTTTGCTGACCCCCAGCTCCTGGGCTTTCGTGAGGCTGTCAATAATTGTGGCGAGTTTCAGCTGCCACCGCAGTGCCGAGCTGACGGAGGAGCTGGGGCCGCAGCTCGGCCGCCTGCCCTGTCCCTGCCTGGGTGGCCGCTCCTGGTGCCCCCGGCAGCCAGCGGCTCTGCAGCCTGGGCTGGGCCACTGCGAATTTTTTATTTACTTCGTCCGCCCAAGCAAACGCTCGTAACCCGTAAAAGCAAGGACGCAGAAGAAACGCGTGTGGCTGGCGAGCTCAGCCCCCCTCCTCTCCTTCCTCCTCTGCATAGGCGCACGCCCCACTCTGCTTACGCTAAAATGTGAAATACTCTCCGGAGAAGCTGATACCAGCAGGGTCTATGCGGATGAACAGCGTCGCTGACGCTGAAACAACTAGGAAGGTTGCGTAGGGAGCATCCCGATTTGCCAATACTTTTTTTTTNTTTTTTTTTTTTTTTTGTCACCGTGAACAAAATCATCCTGTGTTCAACAAATCTTGGAGGAAGCCCTCAAGTAGCAAATCACACCTGCGAGAGGTGATTGGGTGTGAAATACTTTGTTGCAAAAACGATTTTCTGTTAACACCTGACTTTTAATGACGAATAATCCCCCCCCTCCCCCCCATAATCAAACATAAATGCTTTGATGGGTGAGGGAAGAACACCAACACCTTCAGGGTTGTTATCGTCATCTTAACTCCCACTTAACTGCTCTTCAGACAATTTCGATGAAGGAGAAGTTTGCTTTATTGCGTGTATAGTTTAAATTTAATTGGAATTTTCCCCATGAGGCACAGTAAAAATAGACGATACAACGCAATTTCGTGCAACGAGGCCAAGAAAGACTCAATTTAAATGTATTTGTGTACTTCATACAAGTAAACACGTTCACTTTATATAGTGAACTTCTCACTCCGTGTTTAGGCATGTGGTTAGACACAAAACTGATAGTTTTTATATTTTTATATCCATGTATATGGATATATAAATGGATAACTTATATAAACAAGCTATTAAAACATCTAATCTGTGAACTGCAGAAATGCAGATTTTTAAAAAGGAGCTGCATTGCACTACAATAAGAGGGAGGAGGAAGAGGAGTAGACATGGAAGGTTTGTCCCCATTTCTCTCTTGCCTTGGGTGCAGTAGTACGTGTTTCTCACATGTTCCCTCTAATTACCAGCAAGAAAGTTCCGCCGTGCTCCGGCTGGCTCTGGTTTAGTAATCAGCCCCCATATGAGTCACAGGGAACACGCAATGCCACCGCCGCGTGAGTGACAGCCAGCGGCGCTCCGGCTTCTCGGTGTCCCTTTAAAATCTGAAACCAAGGGTAATGATTTATCAAACTCTTATTATCAAGAAAATGTCACACGAAGGGCACCTTGCTATGCACTGACGCAAACCCAGTCTTTCCCAAGGAAGTATAGAAAGCTTTGCTCCGAACTGGGCGAAATCCAGTCTGTCAGTTGCCTGTACTGCTCTTTTCACCTCTGCCGGCTCGATCTGTGGCTATTTAAGATATGGTAAGTGCTCGTTTCCTCTCTTCGGTGCCGAGAAGGGCTGGAGGAGCGGAGCGGCGGCGGGGAGAGCTGTCCGCGGTGCTGCCGGCCGAGCCAGCGCGGAGCCTCTCGCGGACGGGGTAGGGATGCTGCGGGGGAGGGGGCGAGCACGGGCAAAGCGGTGGAACCCCCAAAATACCCCGTTTAGAGACCGAGTCCCTGCAGACGTTATCCCTGGTGCCGGGAGAGCGGGATTACGATGGAGAGAAAACTTGTGGCAGAAATAGTGAGGAGAAGTTTTGTGAGACACTGAAAATAGAAAAGGTAAAGCTGGCATTAAACTGATGGAAAAGGTGGGGTTCACCTGCAGGTTGCTTAATGTATAAAATGAAGATACATTTTAAATTGTAGTTTTAAACTGGAGGGGAAAGTAGAGGTAAGTGTGGGAGTGTCGTCAGTAATCTATTTAATGATTAGGGGAACCTTAAATAAAATCTTTAGCGTTATATGAGTCGGACACACAAAGAAAGAATAGGGGAAAGCTGCTCTTAATGGTGTGAATTCCACTGTGGTAGCGCTGTTTTGTTTTGGGTTTGTTTGGGGCTTTTTTGTTGGTTTTTGTTTGTTGGTTTGGTATGATTTGGGGGGTTTTTGTTTTGTTTTCTGTTTTTTTTTTTTTTTTTT
>VWZN01015366.1:339328-385330 GCA_013396955.1 Regulus satrapa | reverse complement strand
TTTTTTTTTTTAAATAATTTTACTTTTGTTTCACTTCTCATCACTCTTGCTACAAATAAAGAAAATTTTCAGAGAGTGCTCTGTAGGTGCAGGTATTTATCATGCTTTCTTGAAAGGGCGTGTACTTCTGCAACCTAAGCGCTTGTTTCTGAAAGCGTGCGCTCATCATCCCTTCGGGAGAATCTGTTTGGTGTAGGACATTGATAATCAACCTTTAGGAAGAGCAGATATATGCGTGTGTGTGTGTGTGATGTGTGTGATGTCTGCATGTGTAACAGTTGTATGAAGAAGTCATTCCTGTAGTGAAAGCAGAATTAAAACCTTGAATTCTGTGGGATGAAGGAAAGTTAGCGCAGTGAGGATGAGGGTGTGTAGCTGAGTGTAATAGAGGTATATGTGAGTTTAACTTGTGTATGTGTGCTGTTTGTCTTTGAAAGCAAAAGATCTCTAACTACTCTGCCACATGCCACCAGAGGCTTTTTCCTATCCCACATGTTTGTGTATCACCAGTAGTCCCATTAAAGGCAATAATTATATCTATAAAGGTTTGTAAAGTACAGGTTCTGACCACTGGATTAGAAATTGGCTTAAAGCTTTCAGCGATGCCCCACAGGAGCAGCATGCAAGCACAGAGCTGAGTAAGAAACAGCTTTGCCTTGTTGATGTGAGAGGTGTACCAAGGGACATGATTGTTAAAACAAATGTTCTCGGGGAAGATGTGTGTGCAAGTATCCCATTAATCAACTTCACTTCAGAGGATGTACTCTGTAATGTTCATAAATGTGATGTTAGCCAAGGCTTGCTCCTGTTTAGTTTGTTTCCCTACGAATCTTCAGAAAATGCTCTAAGGTATCTTTTTATTGTGTGCCGTATTTTTTTAATGCAGCCCAGCCTGTTTTATGGTCCAGGCTTTCCGATTCAGGTGTGTTTCCTTGTACAAGGTTATTCTTCCATGAAGCTCTGCTTCAAGAAAGTGGGGGCAAAGATTTGTAGCACAGTAAAGATTACAGCGTTGAGTTGGTTTGAATTAAATTATTTCAGTAGACAAAAAAGTGGTGAATTTACAAAGGAAAAATATGATAGTTGAAGAAACAGGTGGGTAATGGTGCAGTGGTTATGATAGCATGATCATGCTCTTGGCTTCTATTTTTTATTTGGTGCAGCCCTTCCAATCTATCTCACTTTTTATGTGAGAACACAACCTGTGTCAGCCCTGTGCTCAGTACAGATCAGCTGAGGTCTGACTGTTCTCTCCTGTCTGCCAAAATCACAGAAAGCAGACAAATTAAATATAGTCCCCAAAAAGAGGAAAAGAGGTTTTGAAAATACAGCCAAAACAGGGGAAAAGGAGCTTTGCTTAGAACAGGCTTCAAATGTGCACTGCTTTTCCAATAAGTAAGCTTTTTTTAGAGGGAAGGGTTGATAGTTTGTTATCTCAGGAGAATTTACCTCAATCAGCAAAAGGGCAGGTGTAGAAGTGGTATTGAAGAGTGTTTTCCTATGTCTTGTGCTTGTAGCCACAGTTCAGTTTGTTTATCTGAGTGTTAAATCTGGGGTTTTTTTTTTGTGTGCATTTTTGCCGGCTAAGACAGAGGGATGAGAAAGGCAGCAGAGTTGTGCTTTTCAGCATCAGGTTATCCAAATGATAAGGACCTCTTTCAAAGCATAAAGAGACCAAAACACAGAAGAGATTGGGGAAATATTATGATGACTGTTGCTTCAGGGTTTAACAGCTCAGTCAAACTTTGTAGGGGTCATCTAAGTACATGTCATGCAGCTGGAGCTGGGAAATGGCTTTAATCAGTGGCATGGCAATTGGATGCAGCTGAAATTCTTCCAGTGTTACATTTGTTACCCTGAAATTTGCATTCTTTGCTTAAGGAAACTTGATACCTAAAAAATAAGGTAACTGATACCTCGTAAGAGCAAATAAATACTTGTGGTTTTAGAAGCTACTTGTCTGAAGCACTGTCCTTTTAACTGTACAATAGAGTTACAGGCATTATACGAAAAATCTGAAGAGCCCAGTTAGTTTAACATAACTGTTAAACCCCTTATTTATTTCTACAACTGATGGTTTTATCAAGTTTAGTTTTAAGTATATTGTTCTGTTGGGTGATCTGTAGAACAGCACTTATTGTCTTTTTGTGTGGACCTTATTGTCAGGTGGTCTTTGTCCATGTTAGTAGTGAATCTGACTTCACCTGGCTACTGAGAGTGTCTTTCTTTCTCTTGCTTCCTCGAAAGATGGGTACTCCATGAGCAATGAGCTGTGAAATAGCACCCATGTGCTGTTCTGTTTCTATCCTTCAAACACTGGCAAGGTTTTGACTTTCCTGAAGTCAGTAGGTATTTTATGAATGCCTTGAACGAGACGTACTCCATACTTTGGTATATCTAAGGATTTACATGCATTTTAAAACAAAAATTCAAAATAGAGAAAAGATGGGGTTCTTCCCATAAAGTATGTGAGCAATGTACCAAAGAAAGGAAAAGGCTCTTAGTCATTTTTTAATCACAGTAGGCTGCAGTCTTTTGCTCTGTGCCTTTTGGGTATTTGAATTGTTCTTGCCACCTCTTCTACAGGCGAACACAGCACTGCCTGCAAGTCATGATTAAAAGCTCTTCCTACGCTGCTTTGGAATTTAGCTTGATTAGGTTGGCAAGTAGATTTTAACTGTGTCTTTCTGTATGAGTGCACTTTTTTCCTTCAGCATAACTTGTATAACACTGAATTAGCTCATTCGGGATGGCAGATAATTGCAAGTGTTCAAATTAATGGCTCTTTGCCTGAGCTGCCCTAAGTGGCTCTGCAGCTACTGCGCTT
Source organism: Regulus satrapa (assembly GCA_013396955.1). Taxonomy (NCBI): domain Eukaryota; kingdom Metazoa; phylum Chordata; class Aves; order Passeriformes; family Regulidae; genus Regulus; species Regulus satrapa. The sequence goes on along the minus strand of VWZN01015366.1, from coordinate 382,503 downwards.
CCAAAATGAGAACTTAATTCTACCACTGAAAGGGATTTACAGAAGATTATTTGTATTTTCTGTACCTGAACTCTGTTTTCTGCAGGTTTGTGTGCTATTTTTCAGTGGCTGCCAGGTGGATCCATTTGATACTTGAGTGTCAGTGGGGACCAGCTTCTGTAATGTACCCAACAGTCTTTTGTTGGGAGGGTCATGTCTGTTGGTAACCTTTTCTTGAGTAAATTGGTTATATGATTGTGTGGAAAAAACTCAACCTTTTGTCATAGGTCTTGTTTTCTGCCTCTTCCTATGCCAAGCTAAGCCCCCTTTTTTTTTTCCCCATGCACAGGTTGCAAAAAGTGATGGGGTTTTTTTTAACTTCTTTCTTGCATACCAGGGGTGAGTTAGAGGTTTTGGGGTTGACTGGAGAAAGATTTCCTGTTGTTGATGGGAACTCGGGATTTCTTCGACACCTCCTGGCAGTCTGGGCTCCCGCCGAGCTGAGAGCCCAGGAGGATTGAGGCTGCTCAGGATTTCCAGGGTTTTTTTGATGTGGAGTTGCAAGCTGTTCTTTGGAATGAGTCACATACATCACTGAGAGTTTCTTGGCTATTCAGACTCTCTAACCAGTGCTGTGAATGAAGAAAGAGTAAATTTGGGCACACAGAACCTCAGGGAAGGAGAAGCTGGCTGGAGTGAGCTTTGCTTTGAGGAAATTCTCTACAAACCCTACTGCTCTAATTAATCTTCATGCAAGACCTCCGTAGCTCTTGAGGAGAGCAAAGTATTTATGGATTGAGTGCCTTCTGATGTGATAAGGTGTGACAGGATTATGTAGTTCTGTTTCTCTTCTGGGTTTTGACCTGAGAGTGTAAATGAGTACAAGATCCATGAAAAGCAATAATCTTCAATAGCAAAATCCGAGAGGTGGGAAATCCAATGCTCTAAAATCAAGGTGGGGGGAAGTAACAGTCTGTTTTGTGAGCTCTTGAACCCTCTAGTATCTTATACTGTGCCTTGGAATTATTTTTCTTTCCTAATGTTCCAGGCATGGGTTATTTCTGCAGGTTTTTCACAGCCTAGCTTATGTTTACTGTAAAGATTTCAGCACCATGATATTTTTGCAGTTTATACTTCAACTGGATATCTCGTCATGACCTTCTATGGGCTTAAGTCTTCATGAAAATTTTCTCTTTTGGGCTGAATTTTCTCTGTGTTGTGTCATCCCAGAAGTAATTTTTCAGTATGGAAAGCACAGACAAAATATTTCCTTGATGGCATTTGGAAAAAATACTCTTCCAGGCTTTTAAGAATATCTTTTGCTTGCCAGTGGCTGAAGTGTGGTTAGGGAGGGAAAATGTGTCATCCTTCACGTGGAAAAAGGAATTGTGCTAGGTTAAGAATTAGTTTAATACATTTAAAAAACATTTGCAAGGAGACTTTGAAGGCTGATGATTTTTAAGTATACCTCTTGGATGATTCTAATACATCACAGTCCATGTTGCAACACTAAATGCTCTATATGCAATATAATTAGGAATAATAGGAGTTCAGTTAGGAGTACATATATTTCTGTTGACACACACACACTTTTTTTAAAAAAAATTCTGTCACAGGAATCAGTTTATCTCTTGTTTTAGTGCATTCCAGAAGCCATTTGAGGTGCATGGCACCAGTCCTTCTGTTTCTGCTCCTCTTTTCTCGTGTCTCCCTTGTGCTTGGTACAGAGGAAAGGGGTGCTGGCGTTTCAGGGTAGAGGACAAACCCACTTGCATCCTTGGGCTGGGATTAATGTGGAGTTAATGATTAATGAACCTCCTTCTGTGCACTGCAGGTTGGAGGGAGGGCAGGGTTTGAGGAATCCCTGAGACAGGCAGGTTCCATTCTCATTCCTTGGTGTGTTCAGTGCCTGCCTTGGACTTTCTGCCCCCCAAGTGTGTTGATTGCATGACTCCTATGGACATTTACTTGTCTAAATTAGTTGAAAATACAGTTTTAAGAGTTCAGAAATACTGCACCAGTTGTGAATAGTGATCTGTGCTCTGTATTCTTTTATAGGCACATATAAGAAACATTGCAGTAGGTCTGTTAGCTCATGCAATTGGGAAGTTTCAACATAACATTTCAACATTTAGTTTCATTATTGCAGACTTTCTTTGAGACATGCTGAAAGGTTTTGACAATTTCAAACAAACTTTAAAAAAAAACCACCACAAAACAACTTACGTGAGTGCTTGTCTGAAATTAGAAGACTTTAGGGAGACAAGGTTAATTTCAAAGGTAAAATAACTAAAAACGAAGAAATCCCAAGTTCTTTTCTGCTCTGTGTAAGAAAAGAAATCTCTATTGCTTTAATCTTTAATTATTGGTTTTGATCACTGAACTGAAGTATATTTAGGTATACCAGTCTAACAGAAATCATCCTTGGGTAGATGCTTAAAAATACCAATTGGATTGCAAACTTGAACCATCAAAATGAAGCATCAATCCTTTCCAAGGACTACTAGTGATGTATTGCTGGGGTTTTATTTATTCAGTTATATCCAAGGTTGAAAAAAATAATAATTTTATCCACTGATTTAATGTAGGGTATAATATGATTCGTATTTTTTTGTTTTTGTTCTGGTCATGGGTTTGCATTTTTAAGACTAGACGGAAAAACTCTAGATAAATGTACGGTTTTAATTTTTTCTGGGATTTCCTTTTTCTTTTATTATTCTCTTGTGGTCAGTGCAAATGTTTGCAGCTGTGCACAGGATGTGTTTTGGCATGCTCAGGCTGTAGAGAGCAAGATGAGACAGGAGTTTATCTGTTGATACATTATTTTGGTAAATAAATTTTATCAATGGGTAAATCCACATTGTAATTCTTTACTTATATGTTATCTAGGTTTTCATTATTAGTACTTTTTTTTGTCGTGACTTGCCTCAGATACAGAACATTGTTTATCATCTGCAAAAGCTTTCACAATACAACTGCTTGCATGTTTACTGTCAGACTTCAGAATCTCTGTGATCCTGTTAAATGAGACCTGCTTTTTATATTAAACAAGATTTACTGCTGTGTTTTTGTCTGCAGCTGAGCGGGGCATTTTTTTTCTACAAGCCAACTGTTTTTAATCAGAGCCATCTTTTATTAGAAGCGTGGTGTAACCTGATAAATACGTAACCTGGTGCTTCAGTGCAAGCCTGCTCTTGATGGAAGCTGTTTGGTTACCTGCTGAAAGGCTGAGTGCTAAGGGTGCACAGGGCAGAGTGGGAGTGCTGGGACAATCCCTTGGGTGCTCCTGCCCTCCATCCCTGCTCTCCCAGGCCCTTCTGTTTATCCTGCCCTCTGTTCCAGACTGGTGGGATCGAGCCCACAACTCTTCTGTCAAAGCTGGAGCTCTCAAGTGCTGAAACTGTGTAAATAGCAAGCACAAAAGCCCAACTTTTTGTCCTTTTTACATTTTTTTTAATGTACAATAACTACAATTTTAGCCCCTTACTACATTTGCTTGAAGAAACTTCTAAGTCAAGTCAGGCTTTTTCTGCATCATAAGATGTAGATTTCAGCTGTTTAATTTCTTCAAGTGCAGGATTTTGTTTACTTGCAGGTTATATATGTCTTCATTCAATTGACCCTTTCTTGCTTTATAGTTGTGTATAATTAGTTTATTTTCTTGGGTTTTTTCTTCTTGGTAAATATCTGTGCAGTCATAGAATATTCTAAGTTGGAAAGGACCCACAAGGATAATTGAGTCCAACTCCTGATATTCAACTTATTTTGGGTAAATGATGTAGAAAGTTGCCAAATAAATCTCCCCCTCATACTAAATAACTTATACTGTTAAGTAATTATTCATGTAAGACTGCCAAACTTACGGGCATTCTTTCCTCATTATTTGGAAATACTGCATGGAGTAGGCAGGCTGTGAAGAAATGCTCAGAAAGCCTGGAGAAATGAAATATAAATTTATTTAAAAGCCTATCAGTATAGGTGAGTGCTGTGTGGGTGTGGTGTAACACAGAGGCACTGTTAAGACACTTGTTAAAATGAATTAGTCTAGAAGTCTCAAAGGAAGTAGTGAGTAGAAAGGGAGCGTTTTGCCTTTGCCAACACAAACTACTCTGCTCTCATTATACAGAGATAATATCCAAAACCGTCTGCTCTCCTTGCTTTGAGGAAAACACTGTCAAAGGATAGCTTTAACTTTTGTGTTAAAGTATGTACCAACGTTAGATATTAGAAACGGGTTTACAAATACAAATAAAATTGACAAAGACTACCACTTTAGGTGGTAGCATCACCAGGATGCCAGAATTTGGATTTTTGTAGTTAAAACCATTTAAGTATGGGCTGGTTTCAAGTCTACTTTTCATGGCTCTATTATGAGCCAGTCTTTTGAATATAAATTGATCTTACGCAACTTTTAGGAGAACTTTTCCAGAGTCAGCTTACTGATGTTATTTGTTTTTCTTTGGCTAGTTGATTTTTCAAGATTTGGTGGTAGTAAACATAAAGCACAATTGAAAGTTGTTGCTCTTCTCTTCTATCCAAATATTAGTAAAGCTAGAAGCAGCACACTGCAGTAGCTTCCTCTGTTCTCCAGACAGGTGTTAAAAATGTCATCTGGAGACCTGGATTACGTTACAGTGAATTTATTCTGAGTGCTGTGTAGCACAGCTGCTTTTGTCCCCCTTTTCCTCTTGGTCATTCTGGTCTGGCTCTGTGCAGCCATGTCTTTGTGGTTTTCAGTGCCCATTTTAGCTGGATTTTAGTAGCAAGCAGTAGAGTTGTCTGTGCTTTGAGCTGTAGAGGTAGCTGCTGGTAAAAAGCAGCACTGGATAAATGTCTACACAGAAATATAGATGGCTTTAAAGGTAAATCAACCTTTTTTAAAGGTGTTTTTTATCTATTTAGGAAATAAGCATTTGCTAGAAGCACTTCTTTCAAGCTGCTTTTGAGCTCATTTGTTAAATTGCACACCAATCTGCTTATGGTTTGTTTTACTCTGACGGTTTCAGTATGTGGCAGAGAAGTATTTGTTGCCAAGGCGAAGGTTCTTGCTTGAATGGGCTGATATTTTTTTGGGGAAATAGTGTAAAATAGTAGTTTCAAACGCACAGTAATGCAGTTAATTCCAGTGTCAAGCCTGTAGACTGTGAGATTAACATCTCTACTACCTAGAGGTCCCATGTCATTGAAATACTATATTCCCTTTTACCATCCCTTCACATGGGGTTTAAGAAGGTTCTCTTTACCTGAGAGTGTTTCCAGTCTTATGGGGTTTTTTCCATTTATAGAGCAAATTCTTTGGTTTCCACTATTGATTACTTAAAACACTTGTTGATCAGAAATGTTTTTAATTTTGACAGAAGCAGTTGCTGTTTAAAAATGCAGGCTAGTAATGTGTAAAAGGTAAACTATATCAGCTAAAGATGTAAAATATGAAAAACATGGCTAACTTCCAAATCTTGCTGTCTTATGTTTTATCAAGGACATTTAAAAAGAGATAGTAAACTAATTTATTAATACAAGTCCCATTTTCCTAATATAATCAGTCCTTCAGGGACTTCTGCTGCTGCTTAACCAATTTGCTCCTGATGCTAGAGCTGGGACCTTTTTTAAAGGGGCAAGACAGCTTTCCTCATTCACTGTAATTTTCTCATCATTTCTCTTTACCGGGATTTGAGAAGTAAATACTTCTAGGGTTTTCATTTTCATCTGGATGGAAGAACAATCCTGATACAAGAGGGATGGTAGGAGAAAAACAGCAAATAAAAGCATAAGGGCCTGTTCAGACTTTTCAGTCACATGAGGTTCTGTGTATGAGCACTAGGAATCCATCCACTGCTTGTAAAGGCAGCTGTTATCAGAAAACATCAGACAGTAAAAACATGGTATCTGTCTTATAATTCCTGTCTATGTAGAATTTCTTCAGCTGAAACAGGAAAGGATATTAAGCCCTTTTTGATAAAGTCTTTGACAGACCATGTGTAAGGAGATGGTATTGAAGAGTGGAGTCCCTTTCCGTTCTGTTTAAAAACCTTGGAGTTTTTGGCATGAGATTTGTTTCATGCCCTTTTGAATGTATTACCAGGTGCGTGTTCTCCTCAGAATCTCCACACTGAGCTTTTCTCTAGTGCCTTCTATACCCTGCTTACTTAATTAAAAGTTTTTGAGTTAAGGTAATTTAGGCAGCAGTGATCATGTGTTGAATGAGGAGTGTTGCAATCTTCTTGCTTTCTGTCTTTGGCCCTGGTTTCCTGGAGTCTTTTTCCACGTGGTTTCAGTAAAGGAATGCAAAGTCTAAGGACAGTTCATAAACACATGGGGAGAGGCTCTCAAGGGAAATGGGAGATTGGCTCCAGACCCATTTGCATGGAAGGGGATATGGAGCAGGCATCTCCTGCTGCCTGAGCAAGTGTGACACCTCGCAAAAAGGCAGTATCAGCTTACATTTAGGAATAAATGCATTTAATTCTGTAAAGCCTGATCTAATCACTGGATGTTAGACGTGCTTGGAGCATGACCAATTGGACGTGTCCTGCATAGGAGCTGAGGCGTGTTTGCGAAGGGAAACCTTGCTGGGCTTGATGTATACAGGCTGTGAGACACACCAAAGTGGAATTTTAGAAGTTACAGGTGCTGTCCAGGCTATCCCAGGTGCCTGGGAAGCCCATTGCATCTGCAGGGTGAGATACAGGCAAAGGATGTGTTGTATCTGGAGGGAAATCTTGCACAGAAGAGTTGTGGCTCAGGTGGTGAACAACAATTCAGAAACATCATGAAGAGAGCAGTTTGACAAACAAGAAGAAAAAAAAAATTCTTCTGAACAAAATGTCCTTGTTTTTCTAATGATACACCTTAAAGGTAGACCAGAAAGAGATCATTTTGAGTTCCTTCAGTTTTGGGTTTTTTACTCCTGCTCGCTTTACTTTTCCCACAGAAGAAAGTTCCTTTTTGTTTTGTTTGTTTTTCAAGTTGCCTTGTATCTTTCCAGTGGGACCAGCATTGCGGGTACATCTCACTTCTGTTTGCGTGTGCATTTAAATGTGTGACATTTGTTAGCCCAGGTCATTAGGAGTAGCTCGGGAATAGGCTGCAACCCAGATTTCCTCTAGGAGTTGGAGATCAGGTGATGCTTGTCCTCGAGTGCTCTTGCCTGCTTGTGCTCAGTTAACTCCTGCCTTTGTGTGGAGCTGTCAGAGAAACCACGCTCACAATTCGTGTTGGCCTCCCCCAGCTCTGTGGTGCTCCTGGAGGAGCTGGACAGCTGCATTGCCTGCGGAGCAGTTGTCCCCCCGTTCCTCACTTCCATTAGCATTGCAGTTGTGCTTTGCCTAGGGTGTCCAGCTGGGCAGAATGGCATTTGTGTGGGTAGGAAAGCAGTGGGGCAAAGGCACATTGTCACAGTTTGTGGTTTGCAGACGGAGGTTCTGCTAATGACATCCTCCTTAGAAATTCTTACCCTCAGCACTGTTTCCTTTTGGCTTTAAAACTGTCCGTGTGACTAATGCCCAAGTAACCTCACAGTGACATTGCTTTCGTGTCACAGCCTCAGAAACGTCTGTTCTAGGTGAGAGAGCACATGTAAGAAATCCCAACAGGGCTGGGGAGGTCCTTGTGGAAAGCCCTTTGGCAGTCCTGGCAGAGAGCTCTTGGGCAGGGAGTGCAGAGCTGCCTGCAGTTCCAGGATGTGAGTTTTTGAGGGTGATGATCACATGCTGAGGGTATTTCTCCACTGACAGGTGAGATAGGGGTTAGTAGAGTTAACACAGAAGGAACATTCATTAGCTGCTTTCCCAAACCTGTTTGTGCTATGAATGTCCACTACAAAAATAGCGTGTTCTGTTTATCACATATCTGTGTGGACTGGAGTGGTATTGCCTTTTGGAGAAGGTTTTACAGGGAATTCACTGGGGAATATCAGCACTATAAATATATATATATGTGCTGAGAGTGTGGGAGGGGGTGTATATATGTATGGTTCTCCTTGTACAGTACAGGCATGCACACATGTATAGAGACTTCATACTCTGGATACTCTGTAGCTGATTTTCTGAACTAAAGCTAAAGGCCATGATTATCCGACAAAATTTTTGTCTGATTGTTTCTTAGGGTTTTTCCCTTTTTAAAAAATGAGCTAGTAGGCCTACAGAAACACCTCAGGGAGCTGAACATAGAGAAATAAAGGAAAACACCCGAACAATCAAGGCTTTCGCCTTTGGGATTTTGTGAATCAGTTCTGTGTTACAGATTTTAATAGAAATCAGCTTATACCGTTACACTCCTCTGTGCAGTGCCTTGTGCTCTTAATGCTCAATGCCCCAAATTCCATGTGGGAAAGCTGAGCCCATGTTTTATTAATGGGGTGTGCCCGCCTGTCTCCATTCAAGTCCCTTCTGCCATTCTTCAATTCTGGGTAGCAAGACCAGGGTGATTTATGGAAAATCCAGTATTCGTACAGACTTATGATATCTCTACTATCAAGATTCTTTTTCTGCAGCAGCAGTAGTTCCTGCCCTGCAGAAAGTGGGGTGTGCCTCGTTGCCCTGTGAATCACTCATTAGTCAGACACACATTGCCATGGATGAGCTCCCTGTGGAAACTGTGTACTTGTGGAACCCGGATTGGTATCCTTCTTTTCATGTGATTTGAATATTTACTTCAAGTGACAGTGATAGATCTCTCAGTCTGAATAAAGCCTCGTTTCTGCAAAAGTTAATTTGTAAAGAATCCCACAATGACTAGATAGTGTCTTTGGAGAATTGAAGATTTTTATTGACTTTCATTCAGTTTTACCTTAGCTTTTTGCCTCACCTCTGACATATTTAAACTCCATTTTAACTCAAGAGTATCTCTATATACGTTTAGTTTTGAAAATCAGGTTTAGTGTTTATAATGTCCCTTGCTATGCTGTGAGCCTGAGGCCCCCAGGGGAGCAGGGAGTCCATCCCTGTCCTGTGTGCCAGCAGTGCTGGACTTCTAGGTGTGCAAGGAAGTCATCTTGTACATGAGAGATGTGAAGTGTTGTGTAGGACACCGCACAGGAGACTTGCTGATAAAATGCTCTAATATTCAGAGTCCAAAAGTCAAGGAGGTTTCTTTCCCCCTTTCTTTTCTTCGAAGCCTGAAAACGCACTACTTTTTTTTTTTCTCCCTGAGTCAGTACCCTTCTTGCTGAGTAGGTCATAGTATTTTTATATATGCTGATTTTATGTCTGAATATGCTCTTTTTTTATGTAAAATGCATCTTTCATGAGTTTATTTTTCTTTCAGTCTCGCTGGCTGTGTGTGTGTGCTGGGCAAATTCCCACCCACAAGCAACTGAGCTGCCAGTTACCTGCAACAGTTCAGCTTTTGCTTTCTTTGAAATACTGAGTTTAATAATCAAAGAGTTTTAACTGTTAAAAACCCTTCTAATCTAGTTGTAGGTTTATGCAGCATTCAGGCTCCAAAGTTCTTGTGTAGATTTAGCTTTAAAATCTACAGGCCACAGTTCTGGTTTGCAGGGGAAGGTAGGGTGAGTCAGTATTTGCTGGTTTTCTTAGTAATCGTGGCACTAAAAGCCTCTTAAAACACTATAAATGCAGTTGAACAGTTTTGCTCTGCATGATAGGTTAAAAAAGCACCAGTTTGTGGCATTCTTGATATTTCTTTTGGGAAGTAGATCTTCAAGAAGGAAATCAAATTTCATTGAGCAAAATCCAAGTTGTGGGTCCTGAGATAAGAAACATATAGTATTGAACGCTGATGTCCTCATGCGGTGTGAAGTTCGTTCTGATAGTTAGTTTCTTTTTTCATTATTATCTTTTGCCTGCGAAGTTTTCTTTGTCAAGAACCATTCCTGTTGATTGGTATGGAGTCAAGTTTCTGTGCATGGTTCCTTTCAACTCTTACGGTGTGTTTACAAACCCCATCGGGTTTACAGCTTTGAAAATGCATCTCCTACAGAGCGTTTGTGGTGTTAGATGCAGTCCTGTGCCGAGCACTTGGTTATTCCCAGGTTATTCCCACCTTGCCTCTGAGGATCTGTGTCTCTTGGCTGCTGGTAGGAGCTGTGTAGGTGCTGGGAGAGGCCTGGCAGCCAGACTGCTGTGCCAGCCCGGGCAGCCCAGCCTCCTGCCGTGGTACTGCCCTGAATTCATGGCTTGCTCGAGTTCCTGCTGCCTTACACCTCCCGAGATCTCCCAGGTTTACCTCAGGGCGCTGAGGGCTGTAGGTGCTGCTACAGTTAGTGCAGCTGCCTGACTGTACAGAGCACATGAGGACTTTGTCGCTGTTAAAAACCTGTGGGGGTAAACTCTTAACTCCTAAGCTTAGAGCTGTGTGTTTCGGTCTGCATGGTTTAGAATTTGCCTGTGCTGCTTTGGTGGCTACGTTTCTAGCAGCTGGTTTTGGTACCCTGAGTTTTTGTAAGTTATTTTTCAGGAGTACTTTGTTAATTTCTTCAGTTTTCTTCCATGTGAAAATGAAGATAACGTGTATCACATTCTGGAGACTGCGTGAAGGCATGTAGTTATATTCCCCTTGCTTTCTTTACTCTTACTGGACTCATTTTGACACTGTTTTCCATTTGCGAAGTAGAATGGCTTTTCTTTCCTAGGACTTGTCATTATCAGCTGCTTGTGACATGAGGAGGACCAGCCCTGCCTCATGCCCAGCTGGCAATCCACGGGCAGGGCAGCTTTTCCCCCCTGTAGTTAGGAATTACAAAAACACTTTTCCCACTAGCATTAGCTATATGAAAATATTTCTATGGAGAGGATAGCTGCCAAGCAGGGAGGAACTGCTCTGACAAAGTTACACTCCTGAACTCTGAGAGATTGAACCACATGCTTTGTGTTCCTTAGTAAAATGTTAGAGTAGAAGTTAGCAGTGATCTGTGGCAGGGAGCATTGTTTCATACTTCAAAAGAGAGAAATTCATAGTTTGCCTTAGGTTTTTTTGTTTGTTTATTTTTATAGAAAAGTCAGTGTGATGTCCTTCTGATATGGGAAGAGGGGTCTGTTTATTAAAAAAAGGAGATATCTTTGTTATTTGTGGCATTAAATATTAAACCAAATCTTTTTTATCTCACCAGGTATACAAAGCTCGGATATGCGGGTAACACTGAACCCCAGTTCATTATCCCTTCATGTAAGTATTTGTTACTTGTGTATCAATGCTGAAGTTACTCTTGGAGTTTGTGTAACATGCCATAAAAAACCCAAAAAAACCCCAACACTAAAAGAGAATTAGTTGACCTCCGAGTGAGTGGCTTTTTTGGCTTGTTACAGATACTCAGTTTAGGAAGATACATTCATTAAAAAAGGATATTAATACTTGAAGCTGATTATTTTGGACATTGAAATAATGTAAAATTCCAGTAGCATGGCTACATTTACTTTTCAGGAGGTTTTTTCCTGTTTAGTGGTTTATCTGGTAAAATGTTGAGTTGATTATAACCGGAAAAAAAATTAAATTGTATAATTAATATCTCTAGGGTTTAAAATGTTCCACTTGCCTGGAAGTTGTCAGTATCACAGCTATGTTAATTTACTGTGTTTTGCGAATACAGCAAGAAACCATGTCAGTTTTTTTTTCCCCCCACGTAGAATAGGTTATTTATTTGCTCCCTGGCTCCTGAAGTGCTTCTCCCACTCTGAGATACAGCTCTACTGCAGAGTGAAGCTCACTCAGCTTCCCTTAGAAATGCTTCACCTTTTGACCTCCTCCACCACTTGGCAGTTCCTCATTGTTCAGCTGTGCCAAAGTAATCACGGATTACATCCTGGTGAAAAGGAATAATTAGCACACCCAGTTTTCCTTGTAAATACAACAGGAAGAGAGCTGGAACTAATAGTGCTTCAGCACAGTCACTGGAAAACAGGACTTGGAAATTCAGGCTTTGTGTTAATTTTTCTAGGAAATGTACTTCAAAAAGTAATTTTCATGGAAAGATGAGGCTAATTCACTTCTATGAGAACAGGAGAATGCATTCAGAGAATCCATTCCATCTCTTCTGTTTTGGCTTCTAATAGGTATCTCTTAGATTATTTGGTTTTCCAAATTAACTTCATTAGTAATGTCATATGAAGCTCATTACAGTTTTGCTTTTCACACAAAAACTAGTTTAACATTAGATATAAGAAGTTTCTAGACATTGAAAAAAGCCTTGCAGTGCTCTTTAAACTTCGTAGCACATGTTAAAGTATAAATGGGCAAGTGGTTATTTAATTTTAGATACTTAGACTTTACATACTTTTTCTACATCTTTAGGTTTGATTATTTAATTTGAAGGTCAATTTCTTGTTCCAAAAAAGAAGAAATATCATGGTATTTTAAACACTGGGAATGAAATGACCTGTCAGATCATTAAGGAGGGAAATTTATCCAGCAGGGATGCTATTAAAGTAGAAAAGAAGGTGGGAAATTAGATGGTTTTTGGACTGCCTTTTGGTATAGTGTGGCGTATGGAAAAAAAGGATGCTCAGTCTAGATACTCCTGCAGCTGAAATGACCCTTGACTGCAATTCCCTCAATAAAAAAGGCATTTTTCTCATTTGTGCTGCAATCCAGGCTAGATAATTACAGTAACAGCATGAGTTTGTGTTAATCCTCTGCCTCGAATTAAATAAAATAGCACTGCGTTAATCCACATTAGAAAACAAAAATAGAGAACAGCAGTACCTAGTTTCAAAGTAAAATGTTACAAAAAAGCACTTTGGTGTCTATAATATCCTTAATATTATTCCTGGTGGAAAAATGATTTGGTTTCTCCTTGCACTTCCAACAGTGGCATTTTATCAGTTTGATTCTCCAAAATTGATGTTTGCTGTTAAACAGGTTTGAACAGCATTCCTTGTGCTTTGTTCACATATAGCTTATCTTATTCACTCCTGCTCTTAACAAGTGTTTATCTCCTTATGATGTGTTCTTGATTTTTATTCTGACTATGCTTCTGTAGAGATGATAAATGCTTACATGAAAATTGAAGTAAATGAGAATATATTGGGCAATTTTTTGATGCAGCTTGGGTTCACTGCTTTCTTCCCTGACTACTCTTTAGATCTTAGATCATTAATTGTGCTTGATTTTTATTCATTTAAGCAGGGTTTTCCTGCTGTTTGTTAAAATGGGACTCACCTATCCATTATTCCCTTGATTTTTCATTATTTCAGTTTATCTGTGATAGCTGATGGTCTTTTCTTCTAAAATAATAAAAAAGACTTGGGTAATGGTTCAGCACAAAAAATTGATTCAGTAAAAGGATGTTCTCTTTTTTTTTCTTCTCCTGAAAGCTCTCAATTCTTGTGCCAAGCAAACCAAAGGCAACTGCTCTGAGTATTGCTGGGGTGCTGCCAGTCCTCAGGCACCGCAGCTGAGGTTTCAGCAACATTTATTTTCGTGTTTGTATTTGCAGGATATGATTCTTGATTCAGGTTGTTTGCTCTGAATTTCTGCCTTTCAAACACAGGGCTGAACAAACTGGCCTTGAGGGGTAGCAAAATATTTGAGACCTCCCATCTCGTTTTGGGCTTGTAACAGGGTGAAGCCAGTTGGGCTTGAAAGTTGGTATAATCCTGGGGCAAGCGGTGGATTTTACTTGGAAGTTCTTGAGGATAACATACATCTGGACAGCAGAGTTCCCCATGGTGTGTGAGCTCCCTGAGGATGACCTGACAATATTTGTCAGGGTTCCTCTCTCAACTTGCAAGGAGCACCTGCCTTGCGACATTTCCTTGCCTGTGACTTCAGCTTCTGCTGCCCATCTGGCCCCTCCTCTTTGGCTTCCTCCAGCCTTCTGCTTCCTCTCTGCTCTCCTGTAACCAGCTACAGAAGTTGCAGGATGATTCAGTTTTCTTCCTGAAGAGCTCAAAATAATGACTTCTGTTCCATCCTGTTCAGTCTTTCACAACATTCAGCTTCTTGGTTCCTCTGGCTCTGCCTTGTGTTGCTCTGCGTGGGAAGGGAAGGATGGGGAGGATCAATGAACTCGGGGTGCTTTACCCCTTAGCAAGCTGCTGATCTCCAAACCCTGTAGTTGTGCTGCTGGGCTTGAGACTGCAGCTGTTTTCATAATCTCTTTTAAGCTTAGTTGTGAGGAAACGTAACTCCTTGCTGAAGGTGAGAACTAGAAAATTACTCCTGCCATTGAAAAGGCTTTTGGAGCACAGCCTTAGAACAGCTGAGGCTGGTATTAATGCTGCTTGTAGATATGAATTTCCTCATCTGTGTAAGGGACTGTGTTCAAAGGCAATTAGGCTAGAAAAAATACTGTAGATACAGCTGGTGCTGCAACCCTGCTAGCAGGGGAATGGTTCTCTTTAAAAGAATAACAACACTAATAATAATACTTAACGTTGTTATTGTTATTATTGGAGTGTGCAGAAAATTAGCACATTTGTTGAATAAAATGAGGTCTGTAGGGACATCCTGTTTTAGTGTTTCCGTGTATATTTTATCTTGCTGATTGCATGTCAAGTGTTTGACAATTAAATTTGTATTTAAGTTTGTTACTGTGTTACTTTTGAAGTCCTTGCCATGCTTACCCCATGACTGGAAGTCAAATGATCTGTGTTCTGTGTAGTTTTTCTGAGTTCTGCTTGAAACAAAGGCAGATTGTGATTAGAGCGTGTCTGTTTTCTCAGTGTAAGGGGTTTTTTTGGTGCAGGGTGTGTGCCCTACAGTAATGTTTGTGTTCTCTGTTGAAGGTATTGCTATCAAAGAGTCGGCAAAAGTGGTCGATCAAGCACAAAGGAGGGTTTTGAAAGGTGTGGATGACTTAGACTTCTTCATTGGGGACGAAGCAATAGAAAAACCAACTTATGCAACCAAGGTATTAAGAAAAAAAAATCTTGAAAATAGTTTTTCAATACTGTTTAGCAAGCATTTGTGAGTACAGTAAATAAATGTTAAGAATGCTTAACTTAAATCTTATTTATTCTGTTTAAATAGAAAATAAGTTTTGGTATTAGCTTTGTTGATCTTGGGGAGCCTGTGGGAATTTGCAAAACAGTGTGAATATTTTTGTTTTTTGTTTTTTCTTTTTTTGAAAATTAAAGGAGGCTGAGAGGGTGATAAGTGGAAATGCCACGTTCTCTAGTTATTTGGCAACTTCTATCAGCAGCATCAGAGTGGGACACTGGGCTGGGGGGACTTTTGGTTTATCCCAGTGCCATCATTCTGCTGTCCTGAGAAAAATGTAATGTGTTGTCCCTGCTACCCAAGGTTGGAATCAGAATTTTGAATAGCTGTCACATGGGACACCTATGGGAAAATCTATGGGAATAGGGGAAGCCTGAATTGAGGAGTTTTGCCTGTGTGGATCATGTACTTTTACTGCAGTTGAAAACAGAATTTTTTGTTTGCTTTGGGTTTTTTTTTTTGTTTCTTTTTTTCCCTTTTGTTTCCAATTATAACTTGGTATTTTTCTCAAACAGTGGCCTATCCGCCATGGTATAGTTGAAGACTGGGACTTGATGGAGAGGTTTATGGAACAAGTAATCTTTAAGTATTTAAGGGCAGAACCTGAGGACCATTATTTTCTTTTGGTAGGTAAATTTATGCCCTGCTTAAGAAATTCCATATGATGAATAACAATGTGCTGATCTATGTAAATTCTCAAATATAAATATGCATATTTTGAAAGCAAAAGTAAATAAATCACCTGGAGCTTTCTTGACCTGCCTTATGCCATTCAGGTTCTTTTAATTTTCTAAAAATGCCAGTGGGTCTGAACTGCAAACATTTTTCTGTTCTCTTTTCATTTCCCTCCAAACTGTCTGATTCATCGCTTTCTTATTTTCCTTCTCCACTGAATTCAATCATCTCAAGTTTATATGTTTGAGATAAAAAACAAGCTTGTGTTTTGACTTTACATAATTGCAATTATTTTGTTTTTGCAGTACTGCCGTCTGGATGAAGTATCTAGAGAGTAAATTTCTGTCTTTTATTTTCTGTGAAACTGGAAGGGTTGATTGTCATATTTGGGCTAGTTAGATCTCAGTTAAGGTCAATGTTATTCTGAAGCATCTGCTATTCTTTAGTATTTTATTTAGGACCATTGAAATAGGCAATTTGGTTTAGTGTGTTATTTATAGACCACCTTTGGAATTAGAGGTGTTTGCCATAACTGTTTAAATGCCTTCATCTTCTTGAAGCAATAATTAGGTCCAGTTGCTCAAGGCTGTGTCCAGCCCAGCTGTGAATATCTCCGGGGATCAAAATGCCATAACAACCCCAGGCCCCTTTTCAATATTTGACCATGATTAAGTCACCTTTTTCCCCTCTTCATACCTACTTAGGATTCCCTAAGTTGAGTTTTGTGTCCCTGGCCCCTTGTCCCAACACCTTTGTGAGGAATCTGACTCCCTCCTCTTTTTACCTTCCTGTTACACAGTTGCTGCAATAGAAGAGTGATATTTTCTTTTCTCAAGTATTCCCTAGCACTATCCAAAATGCTCCTTCAGAGCAGAGCCTTGAGTATGTTTGATATTCCAATGAAAGCTATAGCACATTATTATGGTTATGTTTTATTGTTGTTCAGCTTCTCTTACTTGAGCACATTTCTACAGCTGAGCATATCAACTTGTGTTACAGTGGCTGCCCTCTGAAAGAAAACAGCTCTTTTCCCTGCGGAATCTAAAAAATGTCATTCTTTAAATGTGCTAAACTTTAAATGTGCTATCCTTTGGCATGTTTTGATAGTCCTTCTGACTTTCAAGTAAATCAAAAGTTGTAATGAGCTAACCAACCCACAAAAGGGGTCTTTGATGTAAGGTCTTAAGCAGTAACTGATGTAGTTTTTATTGCACTTTTGTTTTTCTTTATTTTAATGCAATTTGCATAAATTCTTACAAGCACCCTTCTGTTCATTACTATTTTTACATGCTATTGTTGTTGAGTGACTCATTTTAACAAAACTTAGGAGTTGGTAGTTTGTTTTGTTGGGTTTTTTTTTAAGTCAAATATTTGGTTTGAATGTAAATGAAACTCATGGTTTGTTGGTTTGTTTGTTCTTTTGGTTTTTTTTTGGTTTTTTTTTTTTTTAATCTCACAGACTGAGCCTCCATTAAATACTCCAGAAAACAGAGAATATACTGCTGAAATCATGTTTGAATCTTTCAATGTTCCAGGGCTATATATTGCTGTCCAGGTAAGAGCAGGGCTGTTGAAAGTCAGAGCTGCAGTGTTTCTCTGTTTGCTAAAACTAATATCACAGTGGAAAAAAAAAACCCGTGTGAGTGGTGTTTGGAATAGTTTGTGTCCTTCTGGTTGGCAGTTCCAGCACTGCATGTTTGACATGCTTTGACTCTGTGGGTGGTTACTGGATACTGTTCCTCTGTTACCTCTACAGGCTTCTGAGCGGTAGAGCACGATAACTGTTGCATCATAAATAAATAATAAAACCACACCACTCACAATTATTTTATTAATCCAAGAGCTAAATCCCTTTCAGTATGAAGTAACAGAAAACTATGTTTGAGCATGGCTGAAAAAGCATCAGGCGAGTGTCAAAAATGACATTTGTGCAGCCTCTTTTTTCTAAGCCATTGTGTAGACATATATAATACTATTAAATCAGATTCCATGCTGTAAATTACTATGGGGGTGTCAGTCTGTCCTTGGGGAGGGGTGGTGGGAGGTGAGGTCTGCAGGCAGATGTTTTACTAACATCTGATTTTTGGTGTGGTTTTCTTCCCAAGGCTGTCCTTGCCTTAGCTGCCTCGTGGACGTCAAGACAAGTAGGAGAGAGAACACTGACTGGCACAGTTATAGACAGTGGAGATGGTGTCACTCATGTTATTCCTGTGGTAAGTGTGCCTCAAAGCTCCACAGCAGCTTCAGTGGAGAACAATTTGTGCTCCAAGTTCTCTGAAGTGTACACCTACACGCACTCAAGTATAGATAGGAGTCTTCAAAAACATCAGATAATTCCCAGGGCTGTGGGTGTGAATTTTGGTTCATTTTGTAGTACAGAAACTCCTGAAGAGCTTCTCTGTAACCCTGAGTTTGGAAGGGCTAATTGTCTTTCAGTGACTTACCTGAAAAAGTGAATTGCCAAGGCCATGCTTAAGTGATGGGTGAAATTGCTTTAGCACATTTCCATTTTGGTTTGCTGGTTAGAGTCAATAGGCTCTTTACAGTACAAAAAGTTTGACTTTTTGTTTTCATTTAGCTCAGTCCATTTATATATAAAGTAGAAATACTACAAAATACTAGAGGGTAGATGAAGTATTGCTTGTCGTTTTTCTCCCTCTGTTCCCAGTATTTAGTAGTGCTTCAGCCATATAAGCAAAGCCAAAGTTGCAGCTTGACTGGAAGAAAACAACCCCAGGGTTTGGTTAGTGTTGAATATCTGTTCTAATACCTAGAGTTGCTAAAGCAGAAACTTGGAGGATTGTGTGATGTTTTATTAAATAATGAACATGTAGAGCTGTAGTAATTTACCTTGCTGTCTCATAATTGCCCTTTTCCCCTGGGGGAGTTAAATTCATGTCTGTGTACCAGATACATTTGTATTTTCAAAATGAAGTTAGATTACAGTTTTTAAGACAAAAATCTGTAAAAGGCTTTATTGGGACACAGTGAAATCAATTTTTAAGAAACAGTAGCATTGGTGCGGTCAAACATACACCATCATGTAGCAATTTCTTATTAATTTTGGTGGAATATAGTGGGTAAATCTTTGTTCAGATTATTCATCCAAGTTAGTGTATTTTAAATAAGACTTAGGAAACAATTGACACCTCAGACCTTCTATAGGTAAACTTTTAAAATTGTACTTAGTTCAAATTACTGTTTAAAAGAGTTGAACTTTTCCTGATGTGTGGGTTTGGAGTGTTTTTAATTGAAATAAGAGTAGGTATTCTGCATCACTTAAAACATTAACCTCCTTTGCAGAATGTAATTTACTTTGGAAATTTTTAAACATGTTGAACAAATTGTCAACAATATTCTACCACTTCTATAATAAAGTAGGTAAAAAGAAACTAACACTTATCTCTGTTGTGAACCTAACAGTAGTGGTAAATTATTTTTCTATGATATTGTGTTCTGTGGCAGTAAGACATTTCTGTGTGAACATAAGATATGTGTATGTAGGAAAACTTAAACATTTTATGAGTGTGGTATCTGGGTTCCTCTGTTTGGATTTAGCAGGTCTGGTAGGGTTGTGACCTTGCACACTTGGCTTCTTTGTTTAGACCAGACATTTAAAATGCATTGATGCTGCTCCCCAGGATGAGTGTAACTTGGAAGAGCAAGTTGATGGATGAGGATGGGCCAGTCTGATGTTCTGAGCAGTCTCAATTAATGTGCTGAAATGATGCATTTTCTCCCTGCTTTCAGAAAATTAATTTTGGTTCATGTGGATTGTAACGTCTTACATCAGTGGCTGTGACTGCAGGGCCACATCAGTTATTCTAAAATAATATTTCACGAAAAAAGGTTCCTTGACCTTTTTGGTAAGAGTAACCTCATTTTGAAGAGAAAATAAAGGCCGAGGAATAGTGAGTATAGTGATTTGTCTGCCTTATGTACTAGTGACCTTTCTGTTCCTTCTAACCTTGTAAGAATTACAAAGCAATGCCATGCAAAGTAAAGTAAGGCTGTACTGTGAAGAATTGGATTTGTGGTAATTAAATGAGGCAGTCTTTAAGGGCTTTAGCCTCAGAATCACAGGTAGTGGGTAGGAGTTTAGACTCCATGCCTTTCTCTCTCCCTCTGAGCTTTGGTGAGTGTAGTTCTTCTCAGTATCTTGTCCCCATTGATTTTGTTGACAGGCTGAAGGGTACGTGATTGGCAGCTGTATCAAACACATTCCAATTGCTGGGAGAGATATCACATACTTCATTCAGCAGTTGCTGAGGGAGAGAGAAGTAGGAATTCCTCCTGAGCAGTCCTTGGAAACAGCTAAAGCAGTGAAGGTAATGTGAATGTTGCATCTTAAGGTTATTTTATATCACAACATGGTATCTGGCTTTAAAGTACAAGAATATCTGAAAGTATTTGTACTCCTGAGTAATAGGGCTCTGATTTTAAGTAATATAAAAATGTCTCAATAATGTAATAACATGAAATAGCTTAAGCTCAGTGTTTATAATTGGGTTATATTCACTCAGTCTGGCCTGGAATTTCACCCTTCACCTGTTGTCTTTCCTTTCTCTTCCCCTCCATTATCATTATTGTTGTTATTATCTCGTTGCTATTATTATTGTAATGTTCTGTAGGAAATACTGTTGGCTGGATGTGTCATATAAAGAGCTGTAATTGCTCTTATATTCTTTCTGAATATTAATGTGTTCTTTTTTGTAATACACATTACATAGAGAACAAAGCTGTTCTGAAAGACGTTTAGCTTAAAGTACACTTAAATTTGGTTTCTCTGGCAGTTCTTCAATGTATTTCAGAATTAATTTCTCACAGCCATCGAAATTTAGAGGAAAAGCAGAAGAAAAGTAATTTAGCTCAGCAAGAGCCTTTAGTGCTGCACAAAAATGATCTGTAGTAGCAGAGCCATTATCTACTTGTGTACAGTAAATGTCAGTTCAGCTGTTTTGAGGCCTATTCTTTATCTGCCAATTTAACACTTACTCTTAAAAGTTGAAATTACTGCACTTTTTGAAATTTCTTACCGGTTTTCTATACTTTAAATCTCACTCTCTCTATTCCATTTTCAGGAGCGCTTTAGTTATGTTTGCCCTGACTTAGTAAAAGAATTTAATAAGTATGACACAGATGGTACAAAGTGGATTAAACAATATACTGGAATTAATGCTATCTCAAAGAAAGAATTTACCATTGATGTTGGTTATGAGAGATTCCTGGGGCCAGAGATTTTCTTCCATCCTGAGGTAAGTTGATTTGACTTGTCAATACTTTCTGGTTGGAAAGCATTTTAGATGATAGCATAGAAATCCTATTTGTGAAATTGTCAAGTAGTTATCCCGACTTATATTTCTTCTTACTTGTAAAATAGATACCAGCTATTGTTGCAAGTCAGCATGGTTTGATTCTTGATTGCTACTAATTTTTATGCAAATCTGGGTTAATACACACAGTGGAAATAAATGGCAGCAAAAAATATTCAGCAACTGTTTCCATTATTAGTTTTCATTACCTTTCTAGTATAATAGAATGGTTCTTTGCTTTATTTTGTTCCTCTTTTTTTCCTTTGCAATATGTGGTCCTCCTCAGTGACTTGATTTTATTCCTGATTGCAGTTTGCTAATCCTGACTTTACGCAACCCATCTCAGAAGTAGTAGATGAAGTTATTCAGAATTGTCCCATTGATGTTAGGCGTCCTCTATATAAGGTCAGTAGCTATAATGCCTTTTTTTTAATATATGAATTTTAGAAGAATTGTGATTTTTTTAAAAAAATCAAGGTACATATTTTAAACTCTTAAAAAACAAAACCAAATGAGCAAAATTAACCATTTTTCTAGAAACAGATCTGGTATGCAGAAGGCTTCATTGTTCACATAGACATTTTCAGAATGCGGTTTTTCATTAGAGAAACAAAAAACTGAGCAGAAGTGGTGAGATGTAATAAGATATAAATGGATTTTAAAGCACAACCAATTGTAATGTGACAAACTCTTTGTGAGTCCATGTTGTATCATATTTATGTGTTAGATAATTTACAGTAAAAGCAGCCTGCTTAACTGTAGCTTTAAAAAATGTATTTAGATATTTAGGAACTGGGCAAAGTTGTAGACGTGCATTTTGAGATGTGGTTAACAAATTTTCTTATTCAAAACAGAATATTGTCCTCTCTGGAGGCTCAACCATGTTCAGGGACTTCGGTCGCCGTTTACAGCGAGACTTGAAAAGGACTGTTGATGCCAGGCTGAAACTTAGTGAAGAACTTAGTGGGGGCAGACTGAAGGTTGGTTCATGCAGCTCACACACTAAACAAACATCTGTTACCTGGGAAATGTGCAAATGACATCTCCCAAGGATCGTGGTCTTTGTTGAAATGTCTTTACCTTATTTGAAGTCCTTGTAGAGGCTTTTCAGAGATTCATCCATTACACTGATCACATACCAGCACTTGGCCACTCCAGCTGTCTTTGTGCTTGGTGTTTATTGATCAGTTGCAATTCATTGTGCTCAGTCTTTTGAGCTTGAAGATAAGAGAAATGAATCAGCCACCAGGAGAGTCAGGAGCTCTCATGTCCTGTGAGGAATGAGAGCTTTGATTAGAGAAGGGGGAAGGCTTTGGGACTCCTGATAGTGCCTCAGTGCTTGTGGGGAGACTACTGATTTTTGAGGTTCACCTGGGTAAAACCCTGAATTTCTTCCTCTGGCTTTATAGCTTACCCTGCCATGAGCAGGAGGCCAAACCAGAGACGTGATGTGGTCCCTTCCCACCTCAATTATCTTAAGATCCTATGAGTGACTTCATGGTTTTACTAAATTGCATGATCCTTAATTTGTGCTCTCTCCACCTCAGACCTCTAACCTAACTGTTGCATCTTTCTGTTGTCTCTGCATAAATAAAAGACCAGCAGAAGAAAAAAAAAATTGTGTTTTTTCCTTCCAAAGCAAAATTGCTTTTTCCTTTTTTTTTTTTTCCTAGTAGCAGTCCAGCTAGATGAGCTCAAACAATCCTTTAAAGCCCTAGCAGAGCTTTATCATATGCCAGGTAGACAACTCTGAAATATCAGTCATACACAGTTCTCTGGCCCAAGAAACATAATTTAGTCTCTAGTTGTTTTACTAAACTTGCATCACTTCGTAAGGAAGCAGAATCTGAGTGAGGAAATTGGATGTGGTTCTTCTTCTCTACTAAGTGCCAGGCATGGCAAAGAATCACTGGCTGGAGTTTTGCAAATGTGTTACAGAACATTTTTAGATACTGTTTCAAATTTCAGCAGTTGGGCTGGGATAAATAAATAAACTGTTATGTACACTGGCAGTTTTGATTGGCACCAGTAAGGAATAGGCTGTGTACCTATGGGGGGAAAGGGAATGGCTGATTCCAGTGAGTGCTGTAGTTCAGAAAAGCATGACTGACTGCACTGATCCTGGATAAAATTTCAAGCTGCAGTTGATGCTTTGTCAGAATAACCACATGAAACTTGAATATTGGCTTCCTAAAGCATGGTTTTTTGAAAAGTTTAGGTAGTATATGGATCAGTGCTTATAAATGCATAAATAAATAGTCCATAGAGAAGTTAGAACATCATGTGAAAAACATGTGTGTGAATGGAAGTGTCTCTGTCTGATAAAGCAGGTAACTTGATCTATAAGCAGGAGCTGTTTCTTACACTTCATTTTACAAGGGAAGTCCAATGCCATAAATGTAAATTTACATGCACAGCATTTATGAAAGCACTAATTTGTGAAAAGTAAGCTTGGTATATACGCTCCTTTAAAACTAGATCTGTTTTTTACCAGCAGGAGTGACTTTTAATGCGTTGCTTTTCTCTCCTCTTCTCTGCAGCCGAAGCCCATTGATGTCCAAGTCATTACACACCATATGCAGAGATATGCAGTCTGGTTTGGAGGATCAATGCTGGCTTCCACAGTGAGTTTAGCTGTAAAGCTTGAGCGTGTTTGAGCCATTCTGAGTGTGCTCTCATCTCACATTCATTGTATGTTAAATGTGGTTGGGGAATTTCTGATAGACTTCAGGTGGTAAATGTACTTTCCCTGTTTTTGCATTAGACTTTAAAGACTTGGAGGAGCAAGTGAAAGCTGAATTAAAGCTTTGTGTGAGTTGTTAAATAAGTGCATTTTAGTTTTGTGGCAGAATATATTCTTTGCATTGGTGTTTAGCCATGTGTGCTGTAAGCTAATTTTAGGATTTCTGTGCTATCTTTGGTCTTTTCCCACTGGCTACGTAAAGGTTAATACTGTTAAATTTAGGTGTATATACCATACACTAATGTTCTTTTCCTTCCCTTTACAGCCTGAATTCTACCAAGTATGCCATACCAAAAAAGATTATGAAGAGATTGGCCCTAGCATCTGTCGTCACAACCCTGTGTTTGGAGTCATGTCTTAAAGCTGACCCTGCAGGGGTCAGGGATGGGGAAGTGGGGAGGAGGAAGAGTCTTTCTGATTACTTGTTTGTCTGATGGCTGGTATTAAGATAACAAACATGACTTGACAATAAGAAAAAGACCAAACACAATTAAGCAGGATCATTTTAATAAGTGTCTCAACATGCGGATGTAGTGGAAAGCCAAAATGATCATGTTTTTTCTTTAGATTGATTATTTGAACCTGTGCGTAACAAAAAAAAAAGTGGATTTTAGTTCTTTCTGTGCCCTGATATTTTGTATATTAAAGAATTATCCAAGATTTGATGGGATTTGATGGTGTGTAGATAGTCAGCTCTCTAATGCTTCCATTGTACCCCTTCATGGGTGCAATACAGGAGCTTGTTTATATTTCATACTTTTTTATACTTTGAGGAAAAATATGAATAAAAGAAACTGTAATATTTGAGGAAAAAAATTTACCAGTGACCAACATGAAAGTAAATTTAAAAAAAAAAAGAAAAAGAAAAAGTCATGACTCATGCAACTAGCTCTTGCAAATCATGACCAGTCTAAATCCTGGGTTCCATACAATGCGAGTGCTTTTGGAACTAAGAAGCTACTATCTTGGATTAACCAATGCCTGCTAGTGCTTTCTGATTACTTGGTGCATTTTCATACTATCTCTTGCTTTAAAAAAAAAAAAAAGTAAAGACAAGACTGTTGGACCAGTATTGCAGTTCTGTAGTGTCATTTCTAATTAAACCAAATAATCAGGTTATCAAAATTTGGTGTATTTAAAGCCTAACACCATTCCAATAAAGGCACAAAATTTCTTTTTATATTGGTGTCAGACTTGTTCATCTCATGACATGGGAAGTTCTGAGCATGGGTCCCTACATATCCACTGTGGCTTTTGAGGAGTGAGGTTGGTCTGTGAGGTAGAGATGTAATGTGCTTTGTGTAACTCCAGTGTGAGCATTTTAGAAGTGCAGTTTGTGTGTTCAGCTAGCTAGCACTTACCTAGAGAAGCCTGACAGCTCCTCCACTGTTGGGTTTGTTCATCTACTTTGTTCTGTAACTTTTTTTCCCCCCCCACTTTCTTGCAGGTGGTGCTATTCAGGAGTCAGCACTACGTTTTCAATCTCTGTGGTTTTTCTGCAAGAAAATACCATGTAGATAAAAATAAAGTGAAAACAATCTCTTTCTCATTCTTTCTAGGAAGAACACTTTCTGTAGTGACTGGAATTGCTTACAGTTTCTGTTGATATTTGATGAGAGAAAGCTCTTCTTTAGGCAATTCAGAGCCCAGAGATGGAGTTGAGGCTGTTTGCATGGAAGACCACAGGAGGGAGATATCCCGGTTTCTTCTGAGTTGCAAAGATGCCTCACATTTTTCAGGAAAGCTTATCGATTGCCAGAGCTTCAAAACATGGTTAATGTGACCCCAAAACAAGGATAAATGTGGGAATGTGTTTTACAGCAAGCATTGTAAAAAATTTACATGCTGGAATCGATACAAACAACAAACATCGGAACAATTTTATTGCAAAACTATATTAGTAACATCTCCCTAACAGTGCAACAGTGTTTTGGTTTTTTTATAACTCACTTTTTAACTCAGTTTGAGTCATAACTGTAGACTGATTCATGTGGTAAAAGAAGACCAATAGGCAAATATATATAAAGTTAATTTGAGTTCTGCTTTTCCAGCAGTTCTGCCACTGTATCATACTCTAGTGACAGGATATTTTAATACACTGCAGTGGTGTGAAGATAAGGCAAGGATCTTTTTCCTCTCTAGAAAAAAAGTCTTTAAAATTCACTTGAAAAACTTAAATTCCTGACACACAGGTACATAACAGTGAGCAAGTGCAAAGAGAAGGAGTGAATTCCTCTTCCTGTCAAACACGGCTGTAGGAAGATCTTGAGTGTTACACAGATTTTGTGTTCATCTTCCTGAGGCCTCGGGGAAGCTGCAGGAAACTCTTTGTCATTTGTGTAGAAAAGAATGGAAAGCAAGCATACCCTTACACAATTTTTTTTTTTTTTTTTGTAGCTGTGATCTTAAATTATGTCAATTTTCTCATAGAATGAAGTAAGTGGGAGTTTTTTGCAGTGTGTTGGGTTTTTTTGTTTTTGTTTTTTTTTAATATGTAGATGTACTTTTGAAATAGTTACACTGCCACAGCTGATTTGGGGTGTGTTAAAAGAGCTAAAAACAAGTATGAGCAGCTCCTGTTAATGACTTGGACTGCATGGACAGTCATCAGTATTTAAGCACGCCAGAGAGAATAGTAAACTCAGCCTTGTACAATGGGAATAACTGTCTGGAAAAGGCTCACATCAGTGATCTGCACACAGCACCAGCTCCAAATCAGCTCTGCAGCCTCTAGGTTGGCCATCCCAGGGGTTGTGTAAAGGAATACTCTGCACTGTGAAACACGGGCAGGTCCAGGAAAACCAACCCTTGGCAGGCTTGGAAGACGGATCTCCCACTGTTGTTCCCTGTGGGGTTGGGCTTAAAGTGTCTAAAAGGTTAATTGCAAAGGCAGGTGTTTAAAAAAAGCCCACATCGAATGAAATTGTACTTTTTTCTCCAAAGGCTTGTTACTGGGGAAGTTACATGAAGAGGGCAATTTTAAACCCATGTAGGAGGATTTGATGGGACTGGTGTCCTGGCATAGCTTTGTGTCCTGTGTGTGAGACACAATGGCTGACAGAATCCCTTAGGAGACCATCCTCAAGGGGCAGAGGAGTCCAGAAGGCTGGATTTCTTCAGGAAGGAAATCTCTGGAGCATAGGAGCAGCTGACAGCTGAGGTAGTCAATTCCAACTTGCTGATTTTAGAATTCTGTAAAGGAGACTTAAACTTCTGTCCTGCTGCCTGCAGGATGATCTGGAGCAGTGCTGGCTGTGCACAGAAAACAGCAAAGAGCACTAAATGGCTGCAGGGTGGCCTCCCCCAACTTGGCTCACTTCACACTTCTCCAGGAATTTGATTTTATTCCAGTAGATGAGGTAGGACCCCAGGTTTTAATTGGCTTAAAAGCTGGTACTTTCATGCAGCTGAATTTGGAATAAATCAAAGCTCACTGCCAAGTCAGCTGAGGCACATCTCTTCATTTTGTGAAAATGTTTGTACCAAATCTTAGGTATTGTTGGGATGGATGAGCTGTTACCTGAAAGGCTGCCTGGAGGGAACTGCTGGGCTGGCTGAGCTGCTGCTGCCAGCTGGGGGCCAGTGCTGTGCAGCTTCCCTGCCTGATAATTCATGTTTTCTGTGTAGGCCAGAACTCCTGTGGCAGTAAAATTAAGAGAAATACATTGTTAGTGTCACTTAGTTTTTGTTTGTTTTGTTTTCCTCACACAGAAGCAAAGCGCTGGCATCTCTTAGTGCCCAGCCTGCTGTTCCATTACAAGCCTGTGTGTAAAGAAATTATTTCATTCTACATTTCCTACACCTGTGAGTTTCCTGTTTTAAACAGGACAGAGATCCCGGATCCCACGTGGATGCTGCAGCTGTCTCTCCTCTGAAGCTTTTATCAGAAGTCAGGTTGCCAAAGGGGAGGCAGAGCCTGGCCTGTCTTGGCTGCAGGTGTCCCTCATCTCCCTGAGAAGCAATGCCCCCTTGTGTGTTTGGGCAGTAGCAGGCACAGGGGCTGTAGGTTTTTCCCCCAAAATTTGCAGTATAAATATAAATGTAATATATATGTTTTAGTACAGATACATTTTCTGCTGGAGGGAGGCCCAGAGAGTGCAGCAGCAATTATTTTATAGGAGCTGAAGATGTATTGCTTGATATGGATCATGTAACACTGACATAGCTGTGAAATGAGCTTGGGTTTTTTTCTTTTCATGAATTAAAAGGTCAAGAAAGATGTTTTGTTTGAAAGACAGACCGGCACAGAAGAAGCCATTTTCACTTCATGGAAGCCCAGGAATTGACCTGCATGAGCACCCAGGACTAATCTCTTATAGCATCTTGGAATTGTTCCAATTTATTTTTATAAATGAGCATTAACTGGAGCAGGGGTTTAACTACATCTCTTCTTCCCAACTCACTGCCCTGGCTATTCAGCTGCATGGAAAAATGTTCCCCCTGCTCCTCGTGTTTGGGTCTCCCCATCCCTGACTTGTTGCAGAGCCCAAGGCTGGGCCCGCTGCCCTCAGCGTGGCAAGGGCTCTGCCAGCAGAGATGGAACCCCAAAGCCTTCATTCAGCAAGCTGCTGCTCAGTTAAGGCTCGGTTTTATTGTTTTCTCCAATTTCCAAACTCTGATTTAGCCAGACAGTGTTAGTGGTGAAAAATACCAAAAGTTGTGCCCCAAACAATAATAAACGTGAAGCAACAGGTGAATCTCCCCAGGAACCCAGAAAATCGGGAGCAGGCACGCTTGTGTTGCAGTGCAGCATTGCAGCCGAAACACCGTGGGCAGGGGAGGGGGGAATTGGCCTCATGGCAGCGCTGGGGTGTTTCAGCTGTGGGAGGCGCGGTCAGGGTTTCACACTTGGCCACTGGATGGCACTTCGCTACCAGAAATCCTGCCTGGCTGCAGCCTGGCAAAGCCCTCAGCACCCCCTGCCTGGAGAAAAGCAGCTCGCTGAAAGCATCTGATTGCAAACCTTCCTGGAGAGGCCAGTGCCTTGTAGTCCCCTCAAGGTGAGGAAGATGAGAGCCTTGACTTTCTGTCTGGAGCCCAGGGATGGATCCGTGTCTCCCTGCAGATGCTCGGGCAGAAGCAGTGTGAGCTCACCTACGGATGTTGAGCAGGAGAGTCCCTTGGCACTGGGAATACTCGAGGTGCACTGAAAGGGAGTCGGTGTCACGTGCAGGATGTGACAGCCCCTCAGGAGATAACTGCGAGGAGGTTTTTGCACTCTCATTGCAATTCGGTTCTGAATTACCCCAACCTTTCCATGCTCCTGGTTGTAGGGAGTGCACAGGAGATGGCATGAGCACCCATCCCATCAGCAGAGCTAAGGCCAGGGAGAGCTCTGCTTATCGTGGTCCTGAGAGATTATAGAAAAGCACCTTTAATGTGTTGTGCTTATCCTCCCAAAGTGCAGGTAATGATAACCTGACCCTGCTCTGGTGATACTGCGCGGATGTCTCGGCACTGCTCTCAGGCATTTCTGAGCAAACTGTGCGGTTACCTGAGGGTTGATCTGGGGAAGAAGAAAGTTTTTACATTGTTTTGGGGTGCTGAGCCATAACCAATCTGCTCTGGTAATCTGTAACACAGTGTAACCACAGTGTTCAGCCCAGGCAGACACTCCTGGGCTGGAGCTGGGCAGCAGCTGTGTGTGCCTCTTGTGTTTACGGAGCTATGAGTATTTATAGAACTCCTCTAATTATTGCTAATGCACTTTGATTTCATGAAGTCATGACCTGGCAAATTTCTGCTCCTCTCTCACCTCCATTAACCCATCTGGCCTACAAAAGCATCTAATGTGGTTTATCTGCCGAATGTGCAAGCAGACAGCGAGCTCAAAAAGGGCAGATACACCTTTCCTCAGCTGCGAAACACCCTGAGGGGAGAGATTTTGTTCTGTTTGGGCAGACACCTCTAACTCACAGTCCTTTCATTCCCTTAGCCCAGCATGCCCTGCAGCACCCCGGCAGCTGCTGAAACCTGTCCAAGTCAGACAAACACGGAGCTGTCTGCAAGGTAAAGGTGAGACAGTGCCTGATGCATCAGGGCCGAGCAGGAGGGCCTGAGCGTAGCTTATGGGCAGGGGAACGGGAGGTGCATCCCACAGCACGGCCCATGTGTTTTCCCAGGGGATCTTGGGGTTCCTGGGGTTGTTCTGGTGGTGGTCTTGGTCACTTGATACTTCAACTCCTCGCAGCATGAATGTGGCAAAAGCCTCTGGCACAAATACTGCCCACTGAATACCTACACTGCCTTGCTATCCCGCTCCTCCTGTTGTACTCAGGGAAAGGGTTTCTCATTTATTGTCTGTGCCCTACAGAGCTAAATAGATCAAAACTAATGATCAAAGGGTCAACAGGAGACAATGCCCTGTGACCTGTGGGGTCGATGTCACATTTTGTAGCACTCTACAACTGCTGTCCTCTGTGTGGCTTTTTTTTCTTCTTATTCCATTATGTCCACAAGTCCCCTAATGAATGGAGTGTTTGCGCTGTGGCAATGGCACCAGAGCTGAGCACCAGGCTGAGAAACCAGAGGTGGCATGGGGACTAGAGGACTCCTCCGTGCCATTGGTGATGTCCAGACCGTGGCCACGGTTCCAGTTCTGCCTGGACACAGCCTTCCCCTTCATGCGGGCTGCCACCTCCTCTGCCAGCTGAAGAACCTACTGGGTAGCAGTAGCTAGATGCTTTCTGCAGGCAGTGGCTGTCAGGGCCTGGCTGCTGTGACCCGCTCCAACCCTAATGAGAGCTGCAGCAGCTGCTGTGCCGGCCTCCAAAAGACTGGGAAACCCAAAGGCACACTATGTTCCAACGCCCCAACAGTTTAACCCTGTTATAAATGGGTGTGCTGCAGGGACAGATAAAATACGCNGGAAACCCAAAGGCACACTATGTATAAATGGGTGCGCTGCAGGGACAGATAAAATACACCTGGAGCTTGTGTGGAGAGAGAGACTGGTATGCAGGGAGGTGGGATTTGAACTGACAGATCTGCAGCTGAGGTCCCAGTGGTTTCCTTTTTGCAGCACCTCTGTGCAGCCTGAAACCCTGACTTTCACTTGGAAGATTAATTAGCCTTTAAATGAGAAATGTGTTTGGCTCCAGCAGTCACAGCAAGGTTAAGAACCTGGACAGAGGGATTGCACAGGGCTGAATCCTGCAGATCCTTGCAGGTGGGCATCCAGAACTGGACTGGGAAGAAAGGGCAGCTTTCTTTGCCTGCTCCTTAGCCCACCCAAGCGTCTTCCCTGCCAGCTTTTGTGACCACACACATGCCTCCTGCTGGGTACATGGGCTGTTGGTACTTAGAAACTAAATTTTCATTAAATACATAGCTGTGCAGCGATTTATTTATTTATTTATTTTCACAGAGTTCTTGCTCTTCAGAAACCCAAGCAGGTTGGAGTTGCTTAAATAAAAAATAAAATAAAAATTCACCAGCATAAAAAAAAAAAAAAAAAAAAAAAAAAAATTGCTTTTAAAATTTTCATTCAAAACACACTGGAAATGTGAAATTTTGCTGGCAGAAAACATTTGTGCCTGTCTGATCCTATCTGCAAGGTTTTCCTCTCCCTGGTGGGCAGCGCTGGCAGCTGCCTCAGCCCTGATCCTGATCCTGGCAGAGGAGGAGGAGCTGCTGCTGCTGCAGGACTGTGGGATGTAGGGCTGCTGTGAATCCCCTGGGTCTCCTCAGATGTGTGACCTCTGCTGCCTGCTGCTGCAGCCAAAGCCAGAAAGGGATGAAAGTCCCTTTGCTGCTTTGTTTTCTATCTTTCCCAAAGGAGAAAATTATTTTCATTTTCATGAGTATCGATGACAATGTAGGATTTGTATTTTCTCTTTGCCTTTAAGCCCTAATTCACATCAAATACCATTTTGTTTTGTTTAGTTTTGGTTTTCTATTTCTCAGCATAGGGATAACTTATCATAATCAATTTCAGGCGTGATTGAGCAGCAGAGGGGGGACTGGAAATTCCTAAGACAGGACAAATGTCGAGACATAAAGAGGAAGGTAACGATGGTGCAGGGGCTCCTCTCCCTGTCCGGGGTGGTAGATCAGGAAGGGCACTTTTCCAATACATGACAAACAATTGATACCCTGGTGAGGAATCAGAGGGAAGGAGCTGCAGGGCTGGGGGACTCCTTGCTTCAAACCACATGCCTGGAGCTTCTGGGCAGCACTGGGGCAGCACCAGCCCAGCCTGGTGTCCTCCATCACCTTTCACCCCTCGCCCAGGCTCTGGCAGCAGGATCCTCACCCATCTTCCCGAGGCTTTTCTGCTGCAATGAAGTCATAACTGGAAGTGTCAGCATTTCAGCAGGGGGTTGGTGCTCAGCTTCACATGGGGAATAAGAAAGAGCAGGAGAATATAAAATAAGAGGCAGCTGCAATATAGGTATAGAAAAACTTCATTGGGTTTTTATAGTATTTGTATTTGCCTTCACAGCCTAGTCTTGCCACTGACAGTGCACTGGCCTAAGTGAGCACGTAAAAGGTGCACATTCACTTGGTAAACAGAACTGACTTTTCAATATTGTCTTCATATTGATGTGCACAGGCAATATTGAAGAGGCATTTTACTCATTGACAGCTGGATCCCACACTGTGAAGCTATCATGTACGTTAGACTTTAGACAGAAATGGCTCAGAAAGCTCCAAATCTGCCCTTTAAAATTAAAAAATTAAGATGTGATGGGAAAGACCGTTTAACAGCCAGGTCTTTACGTAATGAGTGCAAGTCTTGAGTGACTTGCTGGATAATATTTTTTATATAGTGTCCCTCTGCCATGATTTTTAGGTATTACCTGGAAATAATGTGATAATTAAAATCTGGTATGTTTTTTGAGTAAGTCACCCAGCAGAGGGATTGGCCACTGTTGGCACTGAGGTTCCTGAGCTCTCTATGCAGGAGCGGGGATGGTACCCCTGCAGTGTGGGGCCCTTTGCCCCAGGGGTTACTGCCTGCATGCTCCTCATGGAGTTTTGGACAAGCAGCTCCACAGTAAAAGGGGGAAAGTAATCAGGAAAAAAGGAGAGGGAGGACTGACAGGCTCTTGTTCTCAGTGGCTGTAAAATAATTACAGTAAATAGAATTTTAAATTCGATTGCTCTCCAAGATTATTACCCAACAATTGGTCAAGGAGTCAGACAACTAATTGAATTTTTACACTTTATGGCTATAAAATATCTGTTGAAGCGTTTTCTCTCTCCTCTTTCCTTGCAAGAGCATTGATCATTTTATTGTTAAGTCTGATGTTGGATCCAAGTGCTAATACTGCTGCTGGAGCCCTTGGTCTGTGTGCAGCTGTGTTTTAAGAAGACCACAAAGCCTTCCATGTATGATTTACTGGAGCAGCAAAACTCGCTGGTCCCTTCCTTGGCTCACCTGAGTTGCAAATACAATCTCCTCTTAAAACAACCCTGCACACAGCTGGGTGAAATTCAGCCCACAGCTTCTGCTGCCTTAATTCACTAAGATCAATTTACGGAGGGAAGCCTCCAGCTAACTGATGCCAGGTGGTGGCTTTGCCTTCCTGAGGGGGTTGGGTGACAAATGCAAGTGGCCTGAAACAAATGAAGGGATAATGCTGTGCCTCAGAAGGGCGGCGGATGCCTCCTGTCTGCGGGTATCCAGCACAGCTAATGAGCAGCCAACATTACTGCCTGATTTGGCAGGAATTATTACCTGCTGAACGGCCTAATAGATTTCCAGTCCCTCTGTGTGTAATTTTCACTCGTCCCCAAAGGAGAGCTGTGTAAGGTTTGCCACAGTTGTTTGTAGAATCGGGATGCACCACAGGTGTACCTTGAACCTCGTAAAGTGCTCTGAATTACATCCCACTGTGCTCCTTGTGGGGCTGCAATCACTGGGAGCTCTTCTGGGGCAGCGACTGCTACTTGGGATGGGATTTTCCAAAGCAGGACCTTACACTCTGTGGCCTCCCTTTGTCACTGCAGTGTTTGCCTTCATTATCTGTAATGCAAAGATATTGGCAAATCTGCCCAGGTAACTCTTAGACAGCTCAAAATATGTTTAAGTGATTGCATTCAGAGGTGTTGTTTTTATGAGGGCTGTGCTTTTAAATAAAACAAGATCTTGGAAAATTATTTTGAGTAGTGGACCTTTTTCAATAGCTTTTAAAGAGAGTGTACTTAAATTAGCAACATGGTCACAGGTTTAATCATTTAGGTAGCCTACCTTATAGGAAACTTATTCACTATTTCAGATTCTAGTTCAAGAGGAAGAAATAGATTCCAGTAATGCTTAGAAATAATAAATTAGGTTCTGACAAGGTGCCCTATACCCATGCCCCTATATTAGGGGAAGAATGGTGTGATGTGGGAGTGAAATGAAGAGAAGAACCCAGGCACTGAACACAGAGGGGCCCTGCTCACATTCATTAGCCAAGATGATTGTAGCAGACAAATATTTGATTAAAGGATATATAAAAATGGCTATTAAATAAAATAAGCCTGCATGGGTCTTTGGCTGGTGTGTGTGAAAATGCCATAACCCTGAAATTGCAGCATGCAAAGCAAGGGGGGAGTCTCTGAAATGCCCACCTAAGGGACCTGTGAAAATTAATGGCACAGCAGAAACGCTCTGTAAAGGTCAGCCAGGACTCTGTGTGGAGCCTGGGAGCTCAAAGCACTTGTTTAGCACGGGGCTGCCTGGTGCAATTGTTTTCCAGCAGAGAGTTTTAATTACAGTAGCACTTTGTGCATCCTGTAGTAGTTCTGCCGGAGGAAGTGGGAGGAACTCCCCACCCACCAAACCAAACCAAACCAAACCAAACCCAACCTGCTGCCTTGCATTGCCACCATTCAGCAAAGAGACTTTGAGGGACAGCACAGGATTTGGTTCATGAGGCTGCAGCTGATAATGAATGGCACAAGAGTTTTGCATGTCACATCCAAATGCTCTGGCCAGGCGGCAATCCCTGTGATCCCGGGGATCCACCAGGTACAGCCAAAAATACACCTGTAAAAAAGGGGTGCTCTATGCAATCTGGGGATGTTGCTTGTGGAATGCCCTCTTAAAAATACACCATAAGTATATTATATCCTCAGTAATACTGCCTTGAACAAGCAAGCAAAAATGTTGATGCTCTCCAGGCAGAAGTGAGGAAAATCAGAGTTGTGAAGGGTCTTTTAAACCTCTATTTTTGTTATGACTACAAGCATTGCTAGAGCTAGCTGAAAATAATGCCCATGTCCAAGAGTTTTTGCAAGTAGAAAATGTAATGAAAATCCAAACAGCCATTTATTGGTGAGAGCAGTCACTATTTCTTGGGAAGAAAAGCATGTTTTCTTGCTATGCACAAAACCTAGAAATGCCTAAGAAGATGTCATTCCTGTAACAGTTTGTCATGCTGAAGCTTCACCAAAACTGCAAAAAAGGGCAATCGGGAATGTTTCTATTTTATCTTTAGATAAGTTGGGAACTGCTGGGGCAGCACTGCCTTGATGTTTTGGTTTCTCTGGGGCAGCCCAGGGGAGGTGGCTGGGCCAGGGCTGTGGCTGGCTACCAGTGTTTGGGGGAAGTTGCCTCATGCTGGTCTGGTCTGGGTGCAGGATGCTCCCACCCTGCCTCTCAGAAGTTGTGTCACTTCACAGGTGACTTGGCCTGGCTCTCAGGGAGGGTTTCCTGCTCTTCCAGCAGGCTGATTTGCATTCCCTCCACACACAGCTAGACTGACACCTGCTTGCACTTCTTTGGATGTTGCCCTTTTGCACAATCCTCAAGTGTGTAGCTGTCATGTCTCCTTCTTCCTGATCCTCAGCAGTCCTTGCTGTCCTCCTCACCAATCTGTGAGTGTCTCCAGTGCACTGCCTGCCTCTATTCCCTTTGGAGCAGCAGAACCTGTGGCTATTCCAGGGAGCAGCCCTGAGCCACAGTCACATTTTGATGATATTTACCAGTTTCTGCTCAACTTACACTCACTTTATTTATTGTCTGTTCTCAGGCTACTTCTGTTTTGTTTTTTGCAGGGCTTCATTCTCTTTCTGAATAAAAAAAAAAATCACATTTTGGATTGTATAGCCTATATATACAATGTGGCCTTTTTCTTCTCTCATTTAGACAATACCTGTCTGACTTCATTATCCTCCCTGGACTTCTCAGCCTCTGAATTAGTCTGTTCTATAAATGTCAGGGATCTTCCACTAACTCCCCATGACACAGGGTGAGGGAAGTTATTAAAAAATGCTGGTCCTAAGTGGTCCCCTTGGTGCCCCAGTGCCACTTCAGCCACAGAGCTGGTGTGCAGTGTGCTGCCTGGGGCTCTGTCCCCACGGCTGGGTGATGTTCCTGCTCTGGGTCAGGAGGTGATGCCAGGTTTTATTCGCATCTTGTTGTGGTTTAACCCCAGGTGACAGCTCAGCCCCACTCAGCTGCTCACTCGCTCCCACACGATGGGATGAGGGAGGGAATCCCAAGAGTGGAAGTGAGAAAAGTGGTGGGCTGAGAGAAAGACAGCTCAACAGGTGAAACAAAAGCTGCTCTCTGAAGAAAATCAAACCAGGGGTTCATTCCCCACTTCCCATGGGCGGGCAGGTGTTGAGCCCTCTGCAGGAAAGCCGGGCTCTGTCACACACAGAGGTGACTGGAGAAGGCAAACACCACTGCTTCAAAAATTCCTCCCCTTCCTCCTCCTCCCCCCAGCTCTGGGCGCTGAGATGCCCTGGGGTCTGCAATGTCCCTTGGCTCAGCTGGGCTCTGCTGTCCTGTCCTTGCCATATCCCTGTGTACCCCCAGCCTCCTGCTGGTGGGGCAGCACGAGGAGCAGAAAAGGCCGTGCCCTGTGTATGCACTGCCCAGGGATAAAGAAAGCATCCCTCAGTTATCAGCACTAGTTCCATAAAAAATATAAAACACAACCCTTACTGGGAAAAAAAAATTGGCTCTATCCCAGCCAAAACTGGGACACATCTGTAAGGCCATTGCTTCTTGCTTTTATCTGACCCCTTCTAAAGATGCTTTTGTTTATCCCAGGTGAAAACAAGAGGAAATCATGAAGCCTCATTAACTCCCTCAGAGGAAAATCTGTCCTGCCTGAGAGAAAGGATGTGGAAATGATAGTGTTAGGATAAGGCTGAGAGATGGGATATCTGAGACTCATGGGGGGTGGACTGTTTATCTCCCCACCTGGGCCGTGACTGCATTTCCTGTGCAGTAGAGCTAGAGGAGAAATCTTGAGTCTACATAATAAGAATTTTAAAAAAATTCAACAAGGAATACAAATCATGTGAATGTGAGTAAAATGTAAAGCCTTTTTGCTAGATAGACTGCAGAGCCCAGCATATCCTGGAGAATTTTATAAATCTAATGAAGCTTTCACACCTTCGGGGACAGGGCTTAAGCTGCTGGGCTTCCTATCCATCTTGGGATCAATAGTGCAGTTAAGTCAAAATCACCTGCAAATAAAGAACACGAGGCTGGGAGTGCAGTTCATCTCTCACAGAGGAAGCAGAATAATCATCCAGAAATCCAAGCCAGTGAATTTCAAACTTTCAGCGTCATCTGGGATGCTGCTTTTTCTGGGATGATGACCCAACAGTAAGTCAGGAAAGTGATCATGGGGCACAGGTAATTTCACATGTGGTAGGATCCACCAGGCACCTTCCCTGGGTAAAGAGTAAGATCTCAACCAAGTCACCAAACCTGGCAGAGCTGGGGGGTTGAAGTGAGAGACATCAGCTTGCGTTCCTTGTCACCTGTGTAGGTGCCAGGTGTGGGCACTTTGTGGGGAAATATCTCCAGGCATGGACAAAATATCTGGGGCACAGAAACACTCAGCTCTCCCTGAGGTGGAACTCATCCTTCTATTCCAGCCCAAACACAAAAATAATTCTGATTAATTATGAAATGGCTGAGGTAGATTGCAGCACAGATTATTTTATTCCCTGTGACTTTCTTTCACATCATGCAGTGTGTAAGGTCCTGATGGTGGGAAAGTGCCAATAGAATGGAGTAGGAAAAGTCCTGTTTGAGGAAAGCAAATGAAAGCTTTGCTTTTGCCTTTGCAGGGGTGGAGGAGCTATAAATTTACTCATCTTTAAGAGGCCATTGCATGGCAGTGCGTTGCCTTCTGCTGGAAAGCAAAAGAAAAGGTTAAGATCTAGAGGGTGAAAATAAGGGAGCTGACTGCAGTGGTTAAATACACCATATATCCCTGGGTTACATAGTTGACATGAGCCTGTGTGATGCCCAGAAGCGAAATCAGAAGGTTCTGGCAAGGGAGCAAAAAAAGGGACAGCAAAATAGAGGACAGGTCCTGTGAGTGGAAAGCTTCAGGGGACAGGTGACCATGGGGAGGACATGAGGGAGGATGCAGGGACCTCTCTCAGGAGCAGCATTTTTTTCTTCCAGGCTGGCAGCCCAGATGAAAGTTAAGCTTCAGCTTTGCTGGGGTCATGCAGGAGTGAGATGTGGTGGTCTGCCCACTCACACAGGGTTTGGGGAAGAAGAGATGTGCTGCAGGAATGACAGCCCTGTATCTTCCTCGCTAGAGGTGTGAGTTAAGTGGGCTGGGGAGGGAACAGACAGCTTGAAAAGGGGGTGGAGGTGTGAAAGAGGGCCCTGCTCAGAGATCTTGCAGGCCTCACTCTTCCCTCTGCATGCTTTGCACCTCAGAGGAAAAAAATATCTTCATGCTTTCATTTCAAGTAATAACCTTGTCTTGCTTTAATCACCTCTCAGATCCTGAATGTGCAGAAAAAGAGTGGATTGGTAAAAAATTGACCTTTGTGTTAACAGTGGCTTTATTTCTGTTTGCTAACTGCAAAGCCTATCCTTTATGAATTATGTCTATCTGGAACTGGAGTGAAGGATGGGAAGTTAAATGTATCATTGATACAGACTCAAATTTCATGGTCCATCAGTGTCCCTTGGTGTGTAGGGCTGCATGGCTGAAGTTGTCAGCAAAATGGTTGTTCACAGAAGGAAAGGGGCCTTAGTCATCACTCCTTCTGACAGGCTGGGGCTGCCTGCAGATGGGATTTTTATCTTTAAACACAAAGATTTAAAGATAACTCCCCCCCTTATTTTTTTCCCCTTTGCTTTGGTTCTCAGCCTGGCAGTAAAGCTCAGACATCTCCAGCTCATCACAACATACAGGGAGAGCTCGTGGGAGAGTAATGACCAAAAAGCACAAGATCTGCTGGCAACTGCTTCATAACAGAGTGTTTTAAAATGTGTCTCTGACACTTCCATTTTTTATTTATTGAATGTGGAGTACATGCAAATAGAGTGTCTTTGGGATTGCATGCTGAGCCCTGGGACATTCACAGATCCCAGCTATAAATCTGGAATAAGGCAACACACCCCCACTGTGATATCATTACTGCTGTAATAAACATGAGAAGTTTCTTCTTTTTTATTCTTTTCCTCATGGGAGACGCTGCAGATTTCTACTGCCTGGTCCAGTACAGCCATCCTTGGAAGACATCTGGGCAGGTCAGCCCTGAGCTGCTT
The DNA here is from genome assembly GCA_013396955.1 of Regulus satrapa. NCBI lineage: Eukaryota > Metazoa > Chordata > Aves > Passeriformes > Regulidae > Regulus > Regulus satrapa. Next base: position 343,427 of record VWZN01015366.1, on the reverse strand, counting down.
GTCTCCCCTTAAAACTGCTGGAAATTAGGGCTCAAGTTATCAAAAGTCCATAGTCACCTAGACCCTATGAATAGCATGTGGTGACAGCAAGAATTGGTTGGTGAATTGACACCAAAAACCTTGCCAGCAAAATAAATGAAAACCCATCAGAACTGGGGAAAGCAGAAGGTGAAATACGATCATAAGAAAAAATAGGATGATCATATTGCCAGGTCAGGAGAATAATGTAAAACAACAGGACTAAGAGAAATGGAAACTGCCTGGAAATACAAAATAAAGCATGTGAAATAAAATTAGAGGATAGTATAAGAACCATGTGTAGGATGGTGTAAGACACAATGAAGTCCTGCCTAGCAAAATTAAAGAGACAATAACATGTAGGTTGGTATAGATGCGACAGACAAGACTGGTGAGGGAAGATTTAACTTTGGGATTTCTTGGGCTGCAGTAAGAATGGAGAGAGATGCTGCAGCTGACAGAATGAGATAGAAAAACTCTGTTATGCAGCATTATCTGTAAAGCAGTATATTGTTATGGCCTGTCCCAACTATGAAACAGATTTAAACTTCAGAGCTGATCACCTCCAGAATCTGAAAATGTCTCTGAACTCTCTCTTCTCTACAGACACACAAAATACCATCCAGAAAAATTCCACTGTACTGTAGCATTTGATTCCAGTGCCTGTGGTGTGGGCTGACCTGGTGCAGGTACAAGCTGTGGGCAGAGCATGGCATTTTAATAATTCCTGCTTTGCCTCCAGGGATTTCCTCTAAGAGGTTTAATTGGTTTTTCCCAATTATTTGGGAAAAATTATATGGAAAACTACGCATGAAGAGAAATCTTTGCTCAAGGAGGACCAGGAGCACATGTCTTGGTTAATTCCCCTTCTTTTTATTATCTGCTGCCTTCCCAGCTCTGCAGTGACTGAGCACAGTGCTGGTGATTTGGGACAGCTCGTGGAGGCTTCTGGCTTCCAGTCACTCAGACATATCTTCTTTTGGGTATCTCCCACCCTCACAGGAGTGAGCTGGTGAGGAAGTTCATGTATATCATTGCAGGAGGAAAATTCTGACAGGACATACATTCCACTTATTTTTACTGAGCAAATGGATATTGGGAAAATTAGCAGTGAAATTCATTAAGAAGGAAAACCACACAATTCAACAGGCAGCTTCCCTTAAAAAGGAAAATTATTCCAGCTACTAAAAAACTTATAGAGATAGGCTATGCTCTGAAATAACATCCAAAAATTAATAGCAATAAACTATATATCATGTTGTAGCACTTGCTGTTTTCCTTCAGAAAGGAACAAACTGCCAACAGCATTTCAGAGGAAAACGAGGGCTGTGTCTTTGAAGGGATTACTGCTCATGTCTTCACAGGATGGCTTGGATCATCAGAGACTGCCTCAGCCTAGAACAAAGTGCTCAGAAATGTCACTTGGCAGCCAGGCCCATTGCTGAAATCCTAAAAGAAATAACTTGCAGAAAGTTACCAGACTGAGTCTTAATTGGCCCAGCTGAAAGATCTTGCTGGGAATTGTGACAGGCAAAGTCGGCACTTGGATCTGTAATTTGTAACTCAACATGACTTTGGAATGATGTTAAGGTACAAAATGTGCATTTTAGGCAGCTGTGCTTCCATGTTGTAGTCCAGTGGGGCAGAGGCTTGCAAGGCAGCTGCTTAAATACAGGGATCTGGTGCCATTTGAGATCCCCATGGGGCATCTTCCTACACTTCACATCTGCCTCAAGGAGGTCTCAGATGTTCCCAAGTCGCCCTTCAGGTGGCACTTCAGGCAACTGGAGGGAGCCCTTGGCCTCCTTGCTGGACAGAGCAACCTCCTGAGATGACAATCATACGGTGAATCTATTTGCACTGAAACAGGAGTGGTGAATTGCTGACAGAAGAGAAGGGGCAGGTTCAAACCTCTTTGTGCCATCTCCTCTCCCTGTCTGACGTCCCTTTGGCTGTCCCCAGAACCTCTGTGCTCCCCTCTCCATCACCAAGCCCTGCTGCTATCAGTCAGGGAAGAGTTAAACCTGCCTTTGGCCCTCGCCTTGATGGAGGAAACAGAGGAGAAGCACCCTTTGAAAAGGAGGAGACACACAAGGTTGCTGTCTTGTTCTCTGTAAGCTGTACATTATTAAAGGCCCAGGTTGTGTTTATCCAGAGCTCTTTGCTGGAGCTGCAAGGATAGAAATTGGAACAAGGGCACAAGAAACCCTTCCCTGAGGCAGCCCCGGGGCTGTGCGTCATCTCCTCAGTCAGCCTGGGCCCCAGAAATTCAACGGGACGCTGAATTTCTCTAGAGCTTTCTATGAAAGTCCTGCAAAACCGTTATGTGAGACTAAAAATCAAGCAAACGGGTAAGAAAACCCCCTTCAATTTCCAACAGAGTGTGACAGATGTGTCCAAGGAGCAGGAAAGGCAGCAGGGGGTAACAGAGGCAGAACATCACTGCTGATCACTGGGCCACCTTCAGCAGTTTTCAACAGCCAAGAGCACTTCTCCATATGATTTCTGAATATTTAGAGAAGAAGCTGATGTTTTTGTGGCTGCTACTCTGTGGACTCTCCTTTGTTGTGCTCTGGCCCTTGTGAATGGGTCTGGGAAGGGTAACTGAGGACTGAAGGGGAAGGTGTTTTCCCTTTTCAAAAGCAGGTAGCTGCCCATCATTCCAAGTTAGACAAAGTGTCCTGGGGCATTGGAATTTGTGGCTGTGGTTTTGGAGCCAGGACCCTCCAGGTTGTCACTCGGAGTGCCTCATTTGGTTTCAGCTTGGAAGTGCCCACCTGCCTAGGAACCCACAGGAAGCTCGAGCACAAATGTGTATTTAATGATGAAACACAACTCAGACAATATGCCCTACAGCCCATCTGAAATATTCCAAGTCAATGACAATGTGGAGCTCAAGGGCAACAAAATGGGACCAGAAATTAAAAAGTTGCTGCTGCCAAGCTGAGCTGTGCCTCATGCTTTGTGTGCATGGTCAGAACCACTGGAAATACCAGAGAGGTGGACTTTGCTCATCCTTCTGTGTTCCAGATTAAGTTAAATCAATATTCTCCTGTTTGAGTCACGCTAAAAACATGGACCGAGCCAGCTCCTGCAGCCCAGCCACTCCTTTTAAACTTTCCAAGCCAGTTAACTTGTTTTTGTGTCTGAGCCCCTGTTTAAAGTCCAGTGTTTTCTGCTTACTTCTATTTCTCTAAATTCCAGAGTGCTGCATGAAGGGAATGAGTCTACTAATCTGTAACTGAGGCCTGCAGAGTGAATTAAAAGTGCTGAGTGCTGCTTGGTGATCTTGCAGAAAAAAATAGCTGAAAAACACAGCGAGGATAAAGAATGATCAGACTTGGTACTTTAAACAATTAATATTTTCAAGCCCTTTAAAATGGAAGAGAACATCTGTTAATAAAAGCAGAAAATGAAAAAACCAAAATCCCTAAAACCAATTACGCGAATCAGCAGCAAAGGCTCAGATCTGTCGTATGTTACTTTGAATTTTCTAGTAACTTCTAAAATCTTGAGTGTGGAGTCACAAATGGATGTATTTGCATTGAAAGCAATTTCCAAAATGTGAAAGGTGAACAGCATGCACAAAGGCAGAAAATTAAATGGAAGCTAGACAGGACAAAGCACACAGTATTTGGAGAGGCAGAGCTCTGGCCACATTGAAAAATAGGACAAGCTCTAAGTTCATCAGTTCGGTAGAACTGATAGGAAATGTGAACTTTCATCCCAGAAGGAAATCAGATTTTTGTCGAAACTAAGCAAACCTGGATTTAAAAAACTCAACAAAACAAACCTAAAAAAAACCCCCTAAATTGGAACTACCTGCCCAAACGCATCGAAGTACGAGTCTGATCATTGCATCCAAAGAGAAATCACAGCAAAGTGGTGTCTCTGCAATGTGGCTGCATCTTTACAGACTGTTTTCTCCTCAGTTCAGACATCTTCCCCAATCCCAGGGAACTCCCTGAGTTTTAGCCCAATTAGCTATGAAAAAATGAGCTGCCCCAAAACACAACAGCGGGGCACCTGTGCACTCCTCAGGCTTTCTGTCAGGGCTTTGCTTATTGCCACGTTTTTAATT